>CM033641.1:26925309-27361389 GCA_019512145.1 Engystomops pustulosus
CAGAGACATGAGATGGATATAACACACAAAGACACACTCAGCACTGCTACCTCACCAATAAAACACACAGTCAGCACTGCTATGCCTCCCCTTACATCCAAAGCTTATCTTGTCTGTAGAGCTGCTGCCTCTCCTGTGCTGCCGGACAGGAAGTGCCCCTGCACCTTGTAAATGATGGGTTCAAACATAAGAATATGGTAGGATTTTCTGTATGGCAGACATATTATTATATATGTTACTTTTTTGACCTGTTGTTCTAAAAATGAGTTAAATAAGAGTTGCATTGTCGTAGGCACATAATTTACGTATTTATGTGCGTACAACCCATAGCGGACGTGTCTGAATGCGATGTGTGGCGTCAGACTGACCATCGCTGATCGAATTTCTATGGAGATGAGGGTCACACTTTGGCTCGTCCCGTTTCTATTGATGGCTCATCATAATTTACCCAAGGCCTGTAAAAAGGAGATATTAATAGATTTTAGACATAATAGGAGTGACATTTGTTCCAGATAAAAATAATCAATGCTTATTTTGCGGGGCACTGTGGTATTTTGAAGACCATTATGAAGATTTATTAGTATATTCCGGATCCCAATGTGTCAAAACGATGGCAGGGAGCTGCACTAAATGTGTCAAAGCATAATACATTTGTATTAGATGCTGTCATCCTAACACAGTGCGCTAAGTGAAGCGTATCCATTTAATAAAGCTACTAGCAATGAATTTCTCACAATGGAAAGTTAATATTCCTGCCATTAAAACTCTGAAGCAGATGGCAGGAAAAACCATTTTGACTGTGATAAGTAGCGGTAATTATCTAGATATTCATGCTGGTGATCAGCAATGCGGAGACATTTTCTATGCCGCCAATTCTGCTTTCTCAAAGATCTTATGTGATGTTACTTTATATGAAAGGTAAAGTACATTTGCATCTGTTTACTCGGTTGTTCCAAGTATTATAAATAGATAAAAGAGACATAGGATACTGATACTGTAAATATCAACATTATAGGGGCGTAACCAGGAGCGGGTGGGCCCCATAGCAGGTTTCTGAATTTATACATTTATGCACTCACATATACACACATTTATATACTTTTATACATACAGCATATGCACACCATATATACATACAACATGTAAACGCATAAATGCAGAATCAGCAGGTTCTGAATTTATACATTTATTTACTCACATATACACATTTATATACTTTTATACATACCGTACAGCATATTCACACCATATATACATACGACATATACACACATATATGCAGAATCATAGCAGGTTTCTGAATTTATACATTTATACTCTCACATATACACACATTTATATACTTTTATACATACAGCATATGCACACCATATATACATACGACATATACACACATAAATGCAGAATCATAGCAGGTTTCTGAATTTATACATTTATACTCTCACATATACACACATTTATATACTTTTATACATACACGTACAGCATATGCACACCATATATACATACAACATAAACACATATAAATGCAGAATCATAGCAGGTTTCTTAATCGGACCCCCTTAAAAGAATATGCATAGCTGTTTACTCACACATGGTTATACACTCACATATACACATATTTATGTACTTTTATACATACACGTGTAGAATATTCACACCATATATACATACAACATATGCACACATAAATGCAGAACCATACAGTATATACCCATGCAACATATACACAGATATATAGCATATATACAACACATATGTCTACAACTATAGAGTATATACGCTTCCCATACACTCCATGACAATGTGACCTGAAAGCAGCTGCTATGGCTGCAACCCCTCTAGTTACGTCCCTGTACATTAGATGAATAGATAAATAGATGAATATGCAAAAAACAGCAGCACAGTCCTTTAAAGCTTTAGGGGGGTATTTATCATAGGCCATCGCTCATGCGCCAGCATATGATAGCCATGTCCACCCTCTGGACGCAGGCGGATGCATCAAGAGGCCAGAAATAAGAAATAATTGCAGCCAGCAACTTTTAAAAGTTTGAAAAGTGAGTAGCTGCAGCAAGGAGAGGAACGTCCCGTGCCGGTCCACTCCCCCGCTGGCCGTGACCTTCCACCCCGCCCTGGCGTGGAGGTGTCGGAAAGGGGAAAATAATCACAAGTGCAAGCGATTGTGATTATTTCATGGCTTCTGCGCCTATCCTAACCAATAATAGTCCAATGATAATATTCACAAAAAGGCAGCACCCCCTCCCAGATAGTGAAAAAAGTGTCGTTGTCCCTTATTCCACCATGTGCAGCGTTTCAGCTGTTACCCAACCTTTGTCTGGCTTGTCAATGTAACAGCTGAAATGTCTTCGAATGTGTCATAGAAGCATGTCTACAAGTCAGAAGCCAAATTCTTACCAATAGGTGCACTACTCAAAAGTAGCCTTTCAGATAGCAAGTGCCTAATCCAAATCTAAATTTATAATCACTTATTTTTCTAGGACATAACCGAATGCTATGATTTGCAGAAATCTGAATTTGTATTCTGGGCAGTGTCGGACTGGCCCACCAGAGTCCCAGAGGATCCTCCGGTGGGCCCTGGCTCAACCCAATACTGAACCCCAGAGGTCCATCAGAAAGCAACACAATTTTAATGATGTTCATTTCCTGGGGGATAATGAAGAGTGGGGCCCCAAATTTATTTTCTCTGGTGGGCCTAAACCCCAGTCCGACACTAAATCTGGGTGTGTTTCCTTTTGTCAGTGAGTCTACATTAGAGGTAAGGCCTGATACACACGGACATAGCACACAACTACCCCCTCCATAGAAAGGCGCAAGGTCACAATCTGACAAGTCCTATCTGTTGCGGCGCGGCTGCCCAGCCATGTCCCGTTGCAGATAGACAAGGTGTGCTCACTCACCATAACCGGGTGCCATAAACCTAAATGGTGGCTGCGATCTGCTCATTACTAATAAATTGTGAGATATGAGATAGATAATAGTTAGATAATAGACAGATACCATATTTTCCTGCATATAAGACGACCCCCAACTTTTACAGTTAAAATATAGAGTTTGGGATATATTCGCCATGTAAAACTACAACTCTTTCAACACCGATATGGTAAAAATAAAAAAAAAAACATCAGATTTGATTTCAATATGGTCATCTTAATAAATTAAAAACTTCTGTACATTAATAACTTTTTCTTCCTTCGGTCTACGTTGTCTCATTGATCCTACCATATACAGCCATACTACTGATTATACAGATACCCCCATATACAGCCCCCCATATGAGTATCCAGCAACCCCATATATATCATATACAGCTCCCCCATATTGGGATATAGCCCAAATAAACAGACACCCCCCTCAGTTACAGTTACATAAAGCCCACTATATTAGTATCCCCCTCCCATATACACAGCCCCCATATACTAATGCATCCCACATGAATAATACACACAGCCACTCAGATATAAAATATACAGCCCCCACCACAACACAATCATACACCATAATACAATCCTTTTCTATGTTTACTTCCAGTAGATAGAAATCTGACCCTGGTCACACAGGTGCACGGCTCGTTATATCACACAGCTCTGATTACTCTCTGTGATACTAACGAGCTGTGCACCTGTGTGACCATGGTCAGATTTCTATCCACTGGAAGTAAACATAGAAGCTTTCTATAGACAGTGAGCAGAGATGTAGAAAACTGTGAGGAATTGATACAGAAAGTGTATTGGAAAATTGTATAACTTTTCCTTACACAAACCTTATCAATTATTTGCTGAAAGTGGACAACCCCTTTAAATTACTGTGGCCACATGTGCGCTCTGGCACTACATTGCTGCTACACTGTTTAGGAGAAACTCCCCCATCCTACTGTGTGAGATTACAGCAGGCAGAGGGAGGTGGGGAAGTGCCAAAGGAAGAGGATGAGACAGTGTAACAGCCTATGAAGCTACAGCAGAGCCCTTCTGGCTGATTAGTATAATTTTAAAAGTTGATTTTAAGAGGAAGGAGGCCATGGATAACACATAAAAGTAGATTACCACAGTCACAGTGCCGGGGATCTACAGCTAAGTGTCCCTGGTCATGAAAATAGAGACAATGGGACGTGGTGGAACAGGAACAGAAGATGGAAGTGGAATGTTAAGGAACTTATTGCTGATTTTATGATTTTATTATTATTTTTTCATCAATACAAGTGAAACGACTTTATGGAGTAATTGAAAATGTTATGTCTGAGCCAGATGACAATGGTATAAAAACAGCTCATGGTGACGGCCCCATCACTAATAGATTCAGGTTCTGTTTGGCGTCCTGATAATTAGTGTGTGGATGTTGGCTTCACGTGAAAGTGAGAAATATTTTGACACAGAAGTGTGGAATGTTTCCCAGCTGAGAAGGCTCTTACATGCCGGGGGTTTATCTGCCGCAGTAATTACTTCAGTAAAACTGCTGAAATGTTTGTCTGTTGGAAAGATTGTATTTATCCACCTTGTTTAGACAGGCAGCCCACACACACAAGTAATGGCTCTGGGATTGAAAAAATACCTTACCCAAAAAGTTTTTTACCCCTGTGGCCATATATAATGAGAAGGAAACTACAATACAGGCAGTCCCCGGGTTACATACAGGATAGGTTCTGTAGGTTTGTTCTTAAGTTGAATTTGTATGTAAGTCGGAACTGTATACTTTATAATTGTAACTCCAGACAAATTCTTTTTGCTCTCTGTGACAAATGGATTTTAAAAATGTCAGATTGTCATAAGAACCAGGAGTAACAATAAAGCTTCATTACAGACACCTGTGATAACTGTTACAGCGGATTATTGTAGCCTAAGGCTAAAGTACAGTAACTTACCAACATCCAGAGGTCCGTTTGTAACTAGGGGTCATCTATAAGTCGGGTGTTCTTAAGTAGGGGACCGCCTGTAATACATCATTATATTGTGGAGTAAAATAAAAAATATAGGCCTTTAACCCAACCTTGGCCACAATACATATTAAACAAAAGTAGAATTGAAATCCAATTCACGATAAGTGTCACCACCAAGGTGACCTAAGATGCAGTTTGGAAGGAACTCGGCAGGGAGATTGTTCTAAACATCTTAGAGAACTACAGATCTTCTTGTTTTTTTTATGGAATCCCAGAGAGACACAATGATATCGAGATGCGGACTCAGTGGGGGTTCTACCGTCTCTTCTAGGTTCTTGTTCACCATGGTCACTATGGGGGAGATTTATCAAAAGGACAGAACTGTTCCAGTTGCCCGTGTCAACAAATCAAAGCTCAGCTTACTTTTTCCCACAGTTGTTTATAAAACTAGAGCTGAGCTCTGATTGGTTTCAATGGGCAACTAGAAGAGTTTTACATCAGACACTTCTAAAAAAAATCTCCCCCTATGTTTTTATTGCCAACTTCTGCAACCCTTAGCTTACATGCTTCCAATGTCCTAATAAAAGGTCACTTAACCCAAAATCATTGATAACTATCAACAGTTGTTCCACTAGTGTCACGCTGGCTCATCACAGCACCTTCTGGTGGGCCGAGGCTAAAACCCAAAACTCAACCCTAGAGGTCAGCGAGAATGCAACCAAAATTGAAGATTACTAAGGTTTGTTTCCTCTGGGCAGATGGAGGGTGGTCCACCATGATAATTTATCTGGTGGCCCCACTGAATCCCAGTCTAATACTGGGCGCTACTTTTTGTCATTATTTTTTGAATACTATCAGAAGAATTTAGGAGAGAGCATAGGAGTTAAAAAGGTTATATAACAGCTATATTAGGAGTAACTCTTCCATGAGCACATATCTGTCAGGAACCAGGTGTAGTGGACCCATTGGACCACCACGTACAATGATCTAAACCAACACCTGGGAGCGGTGTTGGTTTACCTGGTTTTTACCAGAGCCCGCCGCAAAGCGGGTTGGATATGCTGCGGTGTGGTACCACCAGGTGCGACTTTGTCCAACGTGGCGGTCATGGCGTAGTACAGAGTCGTAAGGCAAAACCGTGGTCGGGGATAAGCGGGAGGTCGAGACAGCACAGGAACGAAATCGAGGTCACAAGGGGAAATCAGGAAAACGCACAGGGCAAAGCTTTCTCTCAGGCAGAGAAGCACAAAGATCCTGCAGGGGACACAGGAAGGGGGCGGGATTTAACTGGGAAGGCGATCAGCCAGCACCAATCATTGGTGCGCTGGCACTTTAAATGTTAGACGGCCGGCGTGCACTCACTAGGAGGCCGCGACATGTGTGCTGAAACAAAGAAATTGACGCTGGAGCGTGGCAAGGTAAGAGATGGTGCCAAGCTCCGGTGGCACAGAGAGGCACACGGGTGTGCATGCGACCCGGAACATGGGTTGCAGGGGTACCTGTGACAATATCTGTGACATACTTGAAAATGGCTATATTGAGGTAGCTGAAACTTTGTATTTTCCCACTGGTGAAATAAAGACTAGTTTTCATGGAGTGCTGCTTCTCTGTTTTGGATTTTGGATTGTGACAATATCTATTTACACCAAAACGCTTGTGATCGAAAATAAGCACCACAGGTTTTGCATTGCTTAGATATAAACATGTGGTGCTTGTTACCTATCACAAGAATTTCAGTATAAATGAATATGCAATCGGGCCAAGCTTCTCCCTGCTGCTTTTGAAATGCATTTCAATTTGCAATTAAAACACAGCATGAGAACGCATCTCAAGAGCCCATGGTAACGTTAAATTGCCTCTGAATACAGAGGGGAAGTGTCTTTGAATACCTCAGTCACCCTATAGGCTCTGTAACTAAGCTGTAGTCCCAAACCACATCACTGCCCAAACGTTTGTAAGATGAAAAGATTTAATGCATTAAGGGAAATACTTTGTACTGCTGTAAAATTTGTAATCCGATAGGCTAGGATTAGGCTCTATCTGCCATAAGGCAGAATGAAGATCTCGCCTCAGGCAGCAGATGACCGAGCCCTGAGGGGGGGTGGCAGAATTGCTGTTTGTAATAACAGCGTCAGCATGTGTAGTGTCAGTTATTAGCAATGTTGTCATAATTTTCTGATCAGGGTGTGAGCACTTTTTAAAGATTTGTCTGTATATTAGGGGGCCACATTTAAAGGACAATTACTATTAGATTTACTGATGGTAGATGCCCTCAACAAAATGTTTATTACCTTGTCCAGGGGATTACCTCACTTTTCTTTAATCCTGGGAGTCCTTGATTACGGTATAAAACATCACCGGAGTGCCTCTTGGCTCCACCACATTATAATATATGCACACCCGCTGCTCCCACTGTTCTTAAATGTCCGCCTGCAGAAAGCTGGTCTGCAAGTTCTGCCATCCACCACAGCCGGCTGGATAGTATGATCGTGAGACTTGCAGACCAGCTGTCCGGGGGGCGAACAATGAAGATCAGTGGGAGTGGGGGGGGATGCATATGTTATAAAATGATGAAACCAAGAGGCACCCCGGTGAAGTCAGACGGCCCTCCTCTGCGTTATTTACATATTGTATAAAGTTGTTTTCTACTTTAATAAAGGACACCCTGGATTAAAGAGAAGCCAAATCATCCCCTGGACAAGGTAACAAGCATTTTATTTAGGGCATGAACCATAAGTAAATGTGATGGTAGATGTCCTTTAAGTTTTCTCCTTAAGCTGCAAAGTGGCAAGAATTGGCCCTGGATAAGGCTGTCACCACTTTTAAGTGACCACAGAAAGCATTCATGGGAAACTCTTCTAGTTTCCCAGGCCTGTCTGATCTGTAACAGTCTGCCAGTGGCAGGTGGTAACAGATCAGTAGTAAAATATCCATATACTGCAATACAGCTGTATTGTAGTACATAGTAGAAGTTATTAGACTCCCTAAAATAGTAAAAAAAAAAAAATCATAAAAACCTAAAAGTTTCAAACACCCCCTTACAAAAGAACTAATGTAAAAATAAACACATAAAATCATAAACATGTTAGGCATCACTGATCTATCTAGATATAAAAACGGTTGTCAGCGGTGATCCCCGACTTTTTGGCCATTTTGTAACTCATACACTGGCACTCCGAGTGCCAATATTTTATGAAGGCCCCATCGTGCCAGGTACCTCTGGAAGCTCCGGGCTCCTGGTATAACTGGTGGGCGGCTTGCGCCGGAGTACAATCCTACGCCAGGCCCCGACATAGAATTGAACTATAACATGCAAATATTCATTCTTCGCAGGCTATAGCAACCAACAGCCGCATCCCCCTCCATGCCTACTTGGCGTTGAAGTGTGGTGAAGGAAGAAATTATTGCAATTGATGGCAGTTTGATATTTTAGGGTTCATCAGAAAACTGGTGAACAAGACTTAATAAATCTCTGCCATGAGTAAGAGTGCATAACGCACTCGAAACGCGTAGGCAATGAACCGTAGCCCTCGTTGTGGACGCAGTGCTTGAGCGCATGTGATTTAATATCTGTTACTTCTGGAGCCAATAAATAGTGTCTAAGATTTTTCACCATTCACCGCGCTGGATCGTTGCATTTTTTTGGGGATTTTCCTTAATAAATCTCCCCCCAAGAGGTGCAGGACTAGATTGTATTATACCCCGGGTATAGAAAACTGACCATGTGTGGTAACGGGGAAATTTTGGTGGAAAGAAAGGTAATTGAAGAAGCCAATTGTTAATTTTTCTCCAATTCTCCACAATTGTTATTTCACTATTTTTTTCTACATTGTTCCCTTTGTACATTTCAGTGATTATTATAAGGACATTAAACCTGGATGAGAACCTCTCCCCAGAAGTATTCATTAATTCTCACTTAATCTTGTCGGGCCCCCGAGGTTCTCGCAGGTTTTCACAGATTAATTAATAGTCTCATTTTACAGGAAAAAATATCTATATTTCATTTAGAAGAATTATGGCCAGATGGAGCACGGAGTGGAATTGTAGTGGTAATATTTTCGCTGTGCCGGGCTGATATTGGCGATAAATGTCTCAAACCTATCAGGATTTTCACAGCACAGTAACCGCTATAATATTCTGATGCATGAATAAATCACAGCAGTTCATTTTATGACACGCATAAAATTTGTGAAGAAATAAAAGGAGCGGCATATCTAGAATCTGTAATAAAATAGAATCTAAAATCCAGGTTATTCATAGTAAGTATCTATGGGTGATTGGACCTGTGCAAGTTCAGGTTCTAACTTATGTTCCAGTTTGGGTACCTGAACCGCAATGTTCACCACGGACCCAAACATTGCGGTTCAGGTGCTCTCATCACTACTAATATCATTTCAGTTAAAGATGTCATTGTCTAGAAGGATATCCACTCTAAATAGATATTTACTTTTTGACTTGGTAGAATCGACAAACAAAAGGGCCACCAATTCTCCAATGTGTGTGCTACATTCTTTTCTCTGCCTATATCATTGACTGACAGTACTATCTGTGCCTACATCATTAACAGGTAGAGAAAGGAAGGCAGTACTATCTGTACCTACATTATTAGCAGGTAGAGAAAAGAAGGCAGTATTATCTGTGCCTACATTATTTACAGGTAGAGAAAGGAAAGCAGTACTATCTGTGCCTACATTATTAACAGGTAGAGAATGGAAGACAGTAATATATGTGCCTACATCACCTGCATAGAAAAAAATACAATCAGTATTATCTATGCCTACATAATTAAGTGGTAGAGAAAGGAAAGCAGTACTATCTCTGCCTACATCACTTACAGAGAAAAAAATACAATCAGTATTATCTGTGGCTGCATGATTAACAGGTAGAGAAAGGAAGGCAGTACTATCTGTGCCTACATCACTTACAGAGAAAAAATACAATCAGTATTATCTGTGCCTACATCATTAACAGGTAGAGAAAGGAAGAAAGTACTATCTGTGCCTACATCATTAACAGGTAGATAAAGGAAGAAAGTACTATCTGTGCCTACATCATTAACAGGTAGATAAAGTAGAGGAAGGATATTTGCGCCCACATTACTTACAGAGAAGAAATTGGAAGCACTAACATTTGAGCCTACACCATTAACAGGTAGAGAAAGGAAGGCAGCACTATCTGTGCCTCCAGCACTTACAGAGGAAACATTGGATGCTACATGCTATGTGCCTAAATAAATAATTGCGAGAAAGAAAGGTATTAACTGTGCTTATGTTATTGATTACATCACATACAGACCAAGAAAGGAAGGTACTATCAATGCCTACATTACTAACAGGTAGAAAAAGGAATCTGTATTAACTGTGTCGGCACTGTGTCTGCAAATTATAGTATTATTATATCCCTGGTTGTATGTTACCACTATTTACCTCTTGCTATATTGCTGTTTAGTGCCCATAGCGTGGTCTGTATA
This sequence comes from Engystomops pustulosus, assembly GCA_019512145.1. NCBI lineage: Eukaryota > Metazoa > Chordata > Amphibia > Anura > Leptodactylidae > Engystomops > Engystomops pustulosus. Next base: position 26,935,671 of record CM033641.1, read on the forward strand.
CTCAGCAGGTTTATAGTATGAAAGGATTTAATTTGGAGGTGGAAAAGCATAGAGAAGTTTGACCAGCTAAGAAATATGTGCATTACTGCCTCTACTGCTCTGAACCTATTGTAGTACTGCACCAAGAGCCACTAGATGGCAGCACAATACAACAAGACATGCTGATAGAACGCCAGGACAACGCCAGACAAGAGCTTACATTCTATCAGGATGAGGAGGTGACACAAGAGCTTACAGTCTATGAGGATGAGGGGGTGACACAAGCTTACGTCTAGATGAGGATGAGGGGTGACACAAGAGCTTACAGTCTATCAGATGAGGAGGTGACACAGAGCTTTACAGTCTAGAGATTGGAGAATGATACAAGACTTACATCTATGAGGATGAGGTGGTGACACAAGAGCTTACAGTCTATAGAGAGGAGGTACAAGAGCTTACATCTAGAAAGGGTGAGGAGTGACAAAACTTAAGCTAAAGTGAGGAGGGTGACACAAGAGCTTACAGTCTAGGAGGATGAGGGTGACACAAAGCTTACAGTTTATGAGATGAGAAGTTGACACAAAAGAGCTTACTCTATGAGGATGGAGAGGTTGACACAGAGCTTACAGTCTATGAGGATGAGGTGACACAAGAGCTTACAGTCTATAAGGATGAGGGGGTGTACACAAGAGCTTACAGTCTATGAGGATACAGCTGAGTGGGGTGACACATGGGAGGTACAAATTAAGGAAGTGAATATTGTAAGATCAAAGAGCACAGGCTGGGTGATAGACTGATATGAGAAAGGAGATGTTGGGGGGAATAGCAGTAGCAGGAGTTACAGTCGTCTAGAAGAGTGTAATTCAGAGCGACAATTAGCATTTAAGAAGTTTAAATTGTAGGAAAAGAGCAGATTCTGGCAGAAGTGTGCAAGTGATTGAATATACTGTGGAAAGGCGAGGTCAGAGTCCAGCACAACCCCAAAACATAGGGCCTGCTGCCTCAGGGTTATGGTGATACCACCAATGGAAATAGAGAGGTCAGGGTTGGGTCTTTTAGTACATGACAAGTAGTTCAGTTTTGGAATGATGACAAAAGAGCACATGATGTTAGAGAAAGTAGAGAGACAGTCACAAGTGTTCTGCAGTAAGGCAGAAGTATATCATAGTATCATAGTCATAGAGATGATTCTGGAACCCAAATCTGCTGATGCTTTGTCAAACAGGAGTAGTATAGAGAGAAAAGAGGAGAGGACCTAGAACCCTCGACACTGAGAGGAAGAGGAGACGAGAGAGAACCAGAAAAGGAGACACTGAAAGTGCGGTCAGAGAGATAGGAAGAAAACCAAGAGAGTGCAGTGTCCTTCAGGCCAATGGAGCGAAGCATCCTGAGGAGGAGCTGGTGGTCCACAGTATTAAACATTGCATAGAGATCCAGAAGTTTTTTTTTATGGTTTTTTATAAGTTTATAAGTTTTATAAGTTTTCTCTCCATAGTCTTGGTTACATGCAGTTCTCTCTGTGATGGTGAGGAGACCTAGCTGTTGTGACTTACTCCTCCATCTTATCTCTCCCAAGACTTCTATGTAATCCAGCACCTCACTAAGTCCTGCAAAATATATTATATCATACAGTGCCTTGCAAAACCCCCCCCTTGAAGTTTTCTACTTTTTGCCACATTTCAGGCTTCAAATATAAAGATATAAAAGTGTAATTTTTGTAAGTGGGACACAATTGTGAAGTGGAACAAAATTTAATGGATATTTGAAACTTTTGTTTTTTGAGGTTGGATGGAGCGCTTGTGAGCAGCAGTTTTTAGCTCTTTCCACAGATTCTCGATTGGATTCAGGTCTGGACTGTGACTTGGCCATTCTAACACCTGAATACATTTATTTGTGAACCTTCCATTGTAGATTTTGCTTTATGTTTGGGATCATTATCTTGTTGGAAGATAAATCTCCGTCCCAGTTTCAGGCCTTCCCTGTCCCTGCTGAAGAAAAGCCCATGATGCTGCCCCCACCATGTGTGACAGTGGGAATGGTGTGTTCAAAGGGATGAGCTGTGTTGCTTTTACGGCAAACATATACTTACCTGGTCCTGTCACGATCCCCGATCCGTGAAGTTCACCTTCTTTTCCAGGTGCTTGTAAGGATTTACGATGTTAAATCCTGCGCATTGTCCCAATCCGTTGGATCATTCAACAGCCCGCCACCAGATTTGTGTTGCGTGAAAGCCGGCGCCGATGCTCCAAAATCTGATCGCGTGCGCCAAAAACCTCTGTTAAATGCGTCGCTAATCGGAAATCGCTGGGAAACCTGATGAAAATGGGGTCCGCGGACCCTTAGTAAATGAGTCTCTAATTGGTATCTCCCCGGTGGCTTGTGACAAACTTTAAACAAGACTTTTTATGTATATCTTTAAGAAATGTCTTTCTTCTTTCCACTCTTCCATACAGATTTGTGCAGAGTACGACTGATTGTTGTCCTATGGACAGACTCTCCCGCCTCAGCTGTAGATCTCTGCAGTTCATCCAGAGGGATCATGGGCCCCTTGGCTGGATCTCTGATTAGTCTTCTCCTTGTTTGAGATGAAAGTTTAGAGGGATGGCCGGGTCTTGGTAGATTTGCAGTGGTCTGATACTCCTTCCATCAATATGATCGCTTGTTCAAAGTTTGTGAAATCTTTTTGTATCCAAATCCGTCTCTAAACTCCACAACAGTATGACAGAACTGCCTGGTGTGTTCCTTGGTTTTCATGATGCAGAACCCTGAGACTATCACAGAGCAGATGTAATTATACAGAGACCTGATTACACACAGGTGGATTATATTTATCATCAGACATTGGATCATTCAGAGATCAGAAACTGCTTCACTGAAAGTAAATGGGCCAAATAATACTGCATGCCCCAATTTTCAGTTTATTATTTTTTACAAAAGTTGAAAATATCCAAATATTTTATTTCACCTCACAATTGTGTCCCACTTGTTTGTTGATTCTTCACCAAAAAAATTACAATTTTATATCTATATGTTTGATGCCTGAAATGTGGCAAAAGGTAGAAAAGTACTACGGGGCGAATACTTTTGCACTTATAAGCACTTTATAAGCCTTCACATATTTACATGATTATTTACTGATTATTACAAAGTTTTTTAAGAGAGTTAGTGACTATTTGAGCCTATACTGAAGTCCAGCCTACGGGAATTCACTGGGGGAAGGGGAACTGCAGCCTTTATCCAAAAAGCAAGGCGTTTTTTGATAGAATTTATCATAGATGAGAACGTTCTCCAAATATAATCTGGAAGTCTCGGCGCCTGTGTAAACATCGCAGACCTCCGCTGCGAACACTTTAATGGCTCTAAAGTTTTACGTTGTTATGTTTCCCATAAAACCTCTCCTAATAACTATATTATACAAGACATTCAGTATTTTTTGGCCACATGTCATGAGTCCTTCATTGTTTGCATTTCTCAAATTAATAGGATGTCGCTGTCAGCTCTAGTACCTAAAACAAGATGAACTGGCGGTCAGATGCGATATGAAGGACTTGGTTGTTTTATGGAGATCAAATTATATGTAAAATGGAAACATTTTATCCTTTTTATTCTGAAAAGTCAAAATTAAGTCCAGTCTTACTACCTTAATTAGCATTACCGCTCATGGACGCTACTTTGGGCAGAAACAGGCCACAAACAGGGGAAAGTTTGTGGACCGTTTCATTCAGGTGGAGATGAAGGTGAGCTCTATAGGAGATGAGCGGCCATACCACAATACCACAATACGGCAGGAATAGGACCCACTCTATATTTCACGACCGTCAATGTAGAGACACTAATCCAGATTTATCAAAAATAGTGCAAACTGCACTATATGCAATCTGCCTGTAGAGGGTGCAGTGTGCAACAGATTCATGAAATTCATCACACGTTCTTCATGAATCTGGCGCTCCCTGCACTTCCCCAACAGAGTGCACCAACTTTTTTTTTGGTGTACCGTTAATGCAGGGTGTGCAACACAATTCTGTCTGGACGATAAATGTGGCCCGCTGTGCAACTGTCCGCCCCGTTATGTAAATAATTTTGTGTCATGCCGGATGTAGTGCAGCCGCCACAAATGTGTCTCAGGCACTTTATAAATACACGTGCAAGCAGTTTGCACTTAAAAGAATGTCCAAAGTCCCTCTACCACCAGGATGAAGGATTGTAAGTCAAGCACAATGACATACTGATGTGTGCCCCCTCTGGCAGGATCCACCCTTCTTTTAGTTTATTGTCCCCTGGTTTTTACACAAAAAGGCTTTGGGCTGTTAACGGAATCGGAAGCCCCTCAGGCTCGTTTGTATAATTTTAACACCTTTATTAAAAACAAGGGCATAGGAATCTTAAAGAAGAGCGGATCCTGCCAGAAGGGGTGCGCACTAGTATGTCAGTGTTCTTGGTGCACAATCCTTCATCCTTGTGGTAGATGTCCTTTAATAAAGGCGATGGCACCACGGGTAATACCTCTTGGAAAAGTGGTGAAGAAAACCAAACCCCTAGTTAAGGGATCTCATTTGGTTGCCAAATACCCCAAATGGGGTGGTAAGGGAAGGAATCCACTTGTCCATGGTGCCAAGATCTTAAAGGCGGTCAATGTATTGCTAAGCTGTCACTAGTCAACAACCCGAGATCCAAAAAAACCGAGGCTCGGTAAACATGTACTGCAAGTAATTACATCCAGGAGAAACGTCAGGGAGTGTCTTCATCAAACGTCTTGACTCAACTCCACAAAAAATAATAACTTAATTAGTAAAACATGAATAAAAGTGACATATAAAATCAATTAACTAGTAGTGTGGTCCTTGTTTAAATGCCACTTTTGTTCATGTTTTACTAATAAATGTATTATTTTATGTGGAGTTAAATCAAGATTTTTGATGTGGACACTCTGTTTATGTAGACATCAGCGCCATTTTTTCTGCCTAGTTTTTGGATGTCATTACAAATATATTTACAAATTGGACTTGGTAAAGCACATACACATCTACACAATCAGCCCCATTTAGCTGTATTATATAGGGTGTATATTATGTAGGGAGTATAATTTGATCATGTATCAGCCATGGATTATCAGGCAGTGGCCCAACAGTGTCGGATTAGGCCACCGGAGAAGTGGAGGATCCTCCGGTGGGCCCAGGCTCTAACCTTGTACTGGACCCCAACAGAAGACAACCTTGTAGGGTCTATCACGAAGGGTCAGCACCCAGAATAATTTTATCTGCTGTGCCCAAGGATCCCCAATTAAAGGATGTGGTAATTTCTAGGTCTATAATAGATATTCTACAAGTGAAACATTATATAATCTCCCTATTGGCAATTCTAACCTTCAGGTCCACAGTAAGAAGGAACATACGTTGAAGGCACAGCACTGGTCCCAGCCGAAATCCAGCTCCTTGTGTAATTTTTCCCAGCTGCTTGTGTGACTTACTGACCTCAATCTGATGGGATAGAAAGCTGCAGACCACTTCTGCTCAATGTTATAGGGCAGTGAGCGGATAGAGGGGAGAGACCCTGCACCACGTCTGCTCATATTAAGGCTTATTGCAGTTGCTTCGAATTAGAAATCTTGGCAAGTGCTGGGCTGAAGGAGCGGGGCTACATGTAGCGGAGAAAACTGGATTATCTACAACTTGCAGGATAGTTCTTCAGCGGAGAACAGATTTGCTGCGGAGGTGACACTTTGTCATAGGAATTACAACATTGAACCCCTTTACTGTCTCTGGAAACCTATGGGAAAGTTGGACTGCAAGTTCATTCCTGGGATGGTGAAAGACAATATTCCAAGATAAGGTAAAGATAGATACCGGCATATCATGCGCACATGTCATTGTATGTATAGGGTACAACGCTATTGTAAACTCACGGCACCAGATGTAATCCGGATGGGAATAGTCTGCCCTAGATGTATATATGACATTTTCCTATAACATAGCAGATTATAGAGATTATGCAGCTCTCTGTATACAGCTCTGTTGTATCCAAATGTCTTGTTTGGTGCAAAAATGGGGTTGTCCTATTAAGAAACCTATAGGTAAGGGGTAAGTCTGACCCCCAGCGTTAGGGAAAACAGGAGACTAACTTTAACCAGTTGATGTGTGCATGGTCTGAATGTATATCCCTTCCTTACATATAGTAGCTGCTTCAGTGTTTATTCTTATTCTGGATCCTCAATAATTTTTCTTTTGCTTTTAGGATCTGTGAACACACACAGTAGATCATTTTGACTGAATTTATTCCAAGGTTTTTATATATGTTCTGAATTTTTTATATAGGTTTGTTTGGAACAATTAGATAGGAATTAGTAGATGGGGTCATCTGTTTGTTATCCTCATCCGCGGCCATAGTGAGAAGCAGAACTCTGCAGGACATGCCCCGGTCTGCACTGAAAACCATATATTTGAACAGAAACAGTGTTATGCTCAGTCTGACCTTTGGAAACACTTAGGGGCAAATTTATCTTAGCCTGATGCATTATGGTTGTAGTTTAGTGACTTTTTGGGTACATTGGTTATTTACACACTTTTTCATCCCTTTTTCCAGCACTTTGCCGGAGTTCTCCGTGTAGCGGTGTCCTGGTTTGCGCCTAACTTGTCTTTGTATTTCTCCTGCTTCCAGATGGTTGCACCAGATTTAACATTGATTTGCACAAAAAAGGGCGCAAATAATTGCACAAAAAAAAACGCCAGTCCTGATGATGCATTGGAGAGACAATAGTATGAGTTGTGCAAAAAGACTACAAAGACAAATGAGGTGCAAAAAAAAGACTCAATAAAGGTGCAAAAAGAAGACAGAGATGGGGAAAAAGGAAAAAAATTATATGTTATAAGCTCTCTTGTACTGTACAAATTCTCCAATATGTTACATTTAAGGGTCTATTTCTTTCAAGACAGATAAAGGTTGTGATTATTTCTAAGCAGCAGGACAGCAACAATTTAGGTCATTAACCCCGTCACGCTTCCGGGGCGGATATATCCGCCACGAGCGCAGTGACTTAGCGCTCAGTGGCGGATATATCCGCCACGGCGCTTATTCCGGCTTGGCTCTGGATCAGAGCCGACCGGCATCGGGAAACCACGGGTGCCGGCTGTAAACTATAGCCGGCACGCAGTGTAACACCCGCGGTCGGAGTCGGCTCCGATCGCGGGTGTTAACCCGTTAAATGCCGCGGTCAGCACGACCGCGGCATCTAACATGTCCTGGGTGTTCTTTCCCCCACGATCGGCCCCCTCGAACCGTTTTCGGGGGCACCGATCGCTGCTATGGAAGTGCGGGGTCCGATCTGGTCACCAGCACAGCCTGCGCACTGCCAGTAAGATGGCGTCTGTGACGTCATCTTACTGGTCATAGTGCCAGCCTATGCAGTGCATAGGCAACACTGATAATACCCTGCATACATGATTATTGCAGATATTATCATGAACAAGCAATCAAGATGATTGCTTGTTCATTTCCCATGTGGAAAAGTGAAATATAAAAAAAAAATGTTATTCAATAAAAAATAAAGTAATAAATCATAAAAAATGCCCATAAGCCCCATAACATATGAAGAGACATATAACTAAAAAAGTCTAAATCATAACAAAAACCCCACATATATAGACACCGCGTCCTTAACAACCCGTAGAATACAAGTAATCATTATTGAACCCCCACATAAACGCTGTAAAAAAAACTGCTATAAACCTTCCAAAAATTATGATTTTTAGCTATTCAATCCACAAAAAATGCTATAAATGTGATCAAAAACCATGTGACTCCGCCATGATACTGGTGCAAAGTACCACATGCCCCAAAAAAATAAGCCATCAACCAGCTCCGTAGCCAAAAAGTAACAATGTTATGCCACTTGAAGACGCATACTAATGATAGTATTTTTCCCCCCATTAGGGTTTTGTTTGACAAATTAGTAAAACGTAAGAAATATATATTCAAGTCTGGTATCCCGTATCGTAATCGACCCATAGAATAAGATAACAGGATTATTAGTCTATACGGTGAACACCAAAAAAAAAAGAGTAAAATCCGTACAAATTTGTGCTTTTCTACTCCTGCCCTCAAAAAAAGTTCCTAAATTTTCGACAATAGGTGATACTAACCCCAAAATGGTAACAATGGAAAGGCATCTCATCGCGCAAAAAAATGGCATCACATGACCCAAATAACGAAAAAGCAAAAATTTTATAGCCTTCAAAAGGGGCCAATGAGGAAACTGAAATCCTGGCAGCTGCAGGGCGCTCCTTCCGTTCTGCTCTCGCTGTCCCATAACACAAGTAATGGCCACATGTGGGGGAGAAATTGCAGAACAAATTGTATGGTGGGTTTCTCTTTTTTATATTTTGGAAATGTGTAAATTTAGTGCTAAATGAACGATAAGGGAACATTGACCATTCTAAATTTCACCTCCATTTTGATTCAATTACTATGAAGATCTCAAGGGGTTAACAATCTTCGTAAAGCTGTTTCTGATAGCTTGAGGGGTGCAGATTGAAAATGGGTTGGTTATATAGGGGTTTTGATGCTAAATATGTAAAATTTCATTCAAAACTGTTTATCCCAAAATATCAATTCTGAAATCCGGAAAAGCGATATTCTATTTGTAAGCCGCGTGACATCAAAATACATTATCCAAACATTCAGAAATTATGAAAATGTAAGTAGACAAATGGGAAATGTTATTCAGCAACTTATTTAGTGTGTAAATCTATCTGCCTGAAAACGCAATGATTTTGAATTTCGAAAATGGCAATTTTTCAAAAAATTTATCATATTTTCTTTTTTTTTGTAAGTAAACGCAAAACTTATCAGCCAAAATTTACCACTAAAATGAGTACAACATGTGGGGAAAAAACATCTCGAATCGTTTTGATAAGTAACAGTGTTCAAAGTTATAACCATATAAAGCGACGCAGGTCAGAATCCAAAAATCGGGCTGAGCTTAAGCTACAAATGGCTGCGTCCTTAATATTGACCCTGTCTAGTTATTATGAATTTTTTTTATTTCTATGGTGGAGGGTGTTAGTGAGGATATGCTAACTAGAGCACCCACAGTCTCTGCATTCAATGTCTACTGCATTCCTACTGTCCTGCCGTCCCAGTGCTCTCGAATTAAGCATCATAATCCTTCAGTCTTAGGCCCCTTCCACACTAAGCCTTTTTCACACGTCGAGTTCTGCGCATGCTTTTGATGCGCAGAACTTCATTGCACTCTTCCCATTGTTTCCATGGGCCTTTCCTCATTTGCGTTTTTTTCACACGCGTGCGCTTGTTTTGACGCGCGTCAAAATCCCAGCATGCTCTACTTTGCGTTTCACGCGATTTTTTCCCCCCCATTCAGTCTATGGAACGCATCGAAAACGCATTGCACTCGCAAGCATTGCGAGTTCAATGCGTTTTAAACTGATGGGTTGCTAGTTGACATGAATAAGAGTATTTCCCCTGCTGAGATCGAGCATTTAATTAAAAAAAACACAGTGAAGAACTGACGAAATAAAAAAAACAGTGAACCAGTGAACACAGGATCATTTAGTGAAAACAACAGTGAAGAATAGATTACAGATGTTCGGCACATCTGCTTACCTGTCGGGAGATACGCGCGGAGCGGTGCGAACAAATAGCTGTGAAGAACAATATATTGTTGTGGAAGAACCATTGCAGATGTTTCCATACATCTGCAATGTGTTCTGACACATATATATTGTTCTTCACATGCTATTTTGTTTGCACCGTTCGCATCTATCTCTTCACTGTGTTTTTCACTTAAATGATCCTGTGTTCACTGTTTGTTTTTTGTTTTTTTTCGTTTTTGTTTATGTTTTTTGGTTTTTTTGTGGTTTTTTTTTTTTTTTTATTCTATGCTTCACTGTTCTTCACATCTGTAACTGCGGAGATATATACCGCGGAAACAGTGAAGAATAGATTGCAGATGTTTGCATACATCTGATAACTTATCAGAAGACATTCTTTTTCAATTAATTAACACATTTTATTCCAAAACCATGGTCCCTTTGAAAACTGCTTGAGTCTCCCATTGACTTTAAAAACGCGCGTGAAAAACGCACCGAAAACGCAAGAAAAACGCGAACAACACACGTGTGAAAAACGCAAAAACGCTAATGACTCCAAGGAAAAATGGAACAAAAACGCAGCCAAAAACGTCAGTTTTTCACGCATTGCACCCTGACGTGAAATACAACGCTAGTGTGGAAGGGGTCTTACTCTACACACTTAAGATTCATGCTGCAAGAGTATCTTATATCCATCCATCTCAAATCCTTAGGAGATGATTAACCTTATAATGAATTAACTGAGGATATATGGAAGAAAGAAGCTGGAGGGGTTACACTGATTTCCGTTTACTCCATTGCTACATTCAGAAACTGACTGGATATAACGGGAGTGTGAATCACTTCTCATTGTGTACAGCTGGTATACATCCAGTACTGTCTCTATAATGCATAGAGAGCTTCCACTTTACATAGAACTGAGCTGCTATATGTAAGCTGCCATAATATCAGCCTTTTACATTACATACAATTGAGTTGCTGTATCTAAGCTGCAATTTTCAAATTACAGTATATGCTGTTTTTGGGGTTTGAGGGGGATAAAATATATATTTTGGGGCGGTGACCCTGGCAGCCAATATGATTGTTAGATAATGGGCAGATAGATAACATACAGGGCAGTTATTTGCTCTATGCAGATTTTTCTATTTGGAGAGGATAACTCGTTGTTATCATAGTTATCATTGTTTCCAACAAACTTATGAGAATTTATGTGACGCTTCAAGGTTTCCATGTAACAAGAAGAACAAGTCCAAAAAGTCATCCAAAAAAAAAAGATCACTTTCAGATTATATTTTAAAGGGAAATTCTGGTGAAAACAGTTTTCCTCCGTAGTTTGTCACGTGGGAATCGATCAGACTAGCTAATGTGTTAGAGGACTTGTCTGTAATAGAAGAATTCTGGAGAATCTTTGGGCTGTATTGATCCTATGTTATGGGGAGATCTATAAATGAATTGACAGCTGGGTGTTACTATTTGGAGGGGGTGTCCCTTTACACCTCTGTACAGCACATATGTAGGAACTATATAAGTAATTATAATGTGTAGATATACAAATTTTGATGACTAGCACTTATGAGATGTTTCCAAGAAAACCAAGGGCCAACCTGACTTGTTACACAGTAATAAATTATTAAAACTTCTGATACTTCTGTATAATTCCATAAAAAAGTTAAGTGGTTTATATCATTTCTAACCAATACAAATGACATCACTACATCAACTCTTTACTATGTCAACATAATTATACTGTTAATATGATATCAGGGAGAGGAGGCAATGCGGGTGCCTGAAATCCAATCACAGAAAATAAATCCTCTGCCCCTCAGTGGTAGTCCTTAACCCATTATACATAGCTTTCGTTACACAGTCATATACGATTCAAAAGGAATAGGGCACAATAGAATCTGGAGGAACTTCCAACTTTTCAAACATTCATTGTAAATCAATACGGTTTCCCAATGATTCCGAAAAAAAAAAGTGTGTGAAAAAATCTTGTTACTTTGATGTGATCCTTTTGATTTCTTAAAGAAATGGATGGATTTGTGGGCAGACTAGCAAGAAAGGTAGATGTGAAGAAGACGACGAGAGATAAATCTTCATGTTCATGATAAAATTATAAAATACTAATAAATGTTCCAAACCAGCAAAGTGCCCAAACTTCTGTTTTTATAGTGGTGGTCACACTGGCTGATGATCAATTAATCATTAGTATTTGTATAGCAGCACCTGGCTGCTACTTACCCTGTTTTCATTAATAAATAATGACATTGTTACATCTGTGCCTATGTTATTCTCTGTCTGTAAGGTACTGCAGAGGATGCGCTCATATGTAAGTCTGTTGATGCTGTTTATGTAAACACCAGTGTATTCTTTCCCCTGATAGCCTTCTCCTCCAGCTCTCCTCTGGTTCATTAATAGCTAACCTGCTGTTACTGATAGGCTCTCCCTCCACTCACATTGCTCCTTTGCTGTTCTGTCACACATCTGGTGCAATCACTTTTTGGGACCGGGACTCACATAAGAGCTCTACCTGTCCTTACTTTGGTGTCTGCTATTCTTAGTAAACTGCTCGCTATTCTGTTATTCTGCTATGCGTAACCTGGTTTACTGACCCTTTGTTTGAATTCACACTATCCTTTTGCCTTGTGATTTTGTACTGTATTTGTCCTCTTGCTTCTGACTCAGCTCTGGTGACTATTCTTCTTTGTTTGCATTGTGTTGTCTTCGTTTCTTTGCAGGAATGGAATGTCGACTAGTTGTCTCTCAAATAATGTGAGGCAATCAGGCAGGAACAGCTTTGGAAGGAAATTAGTATCATTGTTGGTCTGTGTCACCTGTTCGCTCTCAGAGCCTGCATAACAGACAATGTAAAATCTATTCGCCTAATTTTAATAACATTTAACCCCTTAGAGGGGAAACCATTTTATTGCAATTTTCCCTTGTCGCATCGCAATAGTGATAACTTTGTTTCCATCAATATAGCCATATTTGGGCTTATTTTTTGTAGGACAATTTGTAGATTTTGATGGCATCATTTTGGGGTTTATTGACTACATTTTATTAACTCTTTCTGGGGAGAATAACAGGAGTACTCTCATGGGGGCCAATAGGATGAGAAAAGGAGCCCTCTCCCACAGAAAGCATATAGAAAGCCACAGTCCACATTAACCGCTAGATCAAATAACAGCCATTTTCCAATCTACCACTTGTTATAGCAGGTGCCTGACAGCTGAGCAACTGCCCTTATTGGCAAGGGGTGTCCCATGTAACGCTTATGAAGAGTCCTCAATGTCATTGCCAGGAACAGATCTCCATTACTTGTAGGTAAATGTTACATGTTAAAGTAAAATCCCCTTCCATTCTATCCGTCTAATTCAGTGGTGATGGTTTTCATCAACAAATCTTATTAATAAGCTCATAGAAACAAATGCCAAATAACTTCAGGTCATAACTAAGCAATGTAATATTATTTCACATGAGATGTCATCATCCTGTGGAATGAGTGCAGGTTACACCCGCAGACGCTGAAGCTTCATGTTCTCTGGCGGCTTAATTTAGTTTTCGCAGATCAAAGGAGATTTGCTGCTAATGTTTTGTATATGCAAAATGTATCACATGAAAGTATTTGTTGGGTCAACCATCATCCAGGTTCTTGGAAGACACCTTCAATTTTTGTAATGTAGTCTACCATTACCACCATTGCCTCACTCTGTTGGATCTTGTGTGATTGAAAACTATGAAAGCTGGAACTGAGTACACAAATGTTCGCTAATATCTTGTAGGGAAAATAGTAGGGTTGAGTACTTATAAGATTATTTAAATTATTTGTTCAGAGATCCATTTTCATTAGAAGTGTGGAAGCGTTTCTTTAACCCCTTGCGAAGACACTTTTCACCTTTCGGACAGAGCCCGATTTTTCACTATCCATGGCAGGCCTACAAGTGATTGGTGTCCATCGGCAGCTCTGTTAGGTGCCAAGGTCAAAAATCAATGGGGCTCATGTACAAAGGGGTCCGCGGCCACACTTTCGTCGGGTTTCCCAAATTTTTTCAGATTTGCGCCGGGATTTTGGCGCATGCAATCAGATTGTGTCGCATTGGTGCTGAGTTTCATGGCAGGGAAATCTGGGCGCGTGACCGTCGGAAAACCCGACGGATTCGGAAAGACCCGACGGATTCGGAAAAACCGCGGTATTTTTTTAAAAAAATGTGTCGCTTGACACACACTTACATGCACCAGGAAGAGGATGGTGAACTCGGCGGGCCTCGGCGCAGCAGCAACACCTGGTGGATATCGGGCTCACGACCTTAGTGAATCCCGACAAGCTCCGAATCAACGTCGGAGAATGGACCGGGTAAGTAAATGAGCCCCAATGTGTTTCAACACATAGCGTCTTATTCCTGATCTTAATAAGATGCTATGTGTCGAAATGTGTTGATCTTTGGACACTGCTGGATGTGGTCTTTGTAACCTTTTAAAGAATAAAAATGACTCATATACCATATCCATGGGAATGATTATTGTGCCGGAAGAGTGTGGACTATTTTATGAATAAAAATAATATGTTATCTTTTTCGTCTGGGTCTGTAGCTTCCGTGCCAAAGTGTTACGCTTTCTGCAGAGTACTGCTAAGGTGGGGTTGATATTTGTCTTGGTTTGGTTTGTTTGTTAGTTCCCTGTGTGAACCTGCACTCAGCTTGCTGGCTGATTTAGAGTTGCACCACACCCTTATCCTCCTGCGGTCTGCTCTGCTCAGCAACAGTTAATGTTTTGATTGACAGCCTTCTGCTCCAATCTCCTGGATTAGTTGCTTAGAAGTGTTTGCTTGACCTCCTTATTTTCTATAATTCTATACTTCTCACATCTTTGGTTTTCCGGTCATATTTTGACTTTCCTTTTGTATCTGCAATTTTGTACCTTATTTGCCATCTCTGTTGTGACTCAGAAAGCTTGTTATTATTTAGTGTTAATTATTTGTCTTGTTTTGTGTCCTAACTTTGGCGTTAGGAGGGATTTGTGACCGGCCACAGCCTGGGTTGGCGTTAAGCAAGTAAGCAGGGTGACAGTGTGGGCTTAGTTTAGGATTCACTGTCCTGTCTGTCAGTCCCGACCCCACATTACAGGGTCACTACGATGACAGCACTTGCTCATTTATATAATTTTTTACAATTTTTGTCTAATTTTACTGAAACATAATTTCTTTTAGCGTTTTTTTCAGAGGCATATTTATTTCATTTTTCAGTTTACAGAGTGGTTTGAGGGCTTATTCTTTGTTAAGGCCTTAAAACTTATTTCATTTCATGACCACAGATTTTGCGTTAGTTGTGGATAATGTGACATTTTTATGCAGTGAATCACGAGGTATAGGAAAGCATTAAAGTCACAGTTATAGCTGGTCCTGCCCCCGGTTAGTTATAATGTCCTTATCTAACACACTGTCCCATTATTTTTAAGTGACAAATAATTAAAACCCAGCAGCAAAAATTATCAAATAATGAGAAAAGTAAAAAAAAAGTTTCATTACTGTACAAATTTCTACAAATCAGAATAATAGTCTTGGGAAATAAAAAGTGGAAACAAATATTGTTCCTTTTAGTTTTACCTTGAATGGTTACTAAATTTCAAAATCTGAAAAATCCAAGTGTAATTAGGGGGCCTCTATCTAACCAATCTGGATGCCAAACTGTAATACATTAAGGCTCCTTTCAAGTTAATGTCTCCTGGTTGTAGCTCGGGTAAGCACACGGCAGCACGCTGGAGAGACCAAAGGATGAGGGCTGCCCTCTCCATAGCGAAGCACCACACCCCGTCGTAAACATGGGGAAAAGATAGACCATGTTCTATCAGTTCCCCGTGCATGGTACAAGTGTGGGGTACCGTACCGCCACTGGGCGCCTATAGCCGTCTATGAGGAAGTATATATCCGCCCTATAAACATCCCACATGTGCTGTGTAAAAGCAGCCTAAGTTATTGGCACAGGTCATTCCTTCACATCCAGTCTCTCCCAGAAGGATCATGACAAAGAAGATGCATTGTAACCCCAAATTAATTGAGCAGCTGGTTGCAAATGCACCCTGCTACTCTATGGTACTGATGGATATAGTCAAGTGCAGTACTTCCAAGCTCACCGACATGTTACCTGCCAAAGCCACCACTCGGTCCCTGTTCCTGCGGCTCCCTATGCTCCTCAGCGTGCTCTGGACCTTGCCCACTATATTGCGCCTGACCATCAGCTAGTGGGTCATAAGGTGCCCCTGCACGTCAGTCCCTAATATTTAAAGGCCGCATCTAGTCTGTCCCCAAGTAACCAGCACCCACTTTGTTGATAGAAGGCACCATCCCCCCGTTTATGCATTTTGCTGCGTTACAGCGGGCCTAGCAAAGGTCTCCAGAATGGCTTTGTATTGGATCACCTGTGCTTGATCCTGACTCTGTTTCCTCACTCTTTTTCTTTTCTATGTGTCTGTTTTATGCTCTGTTGAAGACCTTGGATCTGATCAATATCTGCCCTCCCGGTACTATAGATTATTCTCTGAACTTTGCTTGTTGCCTCTCCCTGACCTTCAATCACAAACTCAAGTAGGATTTAAATTTTTCAAATGTAAAACCTAACTTAAAAATTGTCCAAAAGTTGACCAACAAATCAATGTTCAATAAGACAAAAGAGCCCAAACAAATGCAGCATAAAACGGATCCCTCTGCATTATTTTATATACCGTATGTTATTAGATCCCCAGGTACTAAAACAAACATGAATTACATACAGAAGTGCAGAGATTGGCTGTACATTGTACCTCCACAGCGGTCACTCTCCTCTTATTGTTGATTATGCTGAATTTTTTTCGTAATCAGTTTTGTCATGGAGGTAATTTATAAAATCTGTTAATAATATGTAAAAGCCGTATACACCACAGATGATTAAAAACGAACAAAAATATTATTATACGACTAATTTCCTTTATGTGGAGACTTTCCATATTAATATAAAAGCAATTATTAATTCCAGATGTGGTAATCCCTCTGAAGCCCACGGCTCATCCAATCTTCATTTCTTTCTGAAAAATCAGTAATACTTCCAAAGAAAAATTCAAACCAAATTTTCTTCCCTTACGAGCAGCGAGGCACATGTTGTTCTTGTTTGGCAGGTAGGTCATCGTAGACAGGGACATGTGCTCGGCATATGAAAGTTTTCACAAACTATGCTTACAATTCTGTTACAGGACATAAACAGATATGAACTTCCTGGTATTTTAAGCATTTCTTTCTGGATGTTTGTGCTTTGCAATATGTTACAACATATGCTTAGTTAAAGGGGTTGGCACAAGACTTGATGTTGATCAATGGGGGTCCGATTACGTTATCCCCATGAATACCTAGAACAGGCTCCTGCTCCTCTAGCAGGCTGAGAGGGTGCCTGGTTGCTATTTTCATTCTCTATCCTAGAGAAAGCAGTAGTTTCCACGTCCTACCTGAAGCATCATTCTTTCGGGACCTCCATTCTTATGAATGTTATAGAGCAGCGATGGCAAACCTTTTAGCGGCCGAGTGCCCAAACTACAACCTAAACCCCCCTTATTTATCGAGAGGTGCCATCCAAAAATTAAAGCAGTAAGTTATTGCTCCCTGTTCTTCAACAACTTTCAATCATATTGGCCTCCAGAGAACAGCAACACAGTAGAAAGATGGAAAATTAGTATCAATTTAGCTTCTTTCCAGTGTCCCTCCGTACACAGAAAATCTGTCTACTCATTCTCACTCTTCCTACAGTTCTAAGTAGAGAAGCAAGTATCAAAATATGACTGAAAGCAGCATCTTTTAAGTGGCTTGGAACTGCAGGAAGATTCTTTGAGTCCTGTCTGGTGTGCTGGGGCGATGGCCCGGGTGCCCACGGAAAGGGCTCCGAGTGCCGCCTCTGGCACTAGTGCCGTAAGTTCGCCACCACTGTTATAGAGGTTTTCCATGAATATGGGCCAGGGGGAAGAAAATGTAAAAACCCATTGTTACAGTGCAGGGTCGAAATTGGAAAAGTAGGAACTGGGAGATGGGTAAGTATGCTTTTTTATCATACCCCTCTGGGTGGGGGGTTCATATTGATGGAAAAACTTTTTTAAAAACTCTTCATTACAGAAAAGTGTTTCATTTTTATAAAATACATAATCCATCATTACTCGGCAGTCCCCTCCCATATCTGTTATTGGCAAGGCACTCAGAATAAATTAATTTTTAAATCCATCAGTTCAGCATTTTAGGAGAACGAACCTACCACTTAGCAAGCTTTGCTGATCCTTCACAACACGGTAATGTACATTTGCTAAAATACTATCCCACTAAGCCAACATTACACTCCGTAATAGAGATTCCCAATTCTATGTTTTATATATACAGATTCTAGATTGGGTTGTCAGTTCAGCTTATTATCCACCAACACCCCAAGGTATTTATAACAACCCACCGACAAATTATCATCTCTTGCGTCTTGGTAAGTTTAATTTTAAGCCATTGAAGGGCACTACTGTTTCTCTATACCAACTGTCATTCCCATCCCTAATGCACCCTATGATATCAGTATCATCAGAGTATTTTTGGACAAAACAATAAAAAAAACAGGGCCAACACTGTTTGTTGAGGTGTGCCAATCTGAGTTACATCCAAAAAATATAGCGTCCTACCGCACCAGGTGTGATCTATCACTGCAGTAACTTTTTATCCAAAAGACAATATGGGGATCAACTTTTATCCCTATCAACTTGTCACAGAATTCCTCAGGAATAATTGTCTTTAAGGCACTACTGAAGTTGCAAAATGTCAGCCTAACAGCAGAACAGAGCGCCAATGCAGCTGAGCATGTGCTCTATGAAAATCCCGTCTATAAGCGGATTGGAGAGGATCTAAAAAACGTGCCACCAAAAGAGAGAGAAGTTTCAAAACCAGATAGATAGATTGATAGATGATAGATAGATGATAGAGAGATAGATAGATAGATATGAGAAGATAGATTGATAGATGATAGATAGATGATAGAGAGATAGATAGATATGAGAAGATAGATAGATAGATAGATAGATAGATAGATAGATAGATAGATGATAGATAGATGATAGATAGATAGATAGATAGATAGATAGATAGATAGATATATAGATAGATAGATAGATATACAGATAGATGATAGATAGATAGATAGATAGATAGATAGATAGATAGATAGATAGATAGATACTTCAAACAGAAGCTGAACTGAAGCTCTGGAATACAGTCCACCTCATTTTGCCATCTTTTTTACCTATCTATATAGATGTGAGATACATATTTTAGATAGACTGATAGATATGAGATAAATAGATGATGATCGATAGATACTAAATGGATATTTTCTGAGGTTATTTGCCTTTTTTCATTTCTCTTAACCTTTAAACGCACTCAGGAATGAAGTCTGCAAAATTATACAAATGATGTTATAAAAAGACTGAAAGTTGACGGGAAGCCAAGAGTTTCTAAAGAGCGAGGATGACAAGAGCAGGGACCGGACTCAAGAAACACATCAAAGACCTTACAAGGCTTCACAGCTTCACATATAAGCAAAAATATTTTTCTTTCCATTTCTCTAATGTATGATGAAATTTCACAAAAAATAGCTGGAGAATAAGAAACATCTAATTTACTGCTTACATCAAAGCCAAAAAAATGGAAAACGAGATAAATTACAGTTTTCCAGTAGCAGATAGATGACAGGTTTAATCTGCAGCAACATCATGGACATCATAGACCTGAATTAATACACTGGCTGCTTCATATATTCGGATGATGGATGGTGATGCAGTGAGGAAGGGCTAAGAATCCATCATCTCTTCTCCATCTGAACCTCCCGAGTCTCCATTAGATTTCTCTTGTATTTTCCATGATAACCTACAGTATAAGGCTACATTCACACAGTGTATCACCCCGCCCCTCTCCATAGGAACATATGGCGCACAACGCCGTTACACGGGAAAAGATAGGGCACTGTACAGCTCCCATACAGGGCCGTGAGCCCGTAGAAGTGCATGGGGGACGTATATCGGCAGTATGTGTGTGAATGCAGCCTAAGGCTGCATGCATGGGAGCGTGTGCCCGTCGGACCTTAGCCGGATGGGCATACGTGCGGCGCCATGGAGAGGAGGATCAGTGACCCCCTCTTCTCTCCATAGAAATGCATGATGTATGGGCCGTAACACGGGGAAAGATAGGACATGTCCTATGTTTTTCCCGTGTACGGAGCAGTACTTTGCCTCACGTGTGCTGCACCGTATCGCTCCGTGCGGCCAAGCTTGCGGCTGTTGTGCATATAGCCTAACTCAAAGATTTTCTTGTTTATTTAAATACTGAAACATATTCAGTTTTTTTTAAATATTTTATATAGTTTTTTTTATTTTATTTTCTGTAAATCTTGCCAGAGATGCTCTAGTGCTCTGTTAAAAGCAATTCAGAGATTTGCATTAAAAGGGAACCTGTAATTTTTCACAAATACAGCAAATGAAAGGTTCCCATAGACCCCTATTAACTAAATGACACCTTCCTGTAGCTAAAAATTGTTTATTTTACTTCCTTATAATATCAACTTATTAAAATATCAACTGTTATCTTACCAGGCAAAAAAAACAGATTTAAACAGGGAAACAGAGGGGCATGTCCTCGTGCCCTCACTCACTTCTACTCCTCCCCTGCCTCCTTCTCACCACTCAGCACTTCGTATCATGTGACCAGGGTGTTTTTATCCAAGGTCCATGACCCAATAACATTTGCAAAATCTACCCCATGTATGTATCTAATCACATGAAATCACGGCATTCCTCCAGCATGCTTACACAGAAAAATGCTTCTTGACATCAATGGTATTGGAGTATTGGTTTTGGGCATATTCTGTGATAGAGGTCACTATAAAGCAGGGGTGGGCAAATAATTGTCCCATAGGACCACATGAGTAATTGGAATAGTTTTAGAGGGCTGGACAAATATTCATAACTGAGTTGTATCCAATACCTATTTCCTGCATTCATTATATAACCAATCCCTTCATTAAAAAACTCTAAATAAAACATTACAATGATTCAAAGAAAATATGGAGGACCTAATTTTAACATTATTTTATAATGGGAAGGGTAGCTCAAATTTTTCAACAATTTCACATGGGCAGTCAGAGATAGTTAGAGGCCAGATTTGGCCCACGGCCCATACAATGCCCAGGTCTGCCATAGAGGGACCGAGAAAAATTGTACACAATAGTAGGATATGTTAAGGAGGGATTTTTATCACGTCTTACAACCCCAACTCATATCCTTTAAGAGATTTTTCCACTAATTCCAGAGTGAATGGAAATTTTTTCTTTAGATTTCAGTTGTTAATACCTTTTATTGGCTAAGTAAAAAGGATAATGACAATTGCAAGTGAGACTACTTTGGTCTATTTGAGAACACTTTGGTCACTTCATCAGGCATTGTATAAAATGGTATAAAATGGTATAAAATGCCTGATGAAGATATCTGATTAGTCTCGAAAGCTTGCAACTAACATCATCCTTGTGCCAAAAAAGGTATCAACAACTGAGGATTTTCAACTTTTATCTGTTTCACTTAACTTTACCATTCCAAAGAAATCACTGAGGCTAGTTTTTTTAGGTGGGAGGTCCTACACTGGCATAAATGGCTTTGTGTTGAGAGGTTTCCTGTATGAGATAATTCAAAGTCCTTCTGAAAAATGTCTGCCCATATGATCACTCCTATAGTTGTTTATTACATACAGACTTTGATTTTGACCAACTTGTTCTATGTTTTTAACTGCATCCACCTGGACTCCGCCTGAACTATTGAACAGGTAACTTCTTTTTTTCTGAAATGTTGCCAAGGATTTTCCCAATGGAAAATACATAGCAAAATCCGACATTTTGGACTGACTCTGAACAAAACCAGTAACAGTAGTAGTAGTTGTCCATTGCTGGAATCCCTCTCTGACACAACTGTTCTTCCACAGGATTTATGATAAGGAAACTCAATTTGCTTATCAAAAATCTATTTTTTTTTCACACAATTTTCTCGAAAGCAACCAAAGCGGCTTCGCGTCCAAGATTCTAGAAGACATTGTAATCTCCTAATGTGGTGTTCTGTGATGGGTCTTAAAAGGCCGCCCTTTGTAATTTCATCACCTTTCTAATATGATCGCATCATATCAGAAAATTCAACACTTTTCAGAATTGATTTTCTTTCAGTAACAAAGTTCATAATATTCAGATCAGCAATGTGATAAACACATCCACATTACAGCTTACAATTTATAGATGTAAGGCTTAGGGGATTTTGATCCTCCAGATGTTGATCTGTGACTTAACATCTGACCATAACAGTGTAAGTCATGGGCAAACTCATGGAGATTTATACCAGGGAGAACAGCTGTACCCGAGCAAGATCTATACTCTACATACTGATGTCATGTCTACCAGTGACTACATTGGTAATCATTTCCACTCATGGAAACTCGAAAGGACTCTTTAAAAAGCTTCATCCAGATTTTATATATTTCCAAAACTCTGGTACAAAAACAATGTATAATTCAAAGGCTTTCATATATGATAGGGTACAATGGTATCAATAACAGGGGCCACTTTTGACTCTGATGACCTAAACTTAGGGTAGGAGATGAGTCTTAGATTTGTGGGCTTCTTATACCTGGGCACATCTGTTTCAGGCAGCCTCTGGTGCCAGAATTGTACTACCCTCTCATTATGCAATTGCTATGTTGAGGCACTGCCTGAAACAGTTGATGGTGTGGTTCGGTGTTACAAATAAAAAATGGAAGTCAATAACCAAAAAACTAAGAAGATTCTTGAAGACCTCAAAAGAATTGTTGAAGATGTTGACTAAGCTGGACAAGGTTACAAAAACTATCTCTAAAGAGTTTGGACTCTCGTAGTCAGACGGATTTTATACAAATGAAGAAAATTTAAGACAGTATTTATCCTTCCAAGGAGTGGTCAGCCAACAAAGATCCTGCCAAGAACGTAGCATGATATAGTTCACGAGGTCACAAAGTAACCTTTATGCAGTAATATTAATGTAAGGAGGACCCTGGACAACAATACAGTGTATGCCAGGAATATAAGAAGAAAGCTGCCCATCAACAGTTTGCTGGAGTCCAACTAGACAAGCCTGAAGGCTACATGAACAATGTTTTGTGGATGGATGAGACCTAAATAGGTCAATAAGGATCCTTATGTTGGGAGAAAGCATTACAATACATTGTCTCACTGGAGTTCCTTGATCCCACCTTCTATTTTCCCCTAGGAAATAGACACTTCTAGTTTCCAAATTGGGTTGATGTCTGAGGTCCAGAAATTGGTTAGAGCCTGGGCCCAGTAGAGCAGTGGTGGCGAACCTATGGCACTGGTGCCAGAGGTGGCACTCAGAGCCCTCTCTGTGGGTATACAAGCCAATAACCTCAACAGTTCACCAGACAGGATTCAAGGCATCCTCCTGTAGTCCGACGAAGTCCAGGATATGCTGAGTTAAGTGCTATTTTAAAGCATCAGATCCTGGGCTGCCCATGACTAACAGAGAATGGAAAATGTGTGGAAAGAGCTGGATTATCATTGTAGCTCCTGTTTCAGGTCACACAATTCTTAAACCAAATCTCTCCTCCTTTCTACTGTATTTGTGTCCTAGGTGAGCCATTACAATTAACAGAGTAGGGAGCAAGGACCATGTTGGCACTTTACGATAAATGAGCAAGTTTTCATTGTAGTTTGGGCACTCAGTGTCTAAAAGGTTCACCATCACTGCACTAGAGGATCCTCTGGTTATCTGGTGGGCCACAGAAACATGGCAGTGCTAGTATTGTGGTTTAGCGCCAGTTTGGCTGAATCTGGGCCAAGAGGTCTTGCCGTCATTGGTGGAGCAACAAATTCTGAAGTATACTGCCATTTTCTAAAGGAAAATAAAAGGATATTTGCCCATTAACATTTGGGTCATAAAGATCGCAATGACCCAACGAGCTGATCTATCAAGTTCTGACCTTACAGGGTTGGCCACTTTACCTCATGTTTTTGTAATGTGTGTGTAAGTGTTGCAGGCAGGATATTATCTACTTGACTAATATACATCTATTAATAGTTCTGCTCTTCTTTCTTGATTTGTAAAGTGAAGCCTCCTGTCTTTTACCTCTTTAGCCAGAGATTTCTGTCCTAAATGGCCGCAGATGGAGGGTCATGTGATTTTATCTGTCCATGAGCAATAGCCCATGAGCAATTATATTCATGATTACTATCATAAGGTCCTGGCAGGGAGATTGTTCATGGACAGTTCGCATGACCCTCCATCTGCGGCCATTTTATGGTCAGGAATCTCTGGCTGATGAGGCAAATATCAGGAAAGCAGAGCAGAACTATTAATAGATGCATCTTGGTAAATTACCTAATATCCTGCCCCCCCCCCCCCCCCCAACCCTTAAGCACATATTACAAAAACATGAGGTAAAGTGGCCACGCCTTCTTATTCAATCAAAATTTTGTGGTTAGACATAAGGTGAGCTGTTCATGGGAGCAACCTCAACATATAGGGTCTTGAAGCTATTTAATACAAATTCAACAATACAAATGCAAATTTTAGATGAAAACTTGTCTAAAAATATGGGATTCACAAATTTTTCTTGAGCCACAGTATAATTGTTGCAAGTTATTGTTAACATTTAAGTTAGAAAAATGTAAAGAAGATGGATCACAATGATTCTTGTGTCGGTGAAGGAGAAGAGGGGACATATTTGAGAAATTTCCCACAATGCATTATTCAAAATGATACAAATGGAAACCATTACTTGATGTGATAGTTAAGCTGAGCCTTAAAGTAACTGATAGTTCAGAAACTGAAGAGCATCGTAAATATATCTTACGGCTTAAGAAGTCAAAGGTTCCATTGTTGTAGCTATAACGCTGTGTGTTTTTGGCGAGTATTACAGTTTCTATTGTTACGGCTCATGGCTGATATCCAGAGGACACGATCCAGCAGTTTGATCTTTACATTTAGTTCTCAAAGTTAGGCAGAATTTCATCTGAGGATAACATGAAGTTGTCAAAATACACAATATAGAGAGATTTACTACTTTCTGAATACAGTCATCCAATAGAACTTTAGTCTGTATGTAAGAATTGTATAAAATACAGAACTGATTATAAAATGTACAGTAATATATGAAAGAATACTGCATACATATCTCCGAGGGAGTGAATCTGTCAAGCTCCCCTCTCACCCGTAAATAATATCGAGAAGACTCTGTCACTCTGTCCCAGTCTATACAGCAAACCCCATGTAAACTATAGGAATTATGATGCGCAATGTTAAAATCGTCACTTGTTATTCAATTATTATTGCATTAAACGATCACTTAAGAAATAAACTTATTTTCATATACTCTATGTCTACTTGGCCACAAGTGATCTTCTAGTCAAATTCCTGGAGTGAATAAGTAACTCTGTTGCCAACAAAGGGGTTATCCTAAATTGAGCTTTGCTGCATAGCAATAACAGCAAGGGAAAAATAAATCCACAGCAATAAAAATACTTTCTCACATATTTCTTTTGATGTTTTGCAGAACAATGTGAAAACAATGTTGCTTTTAAAATGGGAGTGGTCATCCCTATTTACAAGGGTCCTGGTGGTTTGAGGGACACTAATCTTTTTGACTTACTATGTGAAAACTCTTTAAGGGAATGCAACACCCCTGCCAACACATAGGCAGGCTGGTAGTTGCGAATAGCGCCCTCTCCAGGTTAGGAGCTGTTAGGGGGAGTCATGAACCATCTAGGATGGTTCTAGAACTTGAAATATAGTGTTATTGCAGCTGTAGATGCTGCCTGGCAAGGCAACAGTTAACTGGTGTACATAATTATCCAATGATGTGTCTGTTATGCAAGCTGGAGGGTGCTTGGAGAGGTGCTAACATCTGACCTGTATAAAAACCCCTGCTGGGTGAGAACACGTGGTTCAGTCTTACCTCATGGTTCAGTCAGAGTGGGAGACTGCATCTTGGAGTCAAGTCAGTAGACAGAGTGAACAGCACACCTTTAGTGCTGCCACAGCCCTTTAATCCCAGGAACCATTGGTGCCTCAGACCTACTGCCTCACACAGGGCAAGTCTGGAAACTTAAACCCACCACTGTAGCTTCCACCACTTGGACTCCATCTTAAAAAGCCCAGACCAGCCATCTACTATCAGGCTGTGGGCACCTTCTACTGCGGACCTGCTCTCCATGACCTTTCGAGCATAAAGAATCTGCTGTTGCCCTTTTCTGGTCGTTGTTGTGTTTGGCTGTTGCCTGCTGTTTAATAAATAACTGTAAGTTGATTTGCACAACGTTGCCTCCATCTGATCCCTGGCTACTTACCACCACTGGCTCCTCATCCATCACCCAGGGACTCAACATACAGACACTCAGGGGTTGCCGCAGGGAGAAACCATTGCATCAACCTCTCCCTTTATACTTCTTGGGATACCAACCAGGCTGTAGGTCAGCCCTCCGGTCCCCATACCAACCCCCTTGACATCAGTGTATCCTAGGCCGCACTAGCCAGCCACTCTGGGAATTCTGGGCCCAGGCTGCCTCCAGGCTACCAAGAAAAAGCTAGGCCCCGGTGGGGGATGTTGCAGAAACCTTACACGAGGAATCTACCATCAGAAGTAGATGTAAGAGTAGATTCCTCCTGCTGCCTCTGCCCTAATATGTAATTTAATAATCCTGGAACCTAACTTGTTTAAAACAAGTATTATTTTGGTAATATGTGAATTAACTGCAGAGGCTACCGGGTCATGGAGTTGCTCCCAGTGCCCGGCCAGGCTAGTACATGCCCCAGTATCCTCTGCAGTTAATTCACAGTTTACTAAAATAAAGTTAGGTTCCAGGATTATTACATTACAGATTAGGGTAGAGGCAGCAGGAGGAATCTACCATCACATCTACTTCTCATAGTAGATTCCTCATGGTAGGTTTCCTTTAAAATGTTTAAATCTGATTTTCTTCCACATGTTTTACGGACTAGTAAGTCATAATCTAATTTCTAGTTCCCAATGACTCCTAACCTTTCAAGGAATTTTGACCCAATCTTACTAATATTTACATAGCTCATTCCAGAAACCATTCAGAGTGGTGTGGTCCTCAGCGTGACTTGTATCCAACCCATAATATACACTGAAGGAGTGTGGGAAAACTACGCTATAACATCTTTTTGGGGAATTTGACTACAGTAATGGAGAACTGGATTAGAATGTGCTTACAACATGATGTCTTCTGACTGAATTAATAGGGTAACCTTCAAATAACATTAAGATTCCTCAATTATGGAGGAGGTTCCACCATTGAGAACAATTAGAGCACAGAGAGGCCCTGTCTCTCCCTCTCCATTGCATCCATCTATTATACTATTGTAATGCTTAATTTTCCCTGTAGAGGCGCTGCAGCGAAATGAAACACTTAGTGCAAGGTTCTTTCAAAGGTGATAACCGGCAATCTTAGCAGATCTGTCATCCTTATGATTTGCTTAACTATTTTATCTCACTATAATATTCATAAAAATGGAAAATTAAAAATAGGTAATATCTTATTTCCTATTGTAATAAACTATTTTGTCCGACTTTATATTGGATGAAATAGAGAAGTTTTAGTCTCACTCTTGCACTTCCCATGGATCCACCCAAGGACCACCCAGTAATTACACATTGTAAGGAGGGGTTTCAGAAGCCCATTAGTTTTTGGACAAGGAAATGCCCAAGTTTGTCAGGGCCGTCTCACAAATCTCTAGACAGTTAGAAATGATTCAGATGTTGGTCACTCATCTGTGGTAGGGTAAGGCTAATCCTGGGTGCACACGGCTGAGGCCAGATTTCACAGGCCAATTTTGCTTCAGGCCTTCTTTATTATTTTCCTACACTTATTTGATTCTCCGATAGACAAATAAGGACCCCAGGCACATACCCCATAACATAAGGAGCCCATAACTACAGACTCATAAAATGTAGTCAAGAGCAACTTCCCTGCCGCCTTTCTATCCATCAGGTCTACTTGCAACTGCAATTTTAATTTTTCATAAAGTGTTACGCCAAGATATTCATAATCCTTTACACGTTCAATTATCACCCCATCTATAACAAGGGGTTCAAATGGTTCCTGCCTATTCCTGGTAAAATCGATTACAATCTCATTTGTTTTGGAAAGGTTTACCTTAAAGGGGTATTCCCCCGAAGACAAGATTCTTAAATATACTTTTTAAATATATTTAACAAAATAACACATTCTCTAATTCACTGTTGGCGTAATGCACTGTTAACAAAAATACAGTATTTCACAGATATAATTCCATCCTGTCTCTATCAGTCCTGGTGTATACAATTTCAGCAGCCCATGGACCCGACCCTTAATCTTCTGATTTTAGGGTCGGGAAGACCTTTTGTTCTCCTGTCTGATGCTGCACTGAGCTGCTCTTTGCACTCCAGCCCCCACAGTTGCATTTCAGGATGAGCTCACACAGAGACTTCTTGCCGGCAAGCAACGTGAGGAGAGTAAAGCTACAATCTACAGACACATAATGTCTTTATCCTGGGGAGGGAGTCACAGCAGAGCTGTGAATCTCATGTGTAATAAACATCTCATGGAATTCATCATCTTTCATCTCTGATCTGTCTCATCTCTCTTTCTATGATACTAGTGAATGTTCAGAGGCTAAATGAAAGTGTATATAAGCCTATACCCTAATAATCTAAGCACATTGTAAGCACACAGCATCTCATAGCACAGAGGAATCATGAAGTGCACTGCTGAAATAAAAAAAAAATCTGAAATTGTACAGCATTGCCCATAGAGTCCAAATGAAAGAATGAAAGAGAGGACTTAAGGAAACCCAACTTACAGACGCCCTCTCTGCCCCCTGTGATCTCTGGTGACCTCTCTGGATGCTATTACTTTAGTGCCAGACTGCAATGATCAGCTGTGAAGGTGTCTGTAATTATGTTTTATTGATAGGCTGGTAGATGGTAGAGCTGGTTTCAGTATCAGCTTTTCCCTACAGACCTTACAATGGTTGTCCTACAAATAAATATTTGATTTCTGTGTAAAGCCACACAAAACTAAACAAATTAGGAAAAATCAACTGCTCCTGTGTCTAGATTTTGCAGTTGTTTATTATGCTTCCTTTTTTGGCTTGTTTTTAGTGGGTGGTGCAACATAGTAACTTTATATTTCTTTTTCTTTTTTACATTTATATTATAAACCTTTTAAGGAAATCACTTATCAGCCCAATAGACATCTGTCTTCAGCCCTAGACGCGTCTAGTGATGTCTCCAGTGACAAAGAGAGAGACTAAACATCTGCATCTATAATAATCCACCGGCTACAGCTGTGACTACATCGTGAGTCCAATGTAAGAAAACAGCTTATCCACATTAGAAGAGGGGAAATATGCAATTACATTTTCCAAGGTGGGAAATATAAGGAGAAGCAGAGATGTCTGGATAATACAATAAAATATAGACAATTATTTAATAGATCCAAACATGCCAACACTAACCTGGCGCTAGAAGAGCAGATATAAGAGAGGATACTACACTTTTATTATGATTATTATCGGGTGTTATTATGTTTTTTATTACCGGTCTACGTGTATTATTATTATGTTGGCCATCATATGATCAGTGCATTTTGCAACCATATTACAGGAGCTTGACCAGGAGTCAATGACCAATCTTTCGACCTGGAGAGTTGTATACAATACCCTCCATATGCCCTCCATTTGCCCCTAAGATTGCATCTTTTGCACCTAATAGGAAGTCTCCCTTACTCAAATTACTAAAGGGGTATTCCCATCTGAGCATCGACATTTAATTTAATTAACCTAACATATATATATATATATATATATATATATACATTTCTTCTATTGCATGTTATTAAAAACAAATTTCCTCTGTAAAGATAATTTCTTATAAATGTGGCCATGGTGTCTCGTAGAAATGAGATAGCTGTCCTTGGATATGACCACCACCGCACTCTGTCAGTAGTGGCTATATATGCGCTAAATAGTCCTGCCTGACCACCCAGATTCAGTGTTCATTACGTCCTTATCACAGGACGGCTGTGGGACATGCAGTAACTCAATCTATTTGTTTAATTATGCAAACACTCAAGCAGTTGTGGTCGTTTCCAAGGACAGCTATCTCGTTTCTAAGGGACAACATGGCTACATTTATGGGAAATTATCTTAATAGCATCCAGTTGAAGAAATGTTTGTATGTAGCAGAGGAATTAAATTGTCAGTGCCCAGATGGGAATACCCCTTTAAGATCTGAAGGTTTTACTTTGCAATCACATTGACCATATTATTCAGATTTTAACTAATCATTTTGGTGAAAACTTGTAATTTTTTTAAACATTTTGCTACTTTTAATTCTAGTCTTTAATTTTCAATAGCATAACATGGTTTAGCATAAGAGTATGGAGGTTGTGGCATCGTGTTGTAAAGTCTATGTTAAAATGGCTTTTGCTTTACTATATTATTTGTCACTTTCCCACTTGGTCTTATGGATCTCCTAAACGCCTTGTAATAACACAATATTTAAAGGGAGCAGTCCCAAGTTTTATTTTTTACTGTGAAAAAGGGATAACATTCTGATCAGTGGAGGTCAAAACACTAACACACCAAGCAATCATATGAATCCAGGTCCTGTTTTTATGTAATAATCCCCTAGTGATTATTACACAATAAATATATTTTTTACCCTTACAATTGTATTGCTGTTTTAGTTCCTATAAATCAGTATAAGATTTTAGGTTGTGGGCTTCTGAACATTCACTAGTATCTGAAACATAGAAAAAGAGGGATGGGACAGATTAGAATTGAGAGACCATGAGATCCAAGATGAATATAAAACATAATGACACTCTCAGCTGTGCTAACTCACTTATAACACTCACAGAGTCAGCACTGCTATGTGCCTCCATCCCGGATAAAGATCTTATCTAGTCTGTAGCTTGCAGAGTAAGTCTTTGTACACTGCTGCTTGCTGGCAGGAAGTGCCTGTGTCTGAGCTGGTCTTGTAATGCAAGGGGAGGGGCAGGAGGCAGAGAACGCTGCAGTGTGCAGACAAGAGAAGCTACTCATGAGAAGAATCCGACCATAGTCAGAAGATTTACAGTCGTATCCAGGGGCAACCAAAATTGTAAACACAAGGACTGATAGACACAAGTTGGAATTACATCTGTGAAATGCTGTATTTTTATTAATAACAGTGAATTAGAGAATATGTTATTTTGTTATCCTAAGTATATTTAAGAATCTTCATGGGAATACCCCTTTAAGGAAAAAGCCTTTAAAAAAGTCTAAAATATAAAAAACAAGGCAAATATAAATTGTATCCAAATTCCAACACAGACTCAGCCGCTAAGACCCCCACTAGGGTCAGCGGATTAACATCACATGAATTACAGTCATCCAGGTGCTGACAGCAATGGGAGGCCAGAAACAAGAATTCTTTTACCACTGATCCACGTGTCAGACATGTATTATAACTGATCCACCCCGGAGTCTAGAGGAGTTTGGAGCTGGAGAGCTGGTCTAAGATCCCACCAACTCGTCAGAAACAACTCTAGGAAAGGCAAGTTCTTTGGGGATTTCTTTCATGTATTTTTATTTTGCTTCTCTTGGTAATTGTATACAGGGCACATGTGGTATATATGGATATATTTAGTGTATTTTAAACTTTATAGTGCTTATTGGTACAAGTGGACTATGTTATTACATGGAAGACTGGAACATGGTATAAAGTGAGTTTAGAAAACATTTGATGTCTGCATCCCTGGTGCCCTAGGCAAGTATCATGGTTAATGTCTCCATCCCTGGTGGTCTAGGCCAGTGACAGAGATTAATGGGGCAAATTTACTTACCCGGTCCTGACGCGATCCCTGTTTGGACGGTTCGACGAAGATGAAGTCCGGCGCGATTCACGTAGCTCGTACGCCCGAGTTCCTGCATCCGTCGCTTCCCGTCGAGGTCTGCCGGAGTTCACCTTCTTCTTCCCGGTGCTTGTAAGTGCTCCTTTCCAGACCCTCCCAAAAGGCAACTGCCTAGTCACACAGCAGATGCTAATGAAAGGTACAATATAACATATCTTTTTTTCTGTAAAACCAATTTTTAATACAAAAACACTTTGGCAGTGTATGTACTATGCTCTGTGGGGACTGGGGGAGTGCTAAAAATGGGTCTCCTGGTGACAGGTTCCCTTTAATATATCCGAACATATTATACAATGTGTTAAGCAATTGTTCCTACATTATGACTTATCAGCAGAGCCACAATAGAGCTACAGCAGGAAAGGTTGATGATCGCACCATTTATGCAGGGAGCACCCCATTTTTTGCTTCAGGTTTTCTTTTTTTTAAAGAATCCTTTTTGCTTTGACAGTGACTTATGTCTTTTATACAATTTTATTTTTCTTGACTTTCTAAGTATAACTTTTGTCAACTGTTCAAAAATTTAGATTTTGGCAAAATAGAAGTAGAAGTGCTGTTTCCTATCGGGGAGTGTGTTCTTAATACTGGATATAGTCTTCGAGAAATATTGGCTGTTGATGCAGCTCTTACCGGATTTAGGTCTTTTATTTTGTTTTGGTTTGTGCTTTACAGATTTCGGACTCTTCTGTATTCACTTTGGCAGACAGCGAGTAACATGAGCAGATAGGGTGTACTATGTTCTAATACTTTATTGTTGATGTAAAAAAAGATAGTCACCTGGTTTACAAAACTATTTCTCAATTATCCTTTAAGAGTTAATATAGGGGCAGTCAATTATCAAAGACTATGAGGCTTGTCTTTATGTGTTACGCCTATTGATTTTGAATATAAAGAGTGTAATTCTTTACTCCTCCAGCAGAGGCACTGTAGGGAAATTAAATGCTTGATACCAGATTCTACAGAGATAGGCTAAATTCACACTGCCGTGAGCCCGCCGCACCGTAGCACGGCGGGCACACGGCAGCGCGGGGAGAGGAGGAGGAGGTGAGCGCAGCTCACCCCCGCCCCTCTCTATAGGAAGTAATGGCGCACGGCGCCGTAATACGGGGAAAGATAGGACATGTCCTATCTTTCCCCGGGCTATGGAGCGGTACGGTGCCGCACGTGTGCTGCACCGTACCGCTCCCGTACAGGGTCGCGGCCCATAGAAGTGTATGGGGGATGTATATCGGCCGTATATACGTCGGCCGTATATACGTCCCCCATACATGTGTGTGAATGTAGCCATAACATACCTAGGGTTCTATACTACATCGCTACCCCTAATTCATTTTCTGGTGAACCTTTAACCTTTTAGTTTTGCAGATTATTATGTGAAAACAACATCATTAGAGATGAGCGGACCCAAAGTTCTGGTTCGGGTTTACGCTCCTAGCAACTAGTCATGGCTATAATGTGTCCCTCTGGCCAATCATAGCCATGGCTAGTTGTTAGGGATGGCAATTTGATGTATTGCCTGTTCGGCCGTCAGTCTGGCAATACATCCGGGTCACGTGGCTGAACTTTAACCGAAACGTCCGGTCCACTTAACTCTCGTCATCATGTAATGTAATGAGATGGCTGTCATGCGGTCTGAAAACTTTTGTGCCAATATATGGTCCCATTAGACTTGAAAGGCTACAAATCTACTTACTGGTACATATATGTGATGATACAAGTATTGGGTCATTGTGAAGTACACACAGAAGCCATCCTCGGTGGTGTATCCCAGAACACCAGGTACCTCCCAATTCACAGAATGTTCTGTCTTGCACAATTTATAATTTATTTTTGAAAATAATGGGGAGTAATCCAGGGAAGACAGATCATTGGCTTTTGCATATTTCTAATTAGCCAAGACAAATATCCCATCCAAATTCTGATAACAAGACATTGTGTGTCCAGTTCTGGCACAAGTGCTTTAGATCGGTTCTCCTGTTTTCAACAAAAGCTAATCAAACGGGGGTAAATTGAGGAAATCTAACTTCCATTTTTGGAAAAGTTGGATAAAATACGACCACATACGTTGATAGTGTTCAGGCTTCTGCAGTTTATCTTCATTCATTACCTTAAGTCATTGAAGATATCCAGTGATGGCCTGGATCAATTCCAATTTTTTCCAAAGAACCTAAAGTAGTCCTAAAAAAACCTTTTTTTCCTGGTGAGACCACCTGCCCAAAACACATACCAAAAAGTCATGGTATTTTAACATCAAAACAATGAAGAGTTTGTATATATTTCCCAAACCTTTGTATAGACATCTCCTTACACATTGTAAGTTGCGCTTAATTTCTTTATTGTATACTAGCTAAGGAGTATAATGTACCCCCCCCCCCCCATATTCCGAGAATGAGGGTCTGTTGTACCCCCAAATTAATACAAATGCTGCTTGCTGCTCTATTCTCTGACCTTGACTTGCCATTCCATCCATTTGGAGTACAACAGTCCCCTTTGAATTCTTGGAGGACCCAACATTGAGAACTCCACCGATCAGCAAGTCTTTTTGGACTGGACAACCCCCCCAGGAATCAAAAACATAATCATTTTTAAAAATTCCCCTTCTGCTGGGGATCCATGGAGAAATAATCAAAATTTCCATAAGATGTTTTCAAATCTTATGGAATTCCAATAAAACACAGTTCACATTGTTTATGATTATGATATATTTATTATAGTGCCAGAGGAGTTTTCTCCTGTTAGACTTTTGGGTCACAACATTGGCCCACCGGAGGATATTCTGCTACTGCTGGCTCAATTAACTCATAAACCTAAGTGTGAGCCAAACCGAATAGACCTTAACCTGATAGAATGTTAAGTGTATAAGACATTTGTATACATCATTAATAAAAAAAGAAAACAGATGTTTCCGTTCTGCTCTGAGGAGACCACAACTGCTGCAAATTATTGGTACAAATATTCCGTCCATGACTACCTCATATCTCAAAGGCAACTTACATTATCAATGAGCTCACTCGTATAATTATTCCCCTGTACCCCAGTTCTTTTCAACTTGGATACTATTCATTTGTTATGTTACATTACGGAATGACTTCGCTCATACTCCAGAGATGACTTGTGCGAGACGCCGAATTCGTCATCATTATTGTTGACATTGACTATTTTTTTTTAATCATTATAACCGTGAAGAACATAAGAACCTTCACTTCCTTTTCTTGCTTTACCATTTTTATGTACTATAACTTTGCATATGAATCATAGAGGTTCACTAAAATCAGGGTTGTGTATCACAGTATATCTCTGACAAATCTACTATGTCTTTTACCTCCCCAATTAACCTTCTAGGTTCTATAGGTTCTTATCTAATTTTATAGCTTGATAAATTATAAAAGTATAGTTGATGGCAGCCACCATTAGGGGGAGCTATTTCACAATGAGGTCTACATAATGGTGGCTGCAATTAGAATGTAAATACAGATATAGCTGCACTTGATGTTTTCCTAACTGTACTAAAACAAGCATCTGTAAGTAAATGAAATGTTCTAAATCCTATTATATTTTATTAATAAGGTAATAAGTTGTATAACATGCATAAAATTTGATTTTCACAGTGCTTTAATAGAATGTACTTCTAATCAAAAATGTTGCTTATGCTGGACATTTAGATATTGTATGTATGACTTCTATTCTTAAGTCTTATGTACTTAAGTCATCGGTTTTTGTAAAATTCAGGTCATATCAATAATGGATGCAATAGTATGTAATTATTAAAATCACAGATGATAACACATTCTTCCATACATTGATTTAAAGGAAATTTGAAAAAAAAAAACTCATGGAAAAACTTCTATCTTTCTAGACAGCTCAGATCCACAATACCATCAAAGGTTGAGGAATAGAAAATTGTAAGGAAGGAACAAGAGTTATCTTTTTCCATCTATTGCCGTTACTGGGACAGTGACCGGCACAATGAAATGTTAGATGACAACTTTTGTAATAAGTCCAATTAGTTTTTTTAACCGCTTGGCATCAATTTCACATCTGGAGGAGAAACAATCTCCTATAAAGGATGACGCCATGATGTTCCTATATAGCGGGGTCCCTGGAAATCAGCAAAGGTCAATGATTAAACGGAACCTGCCATTCAAATTAACTCTCCCAAAATGAATACTTAATTAAGAACTATAATAAGCATTGACCTTATCCCTAAATGGTTCCTTTCCATGACTGCAATGATAAAAAAAATCAGTAAAGTTATACGTAACTCACCTGATGTTAGTGTAATCACAGTTAGTGAGTTCTGCATACATGTTACCATAGTACTTTATACAATAATACTTTATTTATCCCATAGTACATAGTGCCAATAGTGAACAATATTTATTTTTTCCTGCACTGCTCTGGCTCGCTGCTCCTGCTACCACTAGCTGCCATTATGGAACTAGTATTCAGGGACCATATGCCATTATTGAACTACAAACATATACAGCATCCTTTACTTTCCCCTTCTCCTTCACTTTCCAGTGCTTTGCTGGAATTATGAGACAGAGAGAGAGAGAGATAGACAGACACGTGTTGTGTGTGGCACAGCTCTGCTACATCATTAATCACTACCTCAGGAAGGTGTAGGGTAAAAGACACCTGCCTATATGAAGAGAAAACATCCTCATGCTGCCCACAGGAATCTTCTTCAGAGAGTCACATTTATCTCTCATGTATGAGGGGGCTGGGTTATCAGCGCCAGCATCACTGAGGAGACGGTCTATACAGACTGTATAATGCAGCTCTCCGCCTCCATTACTGGAACAGAAGGATGGGGCTCTAATCCCATGTATAGAGACATCAGTGAAACATGTATAAAGACTTATAAAAGGTACTGTGTTTGTCGTTTGCTTGGGAGGTCTCTGGTGACAAATCCTCTTTACCACTTGTAATGCTAGACCATAGGCCTGGAATTATGTCTTTTTGGTTCACATAAGGAGGGTCAGGATGTAACTAAAGGTGGGGAGATACCTAAACATGTTGCTTTGGCTCCTCAGACACTCCTTTTACTGAGAGGTTGGAGGAACAGAAGTTCTTCAACCAGGCACCTCCACCAATCCTTCAGTGAGTAGTCGCTCCTGTCCCTTACTTCCATAGCAACCCCCTTCCAGGTCCAATTAGAGATGAACATGTAGTCTACTGGTTCCTTGAACAAATAAGGGGATCACTGGGTTATACTATATGGTAGGTACTGCACTTCCTGTGCGTCTCCCTTACCACAGGAAACACTAGGATCGGTGGGTTGGAAAAGTGACCTGCCTCATCCAGTGATTAGCATTAGATGCATGCTCACCTAGTATTTCATGGTTGTCACGAGATTCCGAGGTATTGAAGTGAAGCCGGAACAGTGGGGAACTGTAAAATAACCGGTTATTATACTGTCCCCATGCCAACCACCTCCACCTCATAGTATACTGTGGTAGGATAACAGGCTTCACGAAGGAATCTCATGCAAACATGGTGAAAACATACAAACCCAATGGAGATGTTTTCCTTGATTGTGTTGAAACCCTTGGACACAGGGCATATAAAAACTGTTGACCTATGAGCCATCGTGCTGCTCCTTTAATGTAAAATGCAGGATCATTCACATCTCCATGAGACGTCTCCATTGCAGCTTGACGTCCATATTGAATCTTGGCAACTCTCTAACGACGTCTCACTTCCTTTCTTTCCAAGATTCTGTTTATTTGTTCTGTTGATTGTTTTGGTTCATTCAGTTTTTGAGTCATTTGTATATCGCAATTTCTGTTCCAGTAACACACATGAACCTTGAGAAATATCGGGGGCTGGGGGGGGGTTGTTGGTTGCCATCCATTTGGTGACCAGATCTTCCTGTTGAAGTGGTGTTCCCCCCGAGCAATTTTCTGATGTCTGCTCAAAGAGTGATGAGATCAATAGCGATGCCTCGCTGGTCTTTGCTGTGTACAACATCCTCATGCTCTTCTATTACTTGTAACACAGATGGTAAATTATATCGCTGGAATACGCCCAAGAATCCCATGGAGACATTGCATAATCTCATTGTGTGGGAAATATTATATCCATAGCAAAACTCAGCTGAAACTTTTAGCAGTTAATCATGCATGTAGTGCCCTGGATCAGAGCATTGAACCTTGGAAATTTGTGGACATTTGAATATTTTTCCTATACAAAGTCAGCTCTTCTTACTTTTAAAGCATTAATGAAGGGTTAATGAACATTGAGAGACATTACTGAATGCATCTGTAACTAAAGAGAAGCTAGTAATTTTGCATGGCTATAGATGAAGTTGTTTTGAAGAGAGAAAAACAGACTACTTTACCAGAGAATCAGACATCCTGACCTTTAGAGTGACAGGTGCTGTCTGGAAAGTTGTTTATCACTTTAGAAACTTTTTGCTGTAGAATATTATGGGGACTCAATGTAAGTTTATAGGAGAATGTTAGCACGTAGCCGACTGCAGTGGGGCCATGACAGGCAGGGCTGTGAGGAAAGGAAAATGATGGGAGGAGTAGTAAATGGGGGGTGGAACATTAGTGTTAGAAGATAGGTGGTTTTGAATTGGGGGGAGGAGATAGTGTGGGGTTGAAATAGGGTGCTCAGCTATCTTCTTGGCTCTAAAAAAATTGTCCTTTCCTTTTTCCCATTTTCCCCGAGTCAGCCATTGCCTGGATCATGAATTGTCATGGTTTATTCTATAATAGAGGCTATATGAATAGAACAATCCCAGTCCCTAGTGTCTTGTAGTTAGGGAATAGAGCATGGAGGAGACGACTGCCAGTCTACCTGAGCAACCACAAGAAGAAGCTGAGATGGGGCTACTCTGCCATTGACCCTGGGCTCCTAGCATTTGGCCACAGTTTTAGCCTTCTAAGAAGAGATGGACAGCTAGATCTTACCTTTCCTCAGTGTAGAACCCTTCTTCTGTAAGGCAGGTAAACCCTTTGATTTGCTTGTATTGCTTTGTACCTGAATTTCTTAAGTAAATAAGGAAACTGTTCACAGCAGACCCTCACTCTCTGGACACAGGGCCGATAAAAAAATGTTAACCTATGAGCCCCCGTTCTGCACCTTTAATGTAAAATGCAGGATCATTCACATCTCCATGAGACGTCTCCATTGCAGCTTGACTTCCATATTGAATCTTGGCAACTCTCTAACGACGTCTCACTTCCTTTCTTTCCAAGATTCTGTTTATTTGTTCTGTTGATTGTTTTCGTTCAATCAGTTTTTGAGTCATTTGTATATCACGATTTCTGTTTTAGTAACACACATGAACCATGAGTAATATGAGGGGGGTGTCAATGGTTTCCATCCAAATGGCATCAAGCTGTCCATCTCTTCTTAGAAGGCTAATACTGTGGCCAAATGCTAGGAGCCCAGGGTCAAAGGCAGAGTAGCCCCATCTCAGCTTCTTCTTGTGGTTGCTGAGGTAGACCGGCAGGTTTCGGTAGGCCCCAGGGTGACAAAGCCTCAGTGGGCCTCTTTGCAGTGAACTCACATGGTAACATTCAAAATTCAGAACAGTCTCCTGTTCCCTAAAATATTCCCTTGTGTATCGTCCCAAATAGCCCCCTAATGGTTATTTTATATAAGACACCTCACCTCCATGGATTCCTTATTTAAAGCCTATAGCACATATAAACTGGATGGCCACCGTCAGGTGCAAACACCCAATTCCTACCCCTTCACAGACTTACGAACCTGAACATGCACATTGATGTCAAATTGCAGAGATAATACACACAGTGATGTCACAGTACAGGGATAATACACACAGTGAACTTTGCATAATGAATCATAGAGGTTCACTAAAATCAGGGTTGTGTATCAACAGTATATCTATGACAAAAAGACTGTCTTACCTCCCAATTAATCTTCTAGGTTCTAGACTCTTGTGAATGTTGGATATTATGTTAGTCTAGAATTTTATAGCTTGATAAAATATAAAAGTATAGTTGATGGCGCCAACCATTAGGGGGAGCTATTTCACAGTAGGTATCTAATAATGGTGGGCTGCAATTAGAAGGTAAATACAGATGATGGCTGCACTATGTTGTTCTAACTGTCTAAAACAAGCATCTGTAAGTAAATGAAATGTTCTAAATCTCCTATTATATTTTATTAATATTACTGTTAAAGCAATTAGTTGTAATCAAAAGTGTTATGCTGGACAGTTAGATATTGTATGCATGACTTCTATTCTCAAGTCTATCCTCTCATCAATTTTTGTAAAATTCAGGTCAAATGAATAGTGGATGCAATTGGAGGTGATTATTAAAATCACATTCTTCCATACATTGCTTTTTAAGGAAAATTGAAAAAACTAATGGAAAAACTTCTATCTTTCTAGACAGCTCAGATCCACAATACCATCAAAGGTTGAGGAATAGAAAATTGTAAGGAAGGAACATTATTTCCATCTATTGCCGTTACTGGGACAGTGACCGGCACAATGAATGTTAGATGACAACTTTTGTATAGTCCAATTAGTTTTTTTTTTACACGCTTGGCATCAATTTCACATCGGAGGAGAAACAATCTCCTAAAGGATGACGCCATGATGTTCCTATATAGTGGGGTCCCTGGAAATCAGCAAAGGTCAATGATGTAAGGGAACCTGCCATTCAAATTAACTCTCCCAAAATGAATACTTAATTAAGAACTATAATAAGCATTTACCTATCCCTAAATGTTCCTTTCCATGACTGCAATGATAAAAAAAATCAGTAAAGGTATATGTAACTCACCTGATGTTAGTGTAATCACAGTTAGTGAGTGCTGCTACATGCTTACCATAGTACTTATATAATAAATTAATATCTCATAGTGTACATAGTGCCAATAGTGAAATGAAAATATTATCTATCTTTCCTGCACTGTCATTATGGAACTAGTATTCAGGGACCATCTGCTAATATTCAACTACAAACATATACAGCTTCCTTTACTTTCCCCTGCAGGGGGTGTAGGAAATTCTATATAGTGCTTTGCTGGAATTATGAGACAGAGAGAGAGGAGAGAGAGAAGACAGACACGTGTTGTGTTGGCACAGCTTGCTATCATATAATCACATACCTCAGGAAGGTGTAGGGTAAAAAGAACCGCCTATTGAAGAGAAACATCCTCATGCTGCCCACAGGAATCTTCTTCAGAGAGTCACATTTCTCTCAATGAGTGGGCTGGGTTATCAGCACCAGCATCATGAGGAGACGGTCTATACATACTGTATAATGCAGCTCTCCGCCTCCATTACTGAACAGAAGGATGGGGCTCTAATCCCATGTATAGAGACATCAGTGAAAAATGTATAAAGACTTATAAAGGTACTGTGTTGTCGTTGTTTGGGAGGTTCTGGTTGACAAATCCTCTTTACCACTTGTAATGCTAGACCATAGGCCTGGAATTAGTTTTCTGGTTCACATAAGGAGGATCAGGAGTAACTAAAGGTGGGGAGATACCTAAACATGTTGCTTTGGATCCTCAGACACTCCTTTTAATGAGAGGTTGGAGGAACAGGAGTTCTTCAACCAGGCACCTCCATCAATCCTTCAGTGAGTAGTCGCTCCTGTCCCTACTTCCATAGCAACCCCCTTCCGGGTCCAATTAGAAATGAAAACATGTACTCATGGTCCTTGAACAAATAAGGGGATACACTGGGTTAACTATATGGTAGGTACGCAACTTCCGTGCGTTTCCCTTACCACAGGAAACACTGAGGGTTGGAAAAGTGACCTGCCTCATCCAGTGATTAGCATTAGATGCATGCTCACTAGTGATTTCATGGTTGTCACGAGATTTCCGAGAATTGAATGAAGCCGGAACAGTGGGAACTGTAAAATAACCGGTTATTATTACTGTCCCCATGCAACCACCTCCACCTCATAGTATACTGGTAGGATAACAGGCTTCACCAAGGAATCTCATCAAAACATGGTGAAAACATACAAACCCAATGGAGATGTTTGTCCTTGATGTGTTTTGAACCCTGGACACAGGCATATAAAAAACTGTTACCTATGAGCCATCGTGCTGCTCTCTTTAAGTAAAATCAGTATCAGATCACATCTCCATGAGACGTCTCCATTGCAGCTTGACTGTCCATTGAATCTTGGCAACTCTCTAACGACGTCTCACTTCCTTTCTTTCCAAGATTCTGTTTATTTGTTCTGTGATTGTTTTGGTTCATTCAGTTTTTGAGTCATTGTATATCGCAATTTCTGTTCCAGTAACACACATCAACTTTGAGAAAATCGGGGGTGGGGGGGGCTTGGTTGCCATCCATTTGGTGACCAGATTCCTGTTGAAGTGGTGGTCCCCCCGAGCAATTTTTGATGTCTGCTCAAAGAGTGATGAGATCAATAGCGATGCCGCTGGTCTCTGCTGTGTACAACATCCTCATGCTCTTCTATACTTGTAGCACAGATGGTAAATTATATCGCTGGGAATACGCCCAAGAATCCCATGGAGACATTGCATAATCTCATTGTGTGGGAAATATTATATCCATAGCAAAAACTACGAGCCATTGTGAAACTTTTAGCAGTTAATCATGCATGTAGTGCCCGGATCAGAGCATTGAACCTTGGAAATTTGTGGACATTTGAATATTTTCCTATACAAAGTCAGCTCTTCACTTTTTAAAGCATTAATGAAGGGTTAATGAACATGAGAGACATTACTGAATGATCTGTAACTAAAGAGAAGCTAGTAATTTCATGGCTATAGATGAAATTGTTTTGAAGAGAGAAAAAAAGCTACTTTACCAGAGAATCAGACATCCGACCTTTAGAGTGGGACAGGTGCTGTCTGGAAAGTTGTTTATCACTTTAGAAACTTTTGTGTAGAATATTATGGGGGACTCAATGTAAGTTATAGGAGAATGTTTAGCACGTAGCAGACTGCAGTGGGGCCATGGACAGGCAGGGCTGGGAGGAAAGGAAATGATGGGAGGAGTAGTAAATGGGGGGTGGAACATTAGTGTTAGAAGAGATAGGTGGGTTGAATGGGGGGAGGAGATAGT
This sequence comes from Engystomops pustulosus, assembly GCA_019512145.1. Taxonomy (NCBI): domain Eukaryota; kingdom Metazoa; phylum Chordata; class Amphibia; order Anura; family Leptodactylidae; genus Engystomops; species Engystomops pustulosus. The sequence goes on from CM033641.1 coordinate 26,978,312, forward strand.
GTAGGGTTGAATGATGAAAAGGGGCTCAGCATCTTCTTGGCTCTTAAAATTGTCCTTCCTTTTTCCCATTTTCCCGAGTCAGCTATTCCTGGATCATGAATTGTCATGGTTTATCTATAATAGAGGCTATATGAATAGAAACAATCCCAAGTCCTATGTGTCTTGTGAGTTAGGAAAAGAGCATGGGGAGACGACTGCCAGTCTACCTGAGCAACCAACAAGAAGAAGCTGAGATGGGGCTACTCTGCCATTGACCTGGGCTCCTAGCATTTGGCCACAGTTTTAGCCTTCTAAGAAGAGATGGACAGCTAGATCTTACCTTTCCTCAGTGTAGAACCCTTCTTCTGTAAGGCAGGTAACCCTTGATTTGCTTGTATTGTCCTATCTAAGTAAATAAGGAAACTGTTCACAGCAGACCCTCACTCTCTGGACACAGGGCCGATAAAAAAATGTTAACCTATGAGCCCCCGTTCTGCACCTTTAATGTAAAATGCAGGATCATTCACATCTCCATGGCGACGTCTCCATTGACAGCTTGACTTCCATATGAATCTTGGCAACTCTCTAACGACGTCTCACTTCTTTCTTCCAAGATTCGTTTATTTGTTCTGTTGATTGTTTTCGTCAATCAGTTTTTGAGTCATTGTATATCACATTTCTGTTCGTAGTAACAACATGAACCATGAGTAATATGAGGGGGTGTCAATGGTTTCCATCCAAATGGCATCAAGCGTCCATCTCTTCTTAGAAGGGCTATACATGTGGCCAAATGCTAGGAGCCAGGGTCAATAGGCAGAGTAGCCCCATCTCAGCTTCTTCTGTGGTTGCTAGGTAGACCGGAGGTTTCGTAGGCCCCAGGGTGACAAAGCCTCAGTGGGCCTCTTTGCAGTGAACTCACATGGTAACATTCAAAATTCAGAACAGTCTCCTGTTCCCTAAATATTCTGTGTAGTCGTCCAAATAGCCCCCTAATGGTTATTTTATATAAGACACCTCACTCCATGGATTCCTTATTTAAAGCCTATAGCACATTATAAACTGGATGGCCACCGTCAGTTTGCAAACACCCCAATTCTACCCCTCACGACTTACGAACCTGAACATGCACATTGATGTCAAATTGCAGAGAAATACACACAGTGAGTCACATACAGGATGATAATACACACAGTGAGTCACAGTACATGGATAATACACACATGTGATGTCAGTCCAGTACAGGGATAATACACACAGTGAGTCACATACAGGGATATAAACCACAGTGATGTCACAGTACAGGATAATCCACACAGTGAGTCCAGTACAGGGAATAAACACAGTAGTCAAGTACAGGATAAACACAGTCACGAGGATAATCCACAGTGATGTCACAGTAGTGGATATCACACACAGTGATGTCACGTACAGGGTTAATACACACAGTGAGTACCACAAAGACAGGTGGAATAATAAACACAGTGATGGTCCCAAGTACAGGGATAAACACACAGTGATCAGTACAGGGAATAGATAATACACACAGTGATGTCACAGTACAGGGATAATACACACAGTGATGTCACAGTACAGAGATAATACACACAGTGATGTCACAGTACAGGGATATTACACACAGTGATGTCACAGTACAGAGATAATACACACAGTAATGTCACAGTACAGGGATATTACACACAGTGATGTCACAGTACAGGGATAATAAACACAGTGATGTCACAGCACTGGAATGATCCACACTGTGATGTCACAGCACAGGGATAATACACACAGTAATGTCACAGTACAGGAATAATACACACAGTGATATCACAGTACAGGAATAATACACACAGTGATATCACAGTACAGGGATAATATACACATTAATGTTACAGTACAGGGATTATATACACACAGTGATGTCACAGTACAGGGATTATATACACACAGTGATGTTGCAGTACATGGATAATACACACAGTGATGTCACAGTACAGGGATAATACACACAGTGATGTCACAGTACAGGGATAATACACACAGTAATGTCACAGTACAGGGATAATACACACAGTGATGTCACAGTACTGGGATAATGCACACAGTGACGGCACAGTACAGGGATAATACACACAGTGATGTCACAGTACAGGTATAATTCTCACTTTATTTTAAAGACACACTCCAGGGCTGACTTGCATGTCCTTAACTCTGTTACTGGCACCTTGAGAACACCCTGCCATGGAAATCTCAGCCCTGATTCCTTGTTTTAGACCTCTTGCGTTCATGATTCCCATCTTAAATCGTTGTTTTGATACAATGTAAAACTCTTTCCGTAATAATCCATTATCTTCTTCCTTGCAGGGTTGATGATGATTACTTTGCTATACGTTACAAGCTTTGCACTCTGTGTCAGTGGGCAGTCACCAAGCTATAGACTTAAGGGAGAACACCAGAATACACGATACGTCTGCAGTATCCCAGGACCACCAGGGCCCCCAGGAACCCCCGGGGCCAACGGATTAGTGGGGCCGCATGGACGCATTGGTCTTCCTGGAAGAGATGGGAGAGACGGTAGAAAAGGTGAAAAGGGTGACAAAGGCACGGCAGGTAATGAACACTACTACACCCATCATCTCATATGTAATATAACTACATTGTAATACTTAGGACTAATGCTGCTCATAATCCACTAACTGCACAAACCTTCCAGTGAGTAAGGGTATTACCAGGCGCAGCACATGAAGATGAGAGGAGATGTACTTGGTTAGACTCTCTTCAATTTTATATAACCACTTACTCAGGGGTAGGGGCTGTATTGTATTCATGGAAGAAATCTCACACCTCCGTATACCAGAGTGTTCCAAGTCCAGCTGCAATTCTGGAGTATAAATACATTTGTTTTTACAGTCCTGCTTCTATTAACAACACACACAAAGATAATGTTATTACACAGATCTCCAGGGCCAACCTTGCTACACACTAACGTCCCGAAACATTTGGGAGCGTGGAAGCACTTGAGAAAGGGGTAGTACACCCCGAAACGCATTGTGACTTTTTCTGACAATAATAATAAAAAAGACCTAATCCATTCAGTAAGCTCTAATACTTCTCTCCACAATTCACACATCCTGTCTGGTGTGGCCACTGAACAAGGATGACCACTCTCCTGGGGGCGGCACCGGAAGAAATATACCAATGCACTAAATAGTGTTGTGCCTATATAGCATAACGTGAAACGGGGAGAAAATTTTCACCCTCTTCGCCAATAAATATATTCAATATGGTTTCACACTATTAGCTCTTCCCCTTGCCCTTCTGAATATTTATTGCACAATTGCCATTTCCACTGAAACTGAACATTTTATCTAATTTGAACAATTTTGTAATCTGGAAGGTTGACCACCAGGTATCGTAGATAGGACTTCCATGTGTGTTCTTGAGTTCTTATACCATTTTTATGACATTAACAATATTAATGTTTCACCTAAAGGTTTACGAGGGAAGACGGGTCCACATGGACCTATTGGTGAAAAAGGAGATCAAGGAGAAACTGGGAAAAAGGGACCAACTGGAACCCCGGGAGACAAGGGAGAAATTGGACCCGATGGACCATTGGGACCTAAAGGTGATTCAGGGACAAGAGGAGATACAGGAGAACCAGGAGTGTGCAAGTGTGGTGATATAGTTCTCAGGTCAGCTTTCTCGGTTGGGATCACCACCAGTTTCCCCCAGGAGAGACTTCCAATTCTATTTAATAAAATTCTCTTTAACGAAGGAGAACACTACAACCCATCTACAGGGAAGTTTATTTGTGCCATTCCTGGAATTTATTACTTCTCTTATGACATCACTCTTGCAGACAAGCACCTGGCCATCAGCCTGGTACATAACGGAGAATATAAAATAAAGACATTTGATGCCAACACAGGAAATCATGATGTTGCCTCAGGTTCTACCCTCCTCTACCTGAAGCCAGAAGATGAAGTCTGGCTGGAGATATTCTACAATGATCAAAATGGTCTGTTCTCCGATCCGAGTTGGGCAGATAGTTTGTTCTCTGGGTTTCTTTTATATGCAGATACAGATTATCTGAATTCTTTGACTGATGATTATTTTTAGTACGTGGCTCCAGTTCCAGTTCTCGCGCTTATGTTCTACCAACATCATGACGCATCACATTAGGGTTCCCAGAAAGATAATTCCCACTTAGGCGATCATTGGTTTAGATTCATAACTGTTGGGGCCAGTGATTGGGTGAGTAGTAACTTCCTGTGTGGAACTCTACTTCCTGTTTCCTCCCAGAGAAACTAGAAATTAGAGGATACCTAGGAACCTGGAAAGCATCAAAGAGGGTAATAGCAAATATTAAACTCTTTATAAAAAAAAACAAAAGGAAAAATAGAGAAATGGATTTACATATGTCAAATCTGTTTTTTTGAAATATGATAAATCGTCTTGTAGGGCATTTTAAACAACATGTTCCAATGCTGCAGATATTTAATAAAAGGATGAAGTTATCCGGTGTTTGTCAATAGGCAAAAGAAAAAAACATTTTTTTTAGAACTTGTATTAACTTTTCTTAAATTCTAACAAATAAAGATAATGTAATATTGAATATTTTATATGAAACAAAAAAAACTATATTTATTTTGTAAAATTCGAAATTTACCAACTCCTCTCATTATAAAGATAAAGGCCTATTTTCGTTCCATTTCCCACACTATGGGTGTTTCAGATTGTTTAGGAGAGGTAGGATCCCATAGCAGTCTACTGGATGGGGCCCCCATTCCCACTTGAAAAATATACATATCTCTATACTCACACATAGAGTTACAATCACACATTTATACACTCATGCGGACACCATACACTTACAGGATATACACTTCATAGATACAGCATATATACATCAAATATATGTTATATATATTATGCTGTACAATGTGCAGCATAAAATGTATGTAAAGGTGCACATCCTACACTCCACAGTGTGTCAGGTCGGATGATGGGGCCCCCTTACACTGTGGGCCCCATAGCAGCTGCTATGGCTGCTACCACTGTAGTTATGCCCCTGGGATGATTTTTTAAACTTTATTGTAACCATGGACATGTGAAAAGAATATCACTTTCACTGTTTGCCATCTTGTCTTGTCAACTGTTAATCACCTTTCCTCCTGTTTGTCGACATAAGGGATCCTGGAGATGGAATTTCAACCTATTGAGATATGTATTCATATGGTTTTTCATACATTTTTTAAGGGAGTCTACCACCACATGTGTTAAAATCTGTTAGCAGCATGAAATGCACTACAATTTCATACAAACATTTATTTCTTTACACTATGCATTTTCCCAGATATTCTCAATTGAATTCGTATGCTAATGAGACACTTGGTGCACCCAGGACATCCTCAGTACTGATAAGCATAAGGATTCAAATGGGAATTTTTCAGAAATGGCAGAACTGACAGAAATAATGAGGCTAAATTGGAAATCACAGTCCATTTCTCTACAACACGCTGGCAGTAGATTATAATGCTTTGGGAGGTCCACTCCCTTTAAACCCCTTTAGTTTCCTATGAACCTAGCTCATCCCCAAGAGGAACATATTTATTCACATCTTTCCGTTACAATGGAAAATATACATTTTGTTAATCCTCACCGAATTTCAAAATCTACTCTGATATGATATATGACTGGCCAGGTGGATTGGTGCCTATGCAAAAAAAATTGCATATTTGGCTAAATGGCTACAATTTTATAAAAATTGCTATTACCCCATCAAGATACCCCAAAACATATGATCATCGGACTTCATACAAAATACTGTTTGTCATTATTGGATGTTGAAATTTGGAAATAAAATTAATATATATAAGTCAAAGTTGTGTTCACTTTCAACATATAAGGGAAAATACTTTAATATAAGTCTCAACATGTAAGATGACATTAATCATTGGGGGGTAATTATCAGGACTTATATCCCACAAAAGTGGCGAAGAAGCCTCAAAATAATTGCAAACGGTAGCATATCGCTAGCACTTGAGATTATTCCCCCCTTTCTACCACCTCCACACCAGGAAGGGGGCATGGGGGGGGGGGGGGCGGCCTTCCGGGTGTGGGCCAGTGTGCTGGCTACGCTTATTTCTACACCATTTCTACGGTATCACACCCCAGAGCCAATGTGAATCATTAGCATAATTATTAAAGTTGATTTTAGAAAGTAGAAGGCCATGGATTACAAATATAAGAATTTTACCACAGTCACAATGACTGGATCTTTCAGTGCCTCTGGTTTATCGTGCTTGATTTTGATGGTAGATTTCCTTTCAATCATGCTATCTTTGGAACAATTTTACTTATCATAACAATTTTTTACTTATATGAGATTTTAACTTGATAGCATAGTTTAAGAATGTAAAAAAATATTTTTCCCCCAAGTTTTGTAAATAATCAGTTGAATAAAACTTTATCAAAAACTGTTAAAAATACAACATCAACCCATCACCCTTCCCCAGGTTTAGCTATAGATGTAGAGTGTGCATGTACTTCTGCAAAGCGTCAGCTTCTTTTTCCCTGTAGCTTCCTCTTCCATTTAAACGGTAATATCTTTTGAACCATAGCACCAAGAAACACAGTTCTGGTGTAATTTTAAAGAGCAGAATCTTTGTTTCTAGGCGTCACAGAACTGGAGATATCCCATGTTAAAATTACAGTCAGTATTGAAAGCTGTATATAAAAAAACATGTTTCTGAATGCGATTCTGGTTCTGCGGCATCCCCAAACACAATCCTTGTGCAATATGAAAAGGGAGATTCTCCTTTTTAAAGTGATATAAAACAACTGTGCTTCTAGGTGCCGCATTTCAGAAGATATGGTTTGACGTTTCCTACTGCCGTGACACCTACATACGTGCTATTCGCAAAGAGTATGTCCTATTAGGGCATGTACAGCTGTACGGCAGACATGAAGGGGTTAAAGTTTTTAAAAAGCTCATTTTACAAACTTTCCAAAGGAAGTGTAGATATGTGTAACTACTAAACAGAAAGAACATTGGCAGGAGTTACCAAATTTATGTTATGTTAATTATGCCAAACATATTTCGGATAATGTTCCTAAAAAGAGATTAAAGTAAGCAGCAAATTCAGGCTCTCTGGGTTGAGATTTGCAACATAGAACATGTCCCCCAACAGAAAGAAGATGAGTAACAGAATTACCAAATTAATCAACCAGTTCCTTTGAATAGTTATTATACATGAACGTGAAGTCTAGTGTAGTTTGGCCCAGTATATTGACAAGTTGTATATTTCGGGGTCAGCTTTCAAATCAATGCCCCCAGATGCCCCTCTTGCCTGTGTTGTATCTGTACAGAATCCTCAGCAATTATTTTACTTTATGGTGGAGCATTCTTCTAGATGTTAAAGGGGTTTTCCCATCTTGGCATTCACATTTTATTAAATTCATTTGCCATATGTAAACATTTCTTCAATTGGAAGTTATTAAAAAAAATGTTCCTGTGTGAAGATAATTTCTCATAGACGTAGCCATGTTGTCCCTTAGAAACTAGATATCTTCCTTGGATACGACCACCTCACATTTTGGCAGCGTTGGCCAAAAATGCACCTTTGAGCCCTTCCTGACCACCTGGACTAAGCAATCATTACCACAGGACGGCTATGGGACATACAGTAACTCCTCAGGCATTTAATATTCAGAAACTTTTTGTTTCCTTGTGTAATCACTCCAGCAGAGGTGGCCGTATCCAAGTACACAGTCTTGTTTCTAAGGGATCATATCACTACATTTATGAGAAATTATCTTTACACAGGAACATTTTTTTTTAATAACATCACATTACATGTTATCACATTAATAGCAGATTAATGACACTGAATGTGAATGCCCAGATGAGAATACCCCTTTAACCTTGTCTTCTCTTCCAGAAACCAGGAATTCATGCACCCAGTGAGCCAGTAGCCAGTCGGAGGAGACAGAGTGACACAGGAAGGGGGAGGGATTAGGCATCTGAACCAATAATAAGACAGGAGGTGTGTCTCAGATTACCTCAGACTTCCTGTAACCACTGAAGCAGAGCTGTAGCTACAGATTGTAGCTCTCTGCCTAACCTTTCCCTGACAAATATATGTCTATAAGAGCTGCAAAAAATATTGACTTAACACTATAAAAAATTTTTGTGGGAAGAGGACAAACCCTTTCAAATATGGAAGTAATTGCATCAATAGCTTATTCCTACTAACCTACCTAGAATTTGTTGCTATATGCCATAAATCGGAGACTAAAATAGGAGACCCTTGTATTAAAGGGTTTCCCACCAAGAAAGTTAGGCCCTATCCACACCTCGCTCTCATGATCCTTGGACCCCATCGGACTCCTCATTCTCTTGATCTCATCACTGAGACCCCCACTGATCAGCAAGTTAGGCCCTATACTGTGGAAAGGGCCTAACTTGCTTGGTGGGAAACCCCCTTTAAGATGTCCTCAGCATTTTGTGTGTTTACTTGGTTTCTGTATAACCCCCGAAATCACCTCGATCACAGATTCGACTGGACTTTGGACTTTTTGACCAATAAGTATTACATCCCTCCCAGTGCTATTAGTATAAGGGGGATCTAGGATGGAGCTGGTATCAACTTATTTGGTTCCATTTCCTAATTAGTCATAGTTCATTCCAGTGCACAATTCCTTACTGAAAAGATAAAATAGAAAGCTACAATACTGGCGCTGAGTGCTATAAAACCTCTGGCTGGATTTCTAGGACCAGATCTGAGAAACAGAGAAGGAAAAATTCTTGGTAGAGCAAAACCGAATCCTGCATTAAATTATCACGTAAAGCTGAAAGCAGTAAGATAGAAGCTGTGGCGACGTCACATGTCTAACAACATTCCCGAATTACAGCACTCCCAGGATGGTGCCTGTTCACATCAAGGCTTTATAATAAAGTGTGAGGATCTCCCCAAACCCCAGAAGTGTTCACAACTACACCAGAGGATCAGAACATGTACACATGACGCTGTGATGTATAACAAGAGCCAAGGATATTCTGCGATGATAGGTCTAATGTCGATCCCATGTCTAAAAGGAAGAATAGGAATAAAAGGATCAGTATTAGTAGTGTGGGGAATCGCTCTGGCAGATGTGAGGTAGTAGTGCTGTAAGCCGGGACACATGAAGGATGGAGTCCAAATCGAGTGTTTTATTTGCACACTTTAGCCAAACAACATAAAATCAGCCTTAACAAAGGGATAAACAATACAAATCCTGCTTGGTCGAGCAATGACTAACATAATACAACTCCCCCACTATTAGTGCGCCTGGATTTCAGGCAACCGCTTTTGTCCAACAGGATATAGTGGATATGGTTACCTATTGCTGTATATAACACACTGTAGGCCACCCCTACTCATTTTGGCATAAAGTATATGCAACACCCCTGCCAACGAATAATCAAGGGGGTAGTTGCAAATAAGGCCCTGTACCTGTCAGGATAAATAATAATAATAAAATAATTCTTTATTTATATAGCGCACACAGATTACGCAGCACTGCACAAAGCATGTCAAATTGGTCCCTGTCCCCATGGGGCTCACAATCTAATCAACCTACTAGTATGTTTTTGGAGTGTAGGAGGAAACCGGATTACCCGGAGGAAACATCTGGTGAGCCTGATCAACTCACCCAAGGGATAATGCAGGGAGAAATCAGGTAATGTGCAGATGTAGCCTCTGCCTGGCAAGGCAATAGTTAAATGGGTGTAAGATGTTATCCAATTATGTGGCTGTATTGTAAACTGGAGTGTGATTGGAGAGGTGCTACCACCTGACCAGGGGGAGTATAAAACCCCTGTGCAGTGGGAGCACATGGTCCAGTCTGCAGTGGTATTTTGAGCACATGGACAGAGTCAGTGTCAGTACACCTTTAGTGCCGTCACTGAAACCAATCCTAGGAACTGAGTCAGGAGACTCTAATCCAGAGCTGCAGCTTCCACAGTTAGGACAAAGCTCCATCTCAATACTCCTAGCCTCCATCTACTACCAGGCTGGTGCATTATTCCTGCAGACCACTCTCCATGACTACTCCAGTACCAGAATCCGAATCTGCTGTTTGACCGTTTAGGCCCGTTGCCTTCTACCTGTTCAATAAAGAACCGGGAGTTTATTTGCACAGCGTTTGCCTCCGTCTGATCCCTGGATATGGCTGTCTACCACCACGGGCTCCCCATCCATTACCCAGGGACATATTTTACAGACACTCATGCGTTGAGCCAGTGAGAACCATTTGACGACAAATCCAGGGATTTTATCACACAGCCTTCAACTGTTTGTACGGCAGATACCTGTCCTCCCCAACTACACCTCTCACTTTCCCACAATAGGCATAATGTAAAGTACTGATAATGTAGCTGTAATGAAGTGTTACATTATCCTAAAAATCTCTTAATGGCTTTGTCCAGCAGAAGAAAACATTACATAGGTTCAGAACGGGTTCAAACATTCAGTATTTCCAACCTCGCTTTCCTCTTTACTCTATTCTGATGTTTACTAGGCCCTCGGATGAGGCACAGCTCATAGTAAATGCCTCTCATTGGACAAAGTGCAGACTCCAAGTGGCCATTTCTTGGTAAAGATACGACCAGGTTGTAGAGTTGCAATGGGTGATCATTGTTTAGAGAACTGCTTTTTTTCAAGGCTCATATAGAACACATGATGTACCTATAGGTTCTATGCAGGGTCTTCACCTGGCTCCCACATTGATCAACCAAACTTTTAACGGTCTGGTAAGGCTCTGGTAAAAATCACAGCTTTCCATTGTTGCTGCCCCACTCACTGTATCCCACACTCCACACAACTTTTATACATACTGAACTTACATATTTCAGTGCAGCCTCTCCTCTCCTCTAACAATCCCATGATACCTCCACAAAATAGCATCATAATACCAGCCAGAGACACAACCATCTCTGCCAGCTGGATGTGCACCATATTTATCCTCCCTATCTACATTCGTCTAAAAAATCTATAATCCTATAAGAACCGTTACTAAGTCCTCATTGGGTCCATGTCTTGGACTGTCACACATCTTAACTTTTAAGATTCCGGAATTATGTGAGAGATCATGACATTTCCAAGTGAATTATATCAGACTTTATTAATAGGACAAATAGATCTGCAGTAACTATTCTGTGTTATGTTGTGAGGAATCATCTGAAACCTGCCAGGGTTTTATGAGTCCCAGTGTGAGATAATATCAGATATGTCAATAAAATATGGAAGGAAAATATGGATTCCAGATTATTGTGTGAAACATCATGCCAATACATGGGACACATGATATCATGGCTGGCAGGACCAGTAATGCTACATGGTATAAGATATAAAACCTAAAATTCTAAGGTAAATCCATGAACAATACCCGACTCATCTGGCACATTTTTTATCACAGGTTTTCCAATGTTTACTTACTAACTCAGGGTAGTCCTATAGGGGCAGCTGGGTACTGCAGTAAATGAGATCTGTGTTTTCTTGTATAGGACCAGTTGGGGCACTAGAGTTTATCCTCTAATTAACCTAAAGTCTGGAAAAACCACTGTATGGGGTATGAAATACAAAAGCATATCCCCAGAGTACCGATCCCTGCAAACAGCCATAGGGTGCATTCACACGGCAGTCTGGGGGGATGTATATAGGGCCGGAAATTTGCGGCCGCATATACGTCCCCATAGACGGCAATGACGACCCCCCCGGCGGTGTGGGGACACACAGGGAAAAGATAGAGCATTCTGTGTCAGACAGGGGTATGATGGGTCTACCAGAGGTAATGATCTTCCATAATATTCTCATGTAGGATGTATCATTAATAAAATCTAAAAATCCATAATATTTGTGAATTATCAGTTCAGCCGATGACACACGTGGCGTTTTTTTTGCGTCTTTGCATTCTTGAAAAACGCGTCATATTTGCATATTGAATTTTTCAAGGGGTTTTGGGTTAAAGTGTCTTAATTTGGCGTTTTTTGTCTGCTTTTGAAGATGCATGTCCATTACGTTTTTCAAATCGGTTGCTTTTTTGAAAATGCATGCGTTTGTGGTCTGCATTTAGAAAAAATTACATACAAAAACAGAATGAAGAAGAAGATCATTGCTTTTATACAAATTCCAAGAAACACGGCTGAATGTAATTAACGCACGTGTGTCACCGGCCTTCTATGTATGTCTTTGGAGCTCTGTTGCCGTCTGATTCATTAAAGTGGCTTGATAAATCTGCTGGGGTCTTATGCTATGGGGCTGTTTGCGACAGTCGCATGAAAAGTTGCAAAAAAACATCAAAAGTTGCAGCACACAGACCAGGGTGGGGAGTAGAATTAATTTCTGCCAAAACTTGCACAAGCTGGCAAGAAGCGTCTATGTAAAAGTGACTTTACACTCTCCTATCTTCATTTAGTGCAATGAAAAGTCGCAAAACAGCATTTGCACCACAATTGCGCCAAAACCATGTCTCATATAGACAAAACAAAGATACATCACCCCCATTGCTATCAACAAATAGTTAATTTTTTTTAATCAATTGCAGTGCACATTGCTCTGGCTCATTACAATAATGCTATATATATGTTATCACTGCTGTCTGTGCAGCTGAAACATTGTGGAACTACAATTCTCAGCAACTATTTCTATGCAAAGCTAATGAAACCTGTCAAATGCCACAAGCTGCAGCACAAACCTTTCCCAGTCTGATCCCAGTACAGCCCATCACACAGGAGGGATGCTGGGAGTGGGAGGGGCTTATGATACAATGGCTGCCTACAGTTACTATGTTGTCAGTGCTCTCCCTTACTGTGCTGCAGTTATGTGCTGATGATAATACATGAGAAGTGCAGATCTTACAGGAGCTGAGCCACAACAGAAGAAACCAGCAGCAGATGCCTGGCATCGTTGGCACAGGAGCTCACAACATGAGGGGCACAGAGGAGAAGCAGAGGATGATAGTGGAGGTGGGTGATATATTGTATCCGTCTGGACGTTCTATTTGTAAATACTGTGGTAACCCTTTCCTGTCTGCTCTGTATATTGTATAGATTCTTGTTCTTAGACACTCCAAGGTGGTGAGCAGCTGTCATTGCTGGTAGTTAGGGTGTTAACCTGGCAGCCTAACCCAGCAGTGAAGGAGTTACTGGTGGTTGTTGTGAGGAGGGTGCAGTAAATTGTATGGATGTTGCTAGGATGGTGTAAAACAGAAACCAACTGTACAATGGTCTGGGAGTGACAGTGCAGTGTATATATCTATATATATATGTGTGTAGGTATATACAGTATGTAGCAGTGGATGTTGTGTATCATACTGCCTCTATAGTGTCCTATGCTATGATACAATACAATACAATAATATATATTACACAGTATGTAAACAATGCAATCTGCAGAACTGCATCATGTAATGTTTCTGCCATATTAACTCCCTAGAAAGTTCACTAGACACTTAAAGGACCCCAGAAGATCACTGAAACCCATGTTATTATCATGATTAGAATTATTTCATATTAACTAGTTCAGGCCCAGTGTGTTTTGCTTCTTCAGTACCAGACACATTTTCAGGTTTTTCTTGCCTGTGTTGTTTTTAATATCTTTAATATATTAAATTTTTTTTGACTAGCAATGTTATTTTTGTTGTGTTTTTGTCAGGAGACCGATAGGATAATAATTCTTTATACAGCGCACACAGATTACGCAGCGATGCGCAGAGCTTGCCAAAACAGTCCCTGTCCCCAATGGGGCTCACAATCTAATCAACTTACCAGTATGTTTTGGATTGTGGGAGGAAACCGGAGAACCCAGAGGAAACCCATGTAAACACAGAGAGAACATACAAACTCTTTGCAGATGTTGACCCTGGGACTTGAACCCAGAACCCCAGCGCTGCAGGACTGTAATTCTAACCACTGAGCCATTGAGCCACTGAGCCATTTTACTATTTTTATTTTAAGAAATGTTAGTTGGACAGCTAAAAAAAAATCTAATATGTTTTTGTACATTCTAGCTTTTTTTTTTGTCTGACTGTAGCAAAGTTTTACCCTAAAGCACACAATGTAGTATTTTTGATATAAAGATACATATCAAGATATACTGATGTTGATATATCGCCTGTTTTAGGGTCATTGTCGTATAGGGCTACAAAAGTGACAGATTTTGGGGGTATATTTATTTTTTTTCTTTATGCTCAAGTCATAATAGATCTTTGGGCAGGGGCCCAACTGGGAGAGACAGGGCCCCATAGCAGACTTCTGAATAAATATACTTTTATACACTATTACACACACTTATGCACTGATTTATACAGATCTGTCCCAGTCGCGAACGAGACGGCATGAAGATCTGGTTCTTTCACGTGAATGTCAGGAGTCGGCTCCTTTCAGTGAGCTGAACCCCACCCATAATGGACTCATCACCCCCCCTTTAACCCAATTAAAAATGGTGTGTAGTGGGGTGACTGACTGACCTGCAGCTCCCTAATATAGGGAGCTGTTCAGGAGCCAGAAGAGCAGGCTCTTATTAGTGAGCAGAGCCTAATGAACCAGCTCACTAAGAAGAGCCGGACTTCTCATCACTACTGCTGACACATGGGGGAAGTAAGCTGCAAGGAGTCTGCTGCTGTTTTGCTGTCCCCTCCCTGTCCAGCGATTATTTCTTATCTGAGCTGGATGATGTGCACTGTTATATACATATTATGGTGTACAATGTGCAGAATAATATGTATATATTGGTGCACATCCTTCATTCTTTAGTGTTGCAGGTCGGGTTCCAGGGCCCCATGACACTGCGGGCCCCATAGCAGCTGCTAAGGCTGCTACCACTGTAGTTACACATTGCCTTTGGGAACTTTTTTTTTTTTTTTTTTTTTACTTTTCCGCTGTGACAGATGTCACTATTTGGGCATAGAGGCAGGGGACTTAAATTTAGCTCTGTGTATGAGAAGCTCAGAGGACAGAAGTGGTAAATACTGCTTCTGTCATCCCTCGAAGATCCCCTACAGCTGCCCGACCACTCCAACATCCTCCGAAAAACTGGACCATAAATACATGGTCTTTAGGAACCATTAATTCCATGTTCTGTACGGGTTTCCGTACATTACATCAAAATATGACTTTCTCAGTTACATGAGGAGTGTGATCACCAGGGATGAACCCAAACTCTCTGCTACCCGAGGTAAGCTACAGAACAGCGCCCTCTCCATTCTATCCAATAGCAATGTATCGGGTTACTTTTTAGTAAGTGGCTCCTCAATGCTGACATCAGGTGTGAAGAGACGCTCAGTGACAGATCCTGATTCGTAGCAGATACCTTTGAGGCAACCCATGCCTCTCCTCTATGTATAGATGATGGCATTTTAGGGGGCTCAAGACTGGTGACGTATTCACCTTATATGATGAGTTGAAAAATTAATAGAAAATATAGTCTAGACATTAACGAGGTTTGATTTTTTTTTTTTTTTTTTTTCATATGAAATAATTTTCTCCTTCAAACATTGCTTTTATCAAAGAATTGCCGACCTTTGACCTCTAGCGGTTCATTTGCTGAGGTAATCTGGAAATATTTCAGCCCATGCTTCCAGAAGCCCCTCCCACATGTTGGACCGGCTTGATGGGCACTTTTTTAATACCATACGAACAAGCTGCTCCCACAACAGCTCAACTCAATGGGGTTGAGATCTGGTGACTGGGCGCCCCTCCATTACAGATAGATACCAGATGCTTCTTCCCTAAATAGTTCCTGCATAATTTGGAGGAGCTTTGGGTTATTATGCTGATGTGGGATGTAGGCTCCAATCAAGCGCTGTCCACAGGGTATGGCATGGTGTTGCAAAATGGAGTGATAGCCTTCCTTCAACATCCCTTTGACCTGGTACAAATCTTCCACTTTACCAACACCAAAGCAACCAGAGACCACCACATGACCTCCACCACGTGACAGATGGTGTTAGGCATCTTCCAGAATCTTTTCAGTTGTTCTGTATCTCACAAATGTTCTCCTGTGTGATCCCAACACCTCAACCTTAGATTTGTCTGTCCACAACACTTTTTTTTTCAATCTTCCTCTGTCCATTGTCCGTGTTCTTATGCCCATGTTAATCTTTTCCTTTTATTAGCCAGTCTCAAATATGGCTTTTTCTTTGCCACTCTGTCCTGAAGGCTGCATCCTGGATTCAACTCATGACTGTAGAGGGTGACAATGGCATTTGGTGGGTACTATTTAATGAAGCTGCCAGTTGAGGACCCGTGAGGTGTCGGTTTCTCAAACTAGAGACTCTAATGCACTTGTCTTGTTGCTTAGTTGTGCAGTGGGGCCTCCCTCTTTCTACGCTGTGCTCTCTTCTGAGAGGAGTAGTACACACCGATGTAGGAAATCTTCAGCTCCCTTGCAATTTGGCGCATGGAATGGTCTTTATTTTTAAGAACAAGAATAGACTGCCGAGTTTCACATGAAATTTTTTTTTTTGTGAGACTTTCATGGAACAAACAAATGTAATGCTCTAGATTCTCAACCAGCTCAAAGATCAGCCAAACTGTTTTCAGTTGTGCTAGCATACTTTAACAAGGGTTTTCAAGGGTTTTCTAAACATCCATGAGGTTGGCGGCCCAAACCCGTTTTTGGGACGTTTTTAAGCAGTCCATTAACCCGTTTTGATTAAGATAATTGGTAAAACCCCGTCAAAAACACATGCGTTTTTCAAACGCATGCGTTTTTTGAAAGGACTGCTTAAAAACTGGTTCAAAACGCCACGTGTGCCGCCGACCTCAGCCTTCTTACACAGTTAGCAGACACAATATACCATTAAAACAGTGGAGTGGTGGTTGTTGGAAATGGGCCTATATAGACCTATGTAGACATTACAATTAAAAACCAGACGTTTGCAGCGACAATAGTCATTTACCACATTAACAATGTATAGAGTATTTATGATGATTATGATGATGTTAGCTTCATTGAAAGAAAATGTGCTTTTCTTTCAAAAATAAGGAAATTTCTATGTGACCCCAAACTTTTCAGCTGTAGTGTACTTCCATGGTCCCTCCCGGTTTTTTATTTTTTAACAACCATCCAACAGAAAACTAGTTTTCCTTATAATGGATAAAGTCTTATTATTCTGCTCTCTCCTATTCTTTGCTGTGTAGCAGCTTCTTGATATAATTATCAGACTCCTTCGCTGCAGACGGGTCTCAATATCATCAGTCATGACATAATGTATTTGGGTGAACGCTTCTAGCGATACTTTGACTTTCCCAAATTTATCACCCTGGTCAATGTTTTCCTATGTGATATCACCCAGTGTATGGCAGTCTGGGGGACATCTGACACATGCTGGGGTGAGCAGTGAGGTCTATGGCGCTTTACTAGATGATGAAATGCCAATGGAATTTCTCCACTTTTCTCTAAATCTGAAAGTTCTGGAAAATTTCCAAACTTATGTAATGGTTGGTTTCTTGCACACGACCAGTAGGAGACGATTTGTCCTGTGAACCCAGTTAAGACTTTTCTTAAAATATGTTTCCCAAGTTGTCTAGAGGTCTTGGTGCATAATGTAGCTCATAGACCCCTCTGCTGCATAAGAAGACATAAGTGTTGTAGATGGTAGTTACTGTTCTAGTCTTAGCATTAAAGGAAACCTACCACTGCTCGCATGATAAAATCATGCGAGCAGACCACCTGGTAGACTATTTAATACTAATGCCGGCACATACTTTAGTTAGGCACGGCGATCGTTAGTTTAGCTAAAAAACGTTTTACTTACATATGTAAATATCCCTCCGGTGCTACCCCTACGTCATCTTTGGAAGGGAGATGGCTTCCGATCTTTAATTATTCCCGCCTTCTTCATTGTAACCGTCCTCCTTCAGGTGCTGAGAGCCGTGACGTCACCAAGCTCTCGGCACCTATCGCGCATGCGCAGATACTAACTCTCGCACAGCCGGCCGGCGCTAGGTGCTGAGAGCTTGGTGACTTCACGGCTCTCGGCACCCGAAGGAGGACGGCTACAATGAAGAAGGCGGGAATAATTAAAGATCGGAAGCCATCTCCCTTCCGAAGATGACGTAGGGTAGCACCGGAGGGATATTTTCATATGTAAGTAAAATATTTTTTTGGCTAAACTAACGATCGCCGTGCCTAACTAAAGTATGTGCCGGCATCAGCATTAAATAGGCTACCAGGTGGTCTGCTCGCATGATTTTATCATGCGAGCAGTGGTAGGTTTCCTTTAAGGTCAATGAAATACACATGTCCTTTCTTGTAGAAAATAGTTGGACACATGGATTCCCATAATTCTCTCTTGTCTGTAGGCTAGGTTTCCATTTGTGGTGCATGATACACAATTCTTATGATCAGCTCTCGGCAATCATATACTTATAGGATCTAGATAACCCTATTACTATTTCTCTGGGGTTTTTTTGTATAGTTTTTCAGCATTTTTGATTGTTCTCCTTTCAGGAGCTACAGGACAATGATGATGACGCGGAGGTGGAACAGCTGAAAAAGACTTTGAGAGCTCAGCGCCAGAAGAGGAAGAAAGCGGTACAGTACTTCTCCAAACCACCATTCTACTGCCATATATACATAGGATTACTTGACTTTAGAACATAATTTTGTTAGATGTATACATTGTTTATTTATCATATACTGTCCCAATATTACAACCAGTGATATAGTCCAGAGCAGCATTCAAAGCTCTGCTGGTTGCTGGTCACTGACAGATATCTAACAGTGTAGCTAAGAATGGAATAGATCCATCTTGGTAGAAGTTTATCTCTTGTGAGAAGAAAAGATGAAGAATTTTGAAATAAAACATAAAATAGAATAACATAGAATCAGGCTGAGCTGTTTCAAATCATTGTTCTGCTCTGACTACTCTGGACCATAAATGATAGTAAATCTATTGTTCTATATGGTCTATAAAAGAGACATCATGCGCTGTTACATTCCACCTGGAGCACAGGATCTAACATTCACTCCATATGTTGAAGTCTCGTGCTCTTCATTCCATTGAGACTTGTTGTTCTAGATGAAAGGTTCTGGGACTGATTGTTATTGCTCGATTTCCATGGTTTCAAATAACTGTTGTATGGAATAAATCTTTACATTTTTAGTGGGGCCCATAAGGAGGCGGTTCTGTACATTATATATGAGTTATGGTTTTTTGGCCCTCAACCAAAAGAGGTTCACAAATAGGATGCAGTAGAGGGACATGTGTTGCACACAGCATAATGCACACAGCCATGTCACCATACAGGGATAGCGCACCCAGTCGTGTCGCCGTACGGGGCATCGCGCACCCAGCCTTGTCACCGTACGGGTGTAGCGTCCCAAGCCGTGTCCCCGTACGGGCGTAATGGAACCTAGGGCACTAATGTTTGTATAACACATCTAATCTGATCTCATTTTGTTCCAAATTTGACTTTACTTTAAACTATACATTTTTACAGGAGAACAAAAAAAGTTATTATTTTTTCCATCTAATAGTTCTCTTTGACCCCATGATCCGTCATCACTTTTGGAGGATGCGATGAGCAGTTTCTGTATATATTCTGTGGCATATGGTTAGATCTGTTCTGTCTCTATGATGACAATGACTCCCCTGCTATCCCATCCTTCCAGCTGATCGAGAACGATGCTCCTGTAGATGAAGCAGTGGATGATGCAGGACCCGCTACACGAGGACAGCGCAGTGAGTACAGCCCTGGCCTCACATCACTAATTCTTGGCTCTGGATGAGCATTCCTCTCTGACTGATGCATCCAGTCACGTGATCATGTCAGAGGCTGCAGGAATAGGAATGGGCAGAGATCTGGAGATGTGATTTATGTAACTATTCTGTTATTACATAGAATTCTACATCATTCACACAACATTCTATATAAGAATACAATGAGACGTCCTCATACACATGTATCTGCTTCATCCATAAAGTAAAACCTGTGCAAGTCGCACTATTATATAATCTTACTAGACTTTTGGTCTTCATCAGCCAGAACTGAAATCTTCCTGGAGCAGATCTCCAAATTCTGCTGATTTGTATTGAAGCAATTGGACGGCTTTGTCATTAGATGCTTCCTAACAGCGATACTAATCCCTTACATAGCGGAGGTGCAGGTAATACAGTGCGTGGTGTAAGGGAATGCTGGGAGATTACAGCTCTGAGGTCTGTAGAATCATCATTGTAGCTGCAGACTACACAATGTAACAATGGAAGTGAAGGAAAGTATCTGCCGATAATCCACGTTACATGTGGAGTTTTCCCTATGGAAGTTGATGACAAGTGAACATATGTTTTAAATAGTTTTTTGAAAAATGAGGACATATGGATATCATAGAAGGAAATCCCACCTCAGGACCCCCAGAATATATAACCGCCTTGTAAGGGTCATTCTGTATCTGTCAGATAAATCTAGTCTTTGCATTACTATATACATTGTTATACCACTACTTGTAGTAATAGAAATGAGGGGCTTGTCCCAGTGTTCCTATGATTTCTGTTCCAGTTTCTGCTTCATGGCCTTACAGATTTTTTGAATTGTCAAAGAGATTCTATCTACTCAAAAATGTCAAATTATCAATTTTAATTGATTATTAACTGATATTAGGTGTAAATTGATGTACACACAGTGATGTCACAGCACAGGGATAATACACATAGTGATGTCACAGTACAGGGATAATACACACAGTGATGTCACAGTACAGAGATAATACACACAGTGATGTCACAGTACAGGGATAATACACACAGTGATGTCACAGTACAGGGATAATACACACAGTGATGTCACAGTACAGGGATAATACACACAGGGATGTCACAGTACAGAGATAATACACACAGTGATGTCACAGCACAGGGATAATACACACAGTGATGTCACAGTACAGGGATAATATACACAGTGACGTCACAGTACAGGGATAATACACACAGTGATGTCACAGTACAGGGATAATACACACAATGATGTCACAGCGCAGGGATGATACACGCAGTGATGTCACAGCGCAGGGATGATACACGCAGTGATGTCACAGCGCAGGGATGATACACGCAGTGATGTCAGCGCAGGGATGATACACGCAGTGATGTCACACGCAGGGATGATACACGCAGTGATGTCACACGCAGGGATGATACACAGAGACATTATGGTCCACATTGGATATTATATGACATTTTCTTTCTGTTATAATACTTTATATCATTAGAAACCAGACACAGAGATACTTAGGGGTTAGGCCACATAATAGGGCCTATAGAATAGTAGAGAATTTGACGTCCCTGCAGTGCCCCCATAGGATGATTACAGTATACCACCCCATGTATTACAATTTGGACTGTGGAGAACCAGGAGTTTACATGCTCATTTAATACAAGTGGTTCTTGAGTCTTTAGCTTTTCCAAGTTGGCAGCCCATGTTGTATAAATAGTTTTCTTCAGCCGAGATGTTGTCTGTACTTTAATTCCATAATCGCATATGAACATTTTCCGTACCAAAAGCAGATTTTTTTTTCTCATAGTTTCTGAAATAAAATAGTCTTGAAATAATAAAGTGAATTAAACCAGACCGCAGGGTCTAACCCAAGTAACCTGTTATAGGTTTGCCTCCATTAAATGTATCCACTACCAAGTCCAGCTCTGCTGAAGCATCCATGAGAGAACGGCTCAGAGAAAAACTAAAAGCGGGAAGGGTAAGGAGATGTCTTGGCTTGTCTTGATCTATGTGTGATTTTTTTTTTTTTTTTTTTTTCTTCTTTGGCTGTCTTGAGTTAAAAATGATAATCTTGGTTGTTTTGGTAATGATTGATAGACTTGACAGATTGATAGATTCTCCCCTGTCCGCTCGCGCCCTCCTCCATTCTCCCCTGTCCCTCGCGCCCTCCTCCATTCTCCCCTGTCCGCTCGCGCCCTCCTCCATTATACTAATTACTGGTGTTCCTAAAAGTTGGACCACCAAAAGTTGACTATCTACCAATAAGGGCCCACCCAACCAAACAACAGAATGTCAGCCAAACTTTCTTGTCAAAACTGAAACTTTGTATGGCAAAAGAAGGATCAGGCATGTTGGATCTCGGCATGCCTGTTCCTTTTGTTCTCAAGCTTCCCAAGGTAACTGCTACCAGCAACAGTGATGTGGGTGCCATATTCAGGATTTCTGGCGCTCTGCCCCGACAGTGTACCAGTACCAACACAATTCTTTCAGACTTTGCATGAATCTAAATCTGGCGCGCGGTCCGAGTGCGCTCCGGAATGCCCCCTAATTTGTGTTGCATAGTGCTTCGTGCAGCCGCTCCACAAATGGGTCACGAGCCACACAAATGTGGTGCAGACACTTGTTAAATACCTGTGCGAGCAGTTTGCACTAGAAAGAACATGCAAAATCCAGAAAACTGGTGCAAGCACCTTAGTAAATGTGCTCCCATCTCTTGGGTGGACTAAACACTTTTGCAGGTGCATCCCTTTTCTCCCTTACGGAGGGTCTTGCATTGGGACTTTTTGGTCCCCGCTTACCATTTATAACTACCGTTAGGTGTCATTATTCTGACCCCAATGCTGTTACCAAGCCACCTCCATTATTTATGAAGGGCAGATATTATCCTAGGCCTTGTGTCAATGCTATTACATTGTATTCCCCATCGTGCTAATATAGAATTCCATATATTGATATGAAACATTTTCTATAGTATATTAATCCCTGCAAATAGTATGACTTTAAAATGACCCAATCCTCTAGAGATCTGTTTGTATACGATTTGTGTTTTTCTGATGATCCCAGACCAGATGAGATTCAGTGCAGCCAAGTTATTTGTATACATATGTAATTGACCAGATATTCTCTGGTTAATTTCATCCCTCTCGAGTGACGTGTATCATAAGAAGGAGCGCTGTCATGGCTGATTATATGTTTACAGCTGAATGTATGCACCAGAGCTTCATGAGACGTGATTCTGGTCAAATTGTTACAAACACTTTGAGCATTTTTTTCATTAATATTGAGATTCTGCTATGCAGTCTAAAGCCGAGAGTATACTCCAGCAAGAGTCCCCGGCCGTCTCACCACGAAGCCTGACTAGACCTCGCCTCACCGACACAGGGAGCAGGTTTGATGAAGAGGTGGGTACAGTGGGTTCATTTGGTAATGAAAATTGGCTTGCAACATTTTCCTTACTTAAATTTTGTGTTGCATCTAAACCAGGGACAAGTGCATTGTGGGTGTTTAGGGGTGGTTACAAAAGTGTGGATACATGTTTGTAAGGCTCAGGTTGAGGCGAAATGGGAGTCGGGAAGGAAGTGGCCATGTGTTTTTTTCTTACCTCATGTAACCTTGTTTAACTTTGGAGTACTTCTTTTTGGCCATCTAGATCATCTATCTGGTTGGCTGTATGCTATGCTATCACTGACTGTATACTAAGGAGGATTTAGAAGAAACTTGGTTGGACCGTTGAAGGGAACATTTTGCCACATGGATAGCCTGAGAAAGTTCAAAATGGGACTTTTTTGGATTTGGTGTGCCTGGAACACTGGGGGCCACATACAAAGCATAATTTGGGGTCTAGAGGATAGACCACTGTCAACTATGTCATTCTTATGGTAATCCTATAAAACACCCTAAATAGGGGTTGAGATCATTACATGGCTAGGCACTTCTTATTAGTATTTCTTTTTTCTTCAACTGTATTTTTATTCTTCTCTTTTTTTTCAAATAAGGAACAATAAGAACATAAACAATTATTGTAGCAATATAATTGACAGAGATAAAGTAGTACAGGTCCAATTCAAGCGTATTTCTTATGTTCCCACCACAGGACGTCAACCCTTTACAGAAAGCAAAGGACGTAGAAGCTCAGTTGACTTCAAAAGTTAGATTCCGGGATGCTGTGAAGACCATTCAGAAGAAATCAAATGTGAGTCTACGATTCATTCATGTATTACCCTCTTTGTTAGTTTTGAGGTAATCATTTCTTCATGATCCTCATCTCTTACCTAAGCAGAATCACAGAACATCCCTTGAATGGATTTAATACATTTTCCTTTTTTGTCATCCATAAATGCCCAGAAAAATTAAAACAATCCAATATTTTCCATTAAGGAAACGGCTTAAAGGAAATCATAGAGGGACAAGAGCTCATTATCATAATTTTAAAAGTTGATTTTAGAAGGAAGGAGGCCATAGATTAAAAAATATAAGATTACCCAGGTCACGGTCCCTGGATCTATGAGTAAGTGTCCCTGGTTTATCATGATGGATTTTGATCGTAGATTTCCTTTAAGGGGAACCTGTCACCACCTTTTGCCAAAATGTTGGCTTTGACAGGTTCCCATAGAGCCCTTAAAAAAATCCCAGCTTTAAAATGAATAAAAAGTACTTTATCCTGGTATTTGGGCAGGGAATCTAGCGGGTTGAACTGGTCGTGCCCTGTACGGGCAAGTCGACCTACTCTCCTTCTCACCTCCTCTTCTTTTAAGACCGTCTTCATAAGAAGGCTCACAGACTGACCAAAATGCCCAATTTTATGCACATTTTAACAATCCTCATCTACCCTTTGGATCATTTTATGAAGTCAAGCAATGCACAGAGACATGACCAATGTAATAGCCCTTTCTATATAATACTTCAGAAGTATCCGTCTTGGCATTGGCATTGTCCGAGTACTCTTAGAGGCCTGCTTGAATA
This sequence comes from Engystomops pustulosus, assembly GCA_019512145.1. NCBI lineage: Eukaryota > Metazoa > Chordata > Amphibia > Anura > Leptodactylidae > Engystomops > Engystomops pustulosus. The sequence continues at coordinate 27,003,021 of CM033641.1, forward strand.
AATTCCTTTGATGTTCTTACAGGTCCCGGATGGATTTCCCACAGTTGAAGAATCATTCAACTTTTTTACTTTGAACTTCGACCCTGATCCAGAAGGAGATACTGAGGAAGACCAAAGGAAATCTGAAGAACCCCAAAGAAAGGACAAAACGAGAGACTCTGGCTCAAGGGCAGAACAAGACCAGCCCGAGGAGGAGGGAGAAGAAGGAATGGTGAGTTTATTTAGAGATCTAGCCTAATGCTGTATCTGTGTCATCGCCAGTGATATAATGATCTGTTTTATAAATTTGGGCTCGTCAAACTTTCTCCAAAAATAACTTTGATCACACAGACTATAAAATGGAAAGATCTTTCACAATGGTTGATGCTTGTTGATCTAATGGCACAAATTAAAACTATGTTATAAAGTTTTATACCACCTATTAATTGGTTAACACAGTACCAGAACCCATTTCCATTAAATTATGGGTCTGAAAACCGTAAATTTGGTAAAATTCACATAGGCCCAACTAGGGAAACCCAAAGCTTGCTGTAACTTCAATATAGAAGATAATCTGTGAAGACATGCAGCCCAAGATACTTAAACCATTTACTGTAATGTATAAATAAGGAATCTGAAATTTAATATAAGAAGTCTTATAAATTTTGACCACTTAATCCTTAATACCTTATCAACAGAATAATTCACTTACAGCATGAAGTAGATTTATTCCCTTCCCCTCGGGTCGCCTTTGTTCTTAAATTAGAGGAAAGTGCTTCCATGGATTTCACAAGGTGACATTGTTACAGGGAGAAGAGCAGTCCTTGGTTCCTGAGGACGACCTGTTTCTCATTGACCAGACGGCACGTGACTTCATAGAGATGACGGCTGCCGAATACGAAGGATATCACAGCCGGCTTCAGAAAGAACGGGACGTTTTTTTCACACCAAGCTTTCGACAAGGTGATAACTGTGATATTCATTAGTGGTACTTATTTCTATACAGTATATGAGCCCCTAGAGCAGATACAAACATAACAACATTATAGAGGACATGAAACTAAGTGGGGAAGTTTGGGGGGGGGGGTGGTTTAATTGAGACTTTTTTGATTCTTTATTGCACCTTATGTAAGTTCATTTCACTTTTCTTGTGGGAGTGACTTTTGTGTTGGTGCGACTTTGTTGCAAATCGACATGGACACAAGCCATGTGAGGGCTTGTTCAGGACTGGACACTGCTGTATTTTTGGAAAATATACATCTCAGGCCATGACCTGCATTTTTAAGCACTCTAGCCGCACTCCAGGGTAATGGCGACTTATCAGGGTGCAGTCATACGTGGTGTGATGCATTTTTAGACGCTTTGCAGAAACGCATGTGTTCTACATGTTACCATTTGTTTGGGTGGATAGAAACTTTCTTTATTGCTGGAAGTGTAAGCACCTGTGTTTGTAACATGTAACGCATTGTAACAAGTAAAACGCATACATTTCTGCATTGTGTTTAAAATCGCATCACAAACACCACGTGTGACCGCACCCTAAAATGTACTAAACCTGGAAATTACAACTTACATAAACACACACGATGACTTTAAAAGTAACCAATACATTTTCAATAAAAATTATTTTAATTAAATAAAAAAAAGGAGCAGCCTGAACTTTCAATCCCTATCAGGTTTATCTGCAAAATTTTAAACATTTAAAACATGTAAACTAATTACAATATACAAGTTAAAACAGGAACCCAGTGGAAAAAAAAACTGCCATAAGCAGTATATCTACCTCATGTATTTATCTGATCACATGAAATCACAGCAGCCTCCATGGAAAATGGTAAGGAGTAAAAGTGCATGGAGGCTGCTGTGATTTCATTTAGTCAGATATATACATGGTGTACAGTTTTCTAATGTTAGCAGGCTAAGGACCTTTGATGATGTCACCCTGGTCAAACGACATTCTGGGAAAAGGCATGGCACATGGGGAGGAGTAGATGGGAGAAGCGAGCCGAGCAGGACAAGCCATCTCTTATACCAGGGAATATAAAATAAAGATGATTTATGTGGATAAAAGGGAAAGAAAAAAAAATTATCAAAAGGTCAAACCGGCGTGCAAATTCTAGTAATCAAAGCGTCAGCCTAAAAAATTACGTCTTACACAGCTCCATACACCAAAGTATGACTAATTTATTAGCGTACGAAGATGGCGAAACAGACACGGTGTCTACATTTTAAAAAATGTATTAAAACACTATAAACCCTATATAAATTTGGTATCGCTGTTATCGTACAAAACCAAAGAATAAATTAGATGTATCATTTGTAGTTCACAGTGAAAGCCGTGAACATAAAATTGGCATAAACCCTTTTTTTTTTTTTTGCCAATTTCACCACCACATTTTTTTTTTCGTCTTCCCAGTGCACGGTTAGGAATAACTTATACCGTCACTAAGAAATATAGTTAGTTACGCAGAGATTTAGCTTACTCACATTTTTACATGGAATAATGAAAAAGATAATAATAATAATAATATTAATCTTTATATAGTGCCATCAAATCCCGCAGCGCTTTCCAAATCATAGATTTTTGAAGGTGGGGAGCAAAAAAAGAACGATAAAAGGCTATGACGGGATAATATAGGAAAAAACTGTAATACAGGACACAAACCATGGGCGGTTGTGGTTCTGAATTTGGAAGACTAGAATCATGTTTTTGTAATCTTAGAACCTTTTTAAGGTTATCACTTTAGATGTAAAACAGACTCCAGTGCCTTAGTCCAGGCCACGTTCAGAATTAATCCTGTAGCGTAAGAGATTTTTAGGAAATGCCTGGAGAATCTAAGACACTACTCGGATTTAGAAGAAATATGCAAAGAACACAAAAAATGTAAAATAATAGAAGGTAAACTAAAACTCTTCTTGTTTTGAGTACAGTACCACCTAGCCAGAAGGTCCCGGAGAACATGCAGCCAAGATATCTGGAAGATGAGGGCTTGTACATTGGTGAGAGGCCAAACGTATCCCGGATCAACCAAAACCTTCTGGAGAATCGGATATTACAGCAGGATGAGGTACTATAATAACTAGATTTTGCATTTTTCAGAAGTATCGACCAATTGGGCAAAAAATAACTACAGTATATAATCTAGTATAAGCTGACCCGGATATAAGCCGAGGCTCCTAATTTTACCACAAAAAACTGGGGAACTGGGAAAACCTATTGACTTGATTATAAGCCTAGGGTGAGAGGGAAATGCATTGGTCATCGCCCACCCCCCAGTATATAGCCAGTCAGCTCCTGCCGCCAGTATATAGCCAGCACCCTGATCCAGTATATAGCCAGCCCCTGCATATAGCCAACCATCCTTCCCCTATTATACAGCCAGACTCGTTTGCCCAATTCAGAAAAAAAGAAATTCAATTCTCACCTTTCCCATGCCCACCGCAGGTCTTCGCTTCTTCCGTCCATCACAGTGTGTTGCCAGCACACACAATGGTGCACGTTTACTAAGGGTCTGCGGACCGCATTTCCGTTGGGTTTCCCGACTATTTTTTTTTTGCGCCGTGTTTAACAGGGTTTTTGGCGCACGCGATCGGGTTTTGGCACAATCTTTGGCGCCGACTTTCAGGCAACACAAATTGGGGGGGGGGGGTGCCCCGTCAGACAACCCGACTGATTCGAACTAAGCGCGGGATTTAAAATTCAAATTGTGTCACAAGACATGCAATTCCATGCACCGGGAAGAAGAAGGTGAACTCTGTGGACCTGAGCGGGGAAGCGACACATGCAGGGTATCGGGCGCGTGATCTTAGTGAATCGAGGCAGACTTCATCCTCGTCGGCCAACGCACCTTGGGGATCGTGCAGGGACCTGGTAAGTTAAATGTGCCCCAATATTTTGGCAGCGAGTATAAGCCGAGCTAGGGTTTTTCAGCAAATTTTTTGTGCTGAAAAACTCGGCTTATACTTGAGTATATACAGTATTTTTTTACAGGATTATTTCCACAAACTTCTCTTCACATGGGCATCTAGCTTTACAGTTTAGCATTTCATGGCGGAACCAAGTTTGATGGACCCTTTTTACATACAATGTGGTCAGTCATTTGCTTTGTGATATTTGCAGTTTAGACGAGAAGCGAATGTGAACAGACTTATGGCTTTCCCACCTTACTTACATGTACATTTTGATTTGATCTAGCTTGCATGTTTTTTGAAAACCTTCTCTCTGAACTAAGGTCCAGCCATGTTGAAATCCAACAACCTTATCATTCAAACCCTAACATCTACCGTTATGAGAATGTGAGGATATCTCAATATGAATTTGAGGGTTGGCCATGCCACCATAAAGGGTGGCTTTGGTCAACATTGGTGTATTGTGTAAGGCCAGCTTAGTGTTTGGTCTAAAGCCTTTGTAATGATCATGTTTATGTAATCTGGCAAGTTTTTATAAGTTAGTTACTATGATCCAGTCTTGGTTCTGTAAGGTTAGTGTTATTTTCTATGTTTGCTATGTTTTTTATTCACCCAGGGAAAGAAGTGGTTTGGAGATGATGGGAACATTTTAGCTTTGCCTAATCCTATAAAAGCCTCCCCTACAAGACCTCCAATATTCACTCTGCATGAAGGGATAGACCCGGCCTTGGAGACCATATACGTAAAGGTACACCACGATGTATAATGCGACTGATTCCTGACACGTGCAGGCATGCTGATTGTATTATCTTCTCCCCGTGGACACATTTATGCCGCTCCTCTTCCCATGTAATTGATCTGCCCTTCTCTGTCTTTCATTGTCTATGTCCCCCGGAGCACGGTATTCATACTGGTAATTATAGCTCATTGTTTAGCTTCCGATTATATTACAGAACATGACTTTGTGTTGACTTTTCAGATTTTGTAGATTGACATTCCTCCTTTTTGTATCATATCTTAATCATATAGCCCATTGGATGTACATGGTTGGAGCTATAGCGGGTGTACAGATATCCGTGACACACTGGCCTAGAGGCTCCACTAAGAAAATTTCAAGACCATACAATTTACATCAAAAGTTGAGGTCTACATTGGGATGGGGAAAAAAAACGAGTTTATGGCCAACCATCATTGTTAGGATTTATACACTGTTTCAAAGAATCCAAGTCCGTATATCTTTTGTCATTGGCTTAGAAGACTATACAGAATGTTATTTCTAAATTATATTAATTCTCTCTTGAAATCTTCTCAAAACTGGACTTCAGAAGTTTTTTTTTTTGTCTATATTTCACTCAAAGGCTGTTCCTTCTAAGAAATCCCATCAGTACATGGTGGAGTCAAGTGGACTTCAAGGAGAGTTCCAATTGGATATTGATATTTCAGGCATTGTGTTTACCCATCACCCACTTTTTAGTAGAGAACATGTTCTAGCATCAAAGTTATCCCAACTTTATGATCAATATCTGGGAAGGAAGCAGAAGAATCTTTCCAACCTGCTGTCAGACAAGGTATGTGGCATCTGCAGAAGTGGTTGCTCTACCAAAGTGTGTATGAGGTTGTGTGTATAAATTTAAAGGGTTAGAACTCTAGTATTGCTCTGAAGCCCCATTTTTTTTCATTGCACACTGACACATTGGGGGTCATTTACTAAGGGCCCGATTTGCGTTTTCCCAACGTGTTACCCGAATATTTCCGATTTGCGCCGATTTTCCCTGAATTGCCCCGGGATTTTGGCGCACTTGATCGGATTGTGGCGCATCGGCGCTGGCATGCACGCAATCGGAAAACCCGACGGATTCGGAAAAACCGTTGCATTTTTTTAAAAAAAATGTGTTGCGAAAATTGCACTTACCTTCACTCAGCCCGGCTCGGTTGGCTCCAGTGCGTTCCGATGCTCTTCAGCGCAGCAGCGCCATCTGGTGGACGGCGGAGGAACTACCTTAGTGAATCGCTGGAAGACCCGAATCCACCGCAGAGAACGCGCCGCTGGATCGCGAATGGGCCGGGTAAGTAAATCTGCCCCAATAATTTCAATGGCCCCCCCATGCACATGAACATGTTTTTTATGGTTCTGTGTAGAGGCTGCAGAAAACTCAGAGCAGGTGCTGCCCATATTTCTGTCCCAATACAGATACCACAATGTCCGCTAGTCATCCGTATTTTAGAATCGCTTGCCGGTCACAGCCTGTGACAAGCTAGTGACAACATCTGCCAGCCTCATTGTTTTTTTTATTGACTCCCAAAAACAGATGACTCTCAGACAGCTTTTCAGACCCAAGACTCAATGGGGCAAATTTACTTACCTGGTCCTGTCGCAATCCCGGATTCGGGCGGTCTGACACGTGATTCACGTAGCTCTTGCGCCCGAGTTCCTGCATGTGTCGCTTCCCGCCGAGGTCGGCCGGGGTTCACCTTCTTCTTCCCAGTGCTTGTAAGTGCGTGTCTTGCGGCACAATTCAAAATGTTAAATCCCGCGCGTAGTCCGAATCCGTCGGGTTGTCCGATGGCCCACCCCTCGATTTTGTGTCACGTGCAAGCCGGCACGGATGCGCCAAAATCCGATCGCGTGCGCCAAAATCCCGTTAAATGCAAAACGGAAATCGCCAGGAAACCCGACGAAAATATGCTCCGTGGACCCTTAGTAAATGAGCCCCAATGTATTTCATATGACATCGATGACACATGGACCAAAATGCCTTAAAAATGGATTGTTTGCAGCACGAGGAGAGCTCAAGTTCCTGCGCCATCAGCCTTAGAATAAAAAGCATGAAGAGCTAAGCTAATTTCCTTATTTTTTTTCCAAGGAGCATTGCCTGAAAGACTTCCTAGTCCAAATGCGTCTTCATGTCTGGAACGATAACCAGTCCTTCCACAACAGAACTGAATTACAATAGAAACATTGACTAAGAACCTACAATAGTTCATTGAAAGTACTTTTAGATTTTTAAGAGGTTGAGTTATATATTTATAGATTTTGAAAGCGAACCTGTCACTAGGAATGTCACTTTTAGGTGGTGACAGGTTCCACTAGCCCTTGCTATGTTTATTTTAAAAATACCTTTCTCACCATTCTGAATCATTTCAGTACTTTATAGACCTTTTTTTCATATTACCTGCTAGCAGTTTGTCCTGAAACCTGGGAAGGGGGCAGCTGCACCAGCCTTTGTCTCACTCTCCTTATGCATCCTTCTTCTACTCCTCACTCATCCAGCTATCTGGTTGGTGTGGAAGAGAGGAATAATGCATCAAGGAGACTGAGACACAGACAGTTGCAGCTGCCCCTCCCCCAAGTATTCACCACAGGCTGATAGCAGGGTGCCAGGTAATGTGAAATAAAGTTTTATAAAGTACTGAAATGATTCAGCGTCCGGATAAAAGCATTTATTAAATCCGCATAGCATAGGCTATTGGAACTTGTCACCAGCTAAAAAAAATCCCATTCCTGGTGATAGGTTCCCTTTAAGAGCCCTTGAAATGGATTAAGATTTTTTACTGAATAGTTAATTTTTTTTTCCCTTATTCTTTATTTTACTGTGATAAAGTTACATGCACTGAGGAATGCAGTACAGAACATCTCCTCTGGGGGCGCTGGTCATGTCTCCAGCTCAGTGACTGAACAGAGTATTTCTGAATATAAAGTGGAAATCAGGTAAATTATTCCCCTTATGTTTTACTCATTCCAGTTATTGGAATATTTTCCTACAAGGACTAATATATAACTATTTTTTATTGTGAGTATTTTTTATTGCTCGAGTATAAGCCGAGGCCCCTATTTTTTACCACAAAAACCTGGTAAAAGCTATATATTTTTTACTCGAGTATAAGCAGAGTTTGGGTTTTCAGCACATTTTTTGTGCTGAAAAACTAGGCTTATACTCGAGTATATATGGTAATTGGAATTATTTCCAGGTATCCCCAACCTTGGAGCTCCTACTGTGTGTTAGAGGCATCTGCCTTCCATTGATCCCACATGGCGGAGCTCTCAGGCTTCACTTCCAGTACATTACCTCATAGAGAGTCTTGTAAAATCCTGGAAATGTGACATATTGAGGAGCAATGGTTTCACTTATATGTGACTTCACTTTGGGTATAATAAACTAGACACGACTAATTGGAATCATACCATTGGACGGGCATTGGGCTGTAATGAAAATCATATTTTTTCAGATATTTTTTTTTTTCCAATATATTTTGTTACCAATAATAAAGGAGCTGCTGGACAGTAGTGAATGAGGTCTATGCTCTGCAGAAATGAATTATTATTATTTTTTTTCTTTTAATTTAAAATTTGCCTCAAAATGCCTGAATGACTAATGCAATAATACAAAAGCCATATGATATTACAATGCAGTTGAAAATACACTATTGACAAAAAGATACATTCATCATTTTAGATTGTTTAAACAATGAATACGTATAAATTGGTTGTCGCCATAATTCCATGGCAATGTACGTAAATTATAATAAATTATAATATAATTTAATTATCATTATAATGTAATTATATTTTATTACATTTTCCACAGTGTAACATAGTATAATATAATAGTAGAACAAGCAATTTGACCCGTTGGGCCACATTACACTTGTAACACATTAGCAAAGCTATGATTACAGCTTGAAATACAGTACACACATTCCTTGCTTGGTTTTATACATAGATATTTTGAACTTTAGAAAGATTATGTCATAAAAAATCTGCAACCCATCCCGTAAAAAAGAAGACGGTTCAAGTAAGAAAAAAATAAATAAATACTAAAAAAAAATACTCGTTGATTCAGTGCTTAAAGGGCTTATCTTTGCATTCCTGAAAGATGCAAAGTTTGTAGGAAGTTGAGGTACATTTCAAACCACTGGTCAGCCACTGTGTTTTGGGTTTTTAATTTTTTTTTATTTTTCACGTTTCAAAATTACAACAATGCGCAAAAGGCAACAACATCCGCCTCAGGGAAGTATAAGGCACAAGTTAGGTTTAGCAGTACAAAGATATCAATATTGGAGAAATACATCAGTCAATAACAACCCCGTATATTGCCTCACAGGAGGCATCCCCCTCCCCAAGGCGGAGAACACTCATTCACTCTCTCATTCACACCTCACACACCCAGAGCTGTCCCTCCTCATCTCCTGAAGCAGTTTGAGCAGTCACCCACACATCCCAGATCGAGGAAAACCGGTCCGAAGCACCTCTAGCAGTGTAAGTGAGTTTGTACATTGGAAGTTCCACATTAATCGGCGAAATCCATTTGGCCAACGTGGGGAGCTTAGGAGGCTTCCAATTCAGCAAGATAACCTTCCTACCATAAAACATTAGCAGCCGGAACAAAACCCTCTCAAATTTTGCTTGGAGGACGGGAGCAAACACCCGGAAGACCCAGACGTGGTCAGTCACTGTTGATACTTTAGCTTCTAAAGGGGTTGTACCCAGTTAATTCGTGATGATGCAACTTTTGGGACACCATGATCAGGAGATTGGAATCCCCAGCAATCTGAAGAACAGGGGTCCCATATTCGGGTAGAGCTGCAGCTCCATTCTGTAGTTTGGAAGTGTTTGGAATTTTCAGATCACATCACTTGGCTATTTCAGGATCCCGTTCCCAGGATTACTGGGGGTCTGTTCTCATGATCTTTGTGGATCCCAACAGTCATCTTCCTATACTTTATCTTGTGGTTTAGGGAGAACTTTCAAACTTGCTACAACCCCTTTAAGGAGGTGGTTAAGACTTGTAGAGTATATCACTGCATTAAAATCCACTATGCTATGTCTTAGTCATGTACAGGCAAGTATTGCTTCATTATTTTTATTATTTTTATTTGGAGTTTCACTAAGCAATTTTGGCGCCTACAATTGTTTGTTTTTGTATACACACTACTGTCTTTTTTTTAATGATAATTTTTGGGCATTTCAGGCAAACAAGGAAATATCGAGATGCAGAACAGGAAAGGGACCGTATTCTCCTCAAGTCGCTGATCAAAGTTTGGAAAGAGATAAAGTCCCTCCGCGATTTCCAGAAGTTCACCAACACTCCGGTGAAACTCTACCTGAGAAAGTACGTAGCGGTGACAAGTGACTTGAATTTGACTCCAGACGAGGAATTTTCATGTTATTTTTCTGGTTTAGAGGGATTAGGATGAAGGATGATACAGAGATGCATGTGTCTTCTGGTAGAATCTATTGCGATGACAAGTAGATTAATCATATGGGTGAGCGGTCATGAAGCTGTTGTGATAACATTAATTGCTGGCTAACCTAATGCTTAAAGGGGACCTGTCACCAACTCACACGTGTGACTGTGAACCTACCATAATGTAGGGGGTCCTACACAGATTCAGGGACAGTTTGAATTTAATTTCTAGCACCTACGGTTGCTGAGATATCAGCCCAGGTAATCCTCTGACTACTGTAATCCTCTCCGCTGTCAGAGAGGTGGTGCTAGGACATATTATTGTCTCAGTGTTACAGAATATTAGCATAACGCTTGCCCCCTCCACCTCTCCAACACCTTCTCTCTATCAGCGGAGAGGATTATAACTGTCTGATACCAGGACTTATATCTCCGCAACTGTGGGGTCTGGAAAGAAAATTCAAAGTGCCCCTGAATCTGTGTAGTAGCCCCTACAATGTGTATATCTTAGTGTGTAAGGGGTTAAAAGATTCCCTTTACAATATGTTCAAGTCACGTCAACGACTTCACTACTCTTATGCTTCGTTGTTACAATATAGAATTGTGCAGAATTATGACTCTGGGATCAGCCATGATTTTGCTTTTGAGCTTCTTATGATAATTCCATCTCTATCCTTTAGAAACACATGGATGGAGCTAGTTTAATCCTTTAAAGTTCACCTGTCACCAGATTTTAATCCATTATACTACCAGCCCCACAAGTAGGGTGTTAAATGTCCTTTGTAGAATTTTTCCTTTTATGTATCTCCTACTTTTAACACAAATCTCCTCCAAAACAAATCTCCTCCAAAGTCATGTAAAAATGAGCAGGGAAGAGATGAGCCAAGTTTAGAGGCTGCACAGGGAGTTGATCCTATCTTCTGGTCTGTAGTACCTACAAACATGCTTTTGGTATCATATTAAATTTAAGAATCTCCTCTTTCAAATAACATCAGACTTGTGAATTTTTTTTTTTCTCCAACTCGCATTTTTGACTATGTATTTAGTAGCCTGTATCTTCTGCTCTGCAGCAGAACTGCAAATCTGATGTGTTCTGCAAGATGAGATTCTTATCTTTAAAATGTTTGTAGGTACTAAAGAAAGTTTTGATATTGTGGGGGTGGAGAAGTGTTGTGAACATTTTTTTTTTTAATTCTTCATTATTAAATTCTCAAATTCTCATTAGTTTGTTAAGGAACAGACTGAAAAGTGCTCCTGAGCTTCAATGTTACTTTTTCATTTCTATGACAAATCTATCTACAGGATCCAAAACTCTCTTCTCCTGTTGTTTACACAGCTGTGAGTGAGTGTTAACCTTTCCTTCTCTCCCCCTGGCTGTAATATTCTATGAGAACTATATTCAAACATTAAGATGAAAGTGAAAGGGTTAATCCTCCCTTCTCAGAGCTGTTTACCCAAACACAAGGAAAGTAGATGTGAGCTCATGCAGTCGCCATAGACACACACAGCTGATGGTTACAGGGCTATGCTATTGGACCCTACTACTTTCTAATTAAAGGGGTTGTACCAACTATTTAAGTTATACCCTTTCCAGAAGATTGTGGATAACAAGCTGATCAGTAAGGGTCCAACTTTTGGGACCACCAGCTTTCATGAGAAAGGGACCCCCAGCAATCCAGAGAATGGGAGTTCTGTTCTCACAGATAATTGGAGCGGTTTGATGGACATGTGTCCTGCTGCTCTATATATTAGTGCCAGAAATTGTACCTATAAGATGGTAAACAAGAGTGATGTAGGTAGCTGAACGCAGTGCTCAGCTATTTTCAACACTACCAAGGCAGGACACATTGGGGCAGATTTACTTACCCGGTCCTGTCGCAATCCCGCGGTGTGTTGTCCGACGAGGATTTGGGTCTGCCACGATTCACTAAGATTGTGAGCCCGAGTTCCTGCAGGTGTTGCTGCTGCACCGAGGTCCGCGAAGTTCACCTTCTTCTTCCTGGTGCATGTAAGTGCTTGATCTTGCTACACAATTGTTTTTTAAATTCTGTGGTTTGTCCGAATCAGTCGGGTTGTCCGACGGCCCCGCCCCCCTATTTCTGTTGCGTGCAAGCTGGATCGCGTGCGCCAAAAAACCGGGGGCAATTTGGCGCAAAACAGAAATATTCGAGAAACCCGACGAAAGTGTGGCGTTTGGACCCTTAGTAAATGAGCCCCCATTGTCAAGCTATTGCTCAATCAATTAGTAAGGACCGAACCCCCATTTTTTGGATGGGGGGGGTTCCAGATGTTGTGTCCACACTAATCAGTTTGCTATCCCTTGTTCTGCAGATAGAACGTAAACTATGGGTACAATCCCTTTAATTCAGATTGAAAAGGTCTATACCAGTGGTGGCGAACCTATGGCAAGGGTGCCAGAGGTGGCACTCAGAGCCCTTTCTATGGGCACTCAGGCCATCGCCCCAGGACAGAGTTCACCAAACTCTGAATCTTCCTGCAGTCCCATGCAAATTAAGAGATGCTGCTCTCAGTGCTATTCAACACTTCATTGACTGTTTGGAACTGCGGGAAATGTGAGAAGGTGTTGACTGCATTATCTTAAGCTACAATGATAATCTGAATTTGCCCTCCTTCTTTTGACTGGTGGCCTCAGACCGCCAATAGAATTGAAACATGTGAAAGAACAGGTAGCAATAAGTTACTGTATAAAATTCTTGTTGGCACTTCACAGTAAATAAGTGGATTTCGGTTGTAGTTTGGGCACTCAGTCTCTAAAAGGTTTGCCATTACTGGTCTATGCAGTCAGTAGTGTATAGTCGTGTAGCTTTTGATCAATCTTGTGGTTTTCATAAATTCTTTTGTGTTGATGCTCCTCCATGTGTGAAGCAGAACATGAGATCACAAATACTGGAGCCAATGTTCCCATATTGTATGTCCACTGCATCAGAATAAATCTTCAGCCATTGTCCTCAGATGTGCACAAGTATTGAGCAGAGGACAGGATGCCATATTTACATGTATTGCATTAATTATGTCGGTAAAAAAAATGTATTTCCTAAACGGTTTTTCAAAGACTTTGCCAACATAGTCACATGTTCTGCGCCAAAATGGTCCATAAAACCCATGTCCCAAACATATGCAGAACATGTGTCAAACTGTGAAGGAATGGGTAGCACCAAACAATGTCAAGAAATCCAGATATTGAAATTAAAACATATTTTGTTTTCAGGGAAGAAGTTAATAGAAAAGCTGATGAAGAAGCCTATGAAGCTGAAATTCAAGACGAAATAAATGAGTTAAGGGAAGAACATTCGGAGGAGTATGAGAAGAGCTTGAAGGAATACAAAAATCATCTTCAGCAATGGAAGGCATGGAAAAGGGCCCAGGTATAAAATACCTTGTCATGCCCCATCCCCAAGCCAGCCTTATCTTGAATAACTTAATAAGTTCTCTAGAAGGTGTGGCCTTCAAAGGAAGATAGGCTGGATAGTGTTGTGTATGCATGTAGGGGTCCAGAACATCACACACCCCTTATATGAGGTGTCACCAAGGGCTATATTGTCATGTTGTGGCTTGGATTTGGATGTCTCTTTGATGGTTCGACCTGCACAGAACACAATCGGTTGGACATACACCATTGTATACATTTTTGTGCTGTATGTTACTCTATGTTTATATCTTATATAATATGTACATAGAAATTGAAGACTAAAAAGAAAAAGGAAGGTGTAGAAGACGAGAATGAGGCAGATGGGGAATATCTTGGAGAAGAACCCACCAAACCCTTCCCCCCTGCTCCAGTAGACAGACAAGAGGTAGAGCTACAGGTTCGCGATAAGGCAGCTAACATCCGGAGGAGACCGGGAGAACCTATTCTACATCCTGAACTGAGCCTTTCGGGAGCCATCACCCCTAACAACATGTGTCCTAGGTATCATAAGTTATTGAACAGAATTATATGTCTAGTGCATTTCAGGCCAATTTGCTCTTGTAGAGACTTGAGCGATGAGTAATGTCTCATTAGTTCTAAAAATTGTTGACCTTCATGTCAGACCCAGATGTTTACCATAAAAAAAGAAGACCACATATTCATATAGAACATAGATACTGATGTTTGTCCAACTATGATTTTTATGGTAAGGCAAACCATAGCCTTGGAGAAGAGAGAATACAGTTGCAGGTGAAGGATGAAGCTTTCACCACCTCAACCATTTGATTTTTTTTTTTGCGTCCTGTCATCAGTCTGCTCCAGTTTAGGACCATATATCCTGCCAAAACCAACACCATTGATTTATTAAGATATGGCAGTCTTCCCATAGCTACTGAGGGGCAGTTCAATAATGATATTGATGAAAGGGGAAGTAGTTTCTCCTTCTTTTCGTGTTTTAAAAAACAAAATATAGAAATATGTTTATAGTTCTTTTTTCTGTTTTTAATTTATAAAATAAAACGCAGACCCTTCCCATTACAGGGTAGAAGTGTTGAGACGTGAAGATCTTCAAAAACACTCATTGTTCATCAAGATCCTTTTCAACAATAAAGAAGTTTCTAGAACTGTGACAAACCGCCTGGGTTCAGACTTCAGGATTCATTTTGGTCAGATCTTCAATTTGCAGATTTATAACTGGCCAGAAAGCATAAAACTACAGGTACTGATGACCATCTATGATAACTCTCTGTAGCATGCTGTGATGCTCACCGATGGATATAAATCGGTCAATTACCGAAAAGCCTGTGAATTTCTATTTTAGATCTATGAGACAGTAGGACACGGTGGCAGTTCCCTTCTGGCCGAGGTTTTCGTGCCCATTCCAGAGACGACAGTATTAACTGGTAGAGCACCGGTGGAGGAAATAGAGTTTAGCAGTAACCAGAGGGTCATGTATGATCACGAAGGAGTTGGCAGTGGTAAGTATAATATTATTCCAGTCTTTAGATGTTATATTGTACTGTATGTACAATGTTATAGAAGTTGTTCTTCATGTTAGGTCTTCAAGACTATGTACTCCAGGGTTTGGGTAAACCATATGGTCTGTGTATCTGACCTTCACTGTAACGGAGGGAGGGATGAATACATACTCAAGGAGTGTTCATATAGCCACGTTAAAGGCAAACCATATGAGGCTCTCAGAGAGAGGAGATCCAACCCAGTTTGGCCACACATGTAATCTTGGCTTCTCTTGGCTGTAAAATAGCCACATTTTTAATTATTTTCAGAAGAACCATTACCACATTGCAGTAACACAGATGATGAAATGTAGTCTTAATGTTCCAGGGTTTTTGGTGTTAACCATGACCATCAGAAGTCCCGGCACTCACGTTTTCGGCTCGTATCACGAACCTTCCTCAGCCAGCCGAAAACGCGTTCTCTGTCCCTGCATTAATATGCTGTAACTTCCATTTTCCATCAAAGACGCAAGCCGATTAAAATCGTGAGTGCCAGGACTTCTGTTGGTTACTTATCTAAGGCATTGGCCGTACCTGAGCACCACGCACTTACTGGGTGCCGTCTACCTATTGTTACTGCTTTAACCATGACCATGACTTTCCGCACTTCCTATGTTCACAAGAAAAAAACATCATACTTCTTGAGGGTAATTTTTCCACCCAAATTTATTGTAAATTTCGGACGGGCAATTGTTTTCACAGTGTCAAATTTTTTGTAAATATATTTTTATTTCATTTTCGAAACAAGTAATGAGTGTCTGACTAGGGTTCCTTGGTTATTTACCTCATCTTCCTCAAGAAATAGACCACACTATCCTCTCCTCTATCTATGGGGTATAGTATTAGGTTAGAAAATACAGACATATAGTGTCCGGTATCAACCTGCTTAGTATCTCGGGGACGCCAGAGCAACGCGGGATACGTCAATAGCTGCGCAACATCTATACCATTGTCAGTAAGTGACTTTGTATGCCAGTATGGTACATATAGGATTGCCAACTTCAAAGTAGGGTCTCTACATTTGTTTAGTAAGATCTCTGCCCAGCAGGAGTCAGGGACAGTGTAACAGTGATAAACAAGAACCTGTTGCCATGGAGTAAATATTGGCACTGAAATTGGCGAAGTCTGTGCGTATAGTAACGACAACATCTTTTTCCAACAACTTTACAGACTTTTTTTATATGCTGACTTCAAATAACTTTATGTTATTTTCTTTATGTGTGGTAAACTTCAGCCCCATGACAAAAACCTGTATCTATATAACCTGCCCAAGGCAAAGTGACCCGTTGCTGTCTACAGTGCACATAGCTTCAGGGACCTTTGTTCCCGCAGCATTGTCAAGTGTATTTATGTTTTCATTTGGAAGAGGAGTATTGGTCACTACTGACACCTATGACAATAGTTTATCTAGAACAATGGATTAAGCCTGTTGAAACACGATATTCCTGACTTGTGTCTTGCCTCCTTCCCCAACATCTTTGTTTGAGGAACTGTTGACCATAAATGTTCCTGGCAAATTTTGTTTGGTCAACTGCAGGTGGTTGATTCAAGTCCAAATGGAGTGGAAGACGTGGATCTTAATCACAACACCCAATAACCAGTAACAGATTATAATATAGGCGGTTTGGGTGGCAGCCCAAGGCCCAAGACTTCTAGGGGGCTCATGGCAACCCAAACCAGCCATAAAATTGTGTACTGAGAAGGACCTTCATCCATGAAATCCTCTTACATATGTTCCTACTCTCAATATACATTTACATAAGAGCCATTTGAGGACCTTGAAGGTCCTGAAACAACAGAAAGCAGCAGAAGGGACACATCCTCCATTCCCCAAGAAGCTGATTCTAGTGTCATAGGTAGAAAGTGATTCCAGACTTGTAGGGGCTATAATATGTATACAGCGCAGCGGCCATGGCAGTCTTAATCCGCCCCTGCCAATAACACACGTTAGAAGTGTAACTACCTATACACCAACTTATGATGTGAACATTGATGTGTATTCTGACTTGATCTAAGACTACCCTCATCCAAACCAGAGCATTGGAAGGACGCATCGGTGTCAGCCTGGCCATTAAAAGTCACTCCTAGGCTCCAATACATAGATGTGTCAGGGCCACTATAGGGCACGAAGGTCCATCTTCAAGTATCCCATACCAAGACATAGGAAAAAGCATAACATTTCCGCACAGACTTGGGCTGGATAGCATTATTCTAATTACAAGTCCTACATCTGCAGTCATTTCTCTACATGTGTGGGGTCATAGGCCCTATTCACGCATTTATCTTCATTACCCTTCCCTAGTAGTGAAATACAGGAAGAGATAAAATCTTAAGCCACCACTGTGTGTATGAAATGATACATAGCGGGAACCATACCGACATGATAAGAGCAATGTATAAATCATGGGTAGTGGATCACCAGATCATCCGCTCACACCCGTTAGATATGGAGGAGCAGGGGACAGATGCAGAGCCTGCTAGTTTATGTTTACATTTTTGGAGGCTGAGAAAATGGAATAAAGACTTTCTATACGGAAGCTTGGATTTTTAGGTGTCAACGTATGGTCCTGCCATACTTGTCCTACTAATAGAAACAAGTTTAGGATCCTATCAAATAAAAGATGCAATTCAAACAGTCTTTTACGGGAAGTTTATTCTTTATCCTCCAATTTTTTTCATGTATTTGACCTCCTTAATAAAGACATTTTAGGGCCGTAAAGGACTTTTACAAGGAAAAAATGTGTTTTTGTGGCGTTGGGGAACGATAATGATACTGCCATCTGGTGCGAGGTCACATCGACATGGGCCCCTGTCGCCATTGTATCCAGGCACAACTACCAGTAGCATGTGCAATGTTGACTGCAACATCACAACAAGCTTCGGTAACAAACATAAGGTAACGTGATGTTTGAAGGGAGGAGGTAATAATATATGAACTGGACAACCCCTTAAATTTATTGTCAACTTTATAAGAGAATTGCTGGCTTCAGGGGATTATGTTGCCGATGGGCACTGGGCTGTATGATATATAGATCCCTACAGTCTGAATCACTTCCTACCTATGGGACTGAAGTCAGCTTCTGGGAGGGAATGGAAGGATGTGTCCCTACGGTCTGCTTTCAATGCTTCAAGCTTCAGGACCTTTGAACCACCTGAGGTCGTTTTGGTGTGTTGTAACATGCACTAACTATATGTCTGGTGGCTGGCAGAACGCTCGCGTGATGTGATGGAAGCTAAGACGATGCACAGCATTGTAGAAATCGCTGAATTAATTTCCATGATAGTGTAGCATGGAACATGTATGTTTATATTAATCCATGAACAAATTAGTTATGACTGGAAAAATGACCCAATCCCTCTAGAGATCGTTTTGATAAGATTTGTGTTTTCTGATATCCCCAGACAGGATGAGGATTCAGTGCGCCAAGTTATTTGGATAACATAATGTAATTGACCAGAGGATATTCTCTGGTGTAATGTCATCCTCTTCGAGTTGACGTGTGGTATATAGAAGGAGCAGCTGTCAGGGTCTTGCTTATAGGTTTACAGATTGAATTATGCATACAGGAGCTCATGAGACGTGATTCTGGTCAAATGGTTACAAAACACTGAGCATTTTTGATTAAATTGAGTTCTGCTATGCAGTCTACGCCGAGAGTATAATCGCAGCAAGAGTCACCGGGCCGTTCTCACCACGAAGCCTGATATGACCTCGCTCCCGACAAAGGGAGAGGTTTGATGAAGAGGTGGGCTACAGTGTTGGGTTCATTTGGTTAATGAAAATTGTCTGCAAATTTCCTTACTTAAATTTTGTGTTGCATCTAAACCAGGGACAAGTGCATGGGGTGTTTAGGGGGGTTACAAAGTGTGGATGACATGTTTGTATAAGGCCAGGTTGAGGCGAAATGGGAGTCGGGGAAGGAAAGTGGCCATTGGGTTTTTTTTTACCTCATGTAGGTACCTGTTTAACTTGGAGAGTACTTCTTTTTGGCCCTCTGAGAATTTCATCTATATGGTTTGGCTGTATGTATGTTATAAACTGACTGTTATACTAAGGATGATTTAGAAGGAAAACGGGGGTTTATGGCCGTTGGTTGAAGGGACCAATTTTGCCACATGGATAGCCGACGAAAGTTCAAAATGGGAGACTTTTTTGGATTGGGTGCGTGGCCTGAACACGGGGGGCCAATTTACAAAGCAAAAGTGGGGGGTCTAGATTGGGATAGCTTAGACCACTCACTGTCAAAAATATGTCATTCTTATTGGGTAATCCTATAAAACACCCTAAATAGGGGTGAGATCATTTACATGGGCTATGGCAATTCTTATTCGTATTTCTTTTTTATTCAACTGTATTTTATTTCTCTCTTTTTTCAAATAAAGGGAAAATAAGAAACATTAAAACCCTTAGTTGTAGCAGATAATTGACAGAGATAAAAGTAGTACAGGTCCAATGACAAGAGTTTCTTATGTTCCCACCAAGGGACGTAACCCTACGAAAGCAACGGGACTCCCCGTAGAAGCGCAGTTGACTTCAAAAGTTATGATTTCGGGATGCTGTGAAGGGACCATCAGAAGAAACAAATGGGGAGCTACGATTCAGTTCATGTATTAACCCTCTTTGTTAGTTTTGAGGTACATCTTTCTTCATGAATCCTCATCTATTACCTAAGCAGAACACAGAACATCCCTTGAGATGGCTTTGTTATAAACCATTGTTTCCTTTTGTTTTGTCATCCATAAAATGCCCAGAGTGGAAAAAAGATTAAAACAAATCCAATATTTCCATTCGGAAACGGCCTTTTAGTTTAAGGAAAATCATAAGAGGGACAAGAGGTCATTATCATAATTTAAAAGTTGATTTGAGAAAGGAGATGGCCATAGATTAAAAAATGATTAAGATTACCAGGTCACGGTCCATGGATCTATGAGTAAAGTGTCCTGGTTTTCATGAGGATTGATCGTAGATTCTTTTTTAGAGGGAGAACCTGTCACCAACCTTTGCCAAACTGTTGGCTTGACCGGTTCCCATAGAGCCCTTAAAAAAATCCCAGCTTTCAAATGAATAAAAAGATACTGTATCCTGGTATTTGAGGCACAGGGATCTAGCGGGGTTGAACTGTCGATGCCCTGTACGGGGCATAAAGGACCTACTCTCCTTTCTACCTCCTTTTTCTTTCTTTTAAAGGGACGTCATTCAAAGAAGGGCTCACAGTATCTGACCCATGTATGTAGACCTAATTTTATGAACATTTAACCAATTCATCAAACCCTTGGATCATTTATATGTAAGTTTCAGAGCAATGCACAGAGACAGACCAAATGTAATGCACTTTCTTATGTATAATATTCAGAACGGACCGTCTTGGCATGGCATTGTCGAGTACTCTTAGAGGCCTGATGAATAAATTCCTTGATGTTCTACAGGTCCCGGATGGGATTTTCCCCACAGTTGAAGAATCAGTAATTTTTACTTTGAACTTCACCCTGATCCAGAACGGAGATTACGGAGGAACGGGAAGCCAAAAGGAATCTGAGAACCCCAAAGAAAAGGACCCAAAACGAGAGACTCTGGTAATGGGCAGAACAAGACCAGCCTTGAGGAAGGAGGAGGAGGAAGAAAGGAAAATGGTGAAGTGTAGTAGAGGATCTAGCCAATGCTGTTCTGTGTCCATCGCCAGTGAATAATGATCTGTTTTTAATAAATTGGGGCCGTAAACTTCTCCAAAAATAACTTTGATTCACCCAGACTATAAATTGGAAAGATCTTTCAACAATGGTTGATGCTTTGTTGATCTAATGGCCAAATTAAAAACTATGTTATAAAGTTTTATACCCACTTATAATTGGTTTTAAACACAGTACCAGAACCCATTTACATTAACTTATGGGCTACTGAAAACCGGAAATTTTGTTAAAAATTCACAAGGCCCAACTAGGGGAACACGAAAGCTTGCTGTAACTTCAATTAGAAGAATAATTAATCTGCTAAGAATGGCAGCCCAGATACGTTAACCATTACGGTAATGTATAAATACGGATCTTAAAG
The DNA here is from genome assembly GCA_019512145.1 of Engystomops pustulosus. NCBI lineage: Eukaryota > Metazoa > Chordata > Amphibia > Anura > Leptodactylidae > Engystomops > Engystomops pustulosus. The sequence goes on from CM033641.1 coordinate 27,024,090, forward strand.
TTAATATGAATAGTCTCTATAAATTTTGACCAAACTTAAATCCTTAATCTACCTTATCAAAGAACTACATTCCTTACACCTGAGGCTGAAGTAGATTTATTCCCTTCCCTCGGGTCGCCTTTGTTCTTAAATTTAGAGGAAAGGCTTCCGGATGTTTCACAACGGGTGACATTGTTTACAGGAGAAGAGCAGTCTTGTTCCTGAGGACAGACTCGTTTCTCACTGACCAGACGGGCACGTGACTCTCAGATATTGACGGCTTGCCGGATAAGGAATCACAGCCGGTCTTCAGAAAAGAACGGGACAGTTCTTTTCAACACCCAGCTTTGACAATGGTGTTACGGTATTTCTTATGGTACTTATTTCTATCATAGTGATCTGTCCCCTAGTAGCAAGATACAAAATCATAACAACATTTAGAGACAGGAAAAACTAAGTGGGGAAGTTTGGGGGGGGGGGGGGGGGTGTTTAATTGAGGACGTTTTTGATTCTTTATTCACCTTATGTAGTTCATTTCACTTTCTTGTGGAGGATGACTTTTGTGTTGGTGACCTTTGTTTCAAATCGACATGGAGCACAACCATGTGAGGGCTGTTCAGGCCTGACACTGCGTATTTTTGAGAAAATATACATCCAGGCCCAGTACCTGCATTTTTAAGCAACTCTACGCCGCCAAAACTCCGGGAAATGGAGATATCAGGGTGACAGTCATACGTGGTGTGATGGCATTTTAGACGCTTTGCGAAACTCAGTGTTCTACCATGTATCCGTTTGTTTGGGTGGATGAAACTTTCTTTATTGCTGGGAAGGTGTAAGCAACCTGTGTTGTAACATGTAACGCTTGACATGTTAAACGCATAGATTCTGCCTTGTGCTTTAAATCGCATCAACAGACACACTGTCGCACCCGCACGCCAAAAAGTGTACATAAACCTGGAAATTTACAACTTACATAAACACACACGATGACTTTAAAAGAACCAATACTTTTCATCAAAATTTATTTTACATTAAAATAAAAAAAAACAGGATCACGCCTGAACTTTCAGATCCCATCAGGGTTTTATCTGCAAAGATTTTAAAACCTTTTAAAAAACATGTAAAACTATTACAATTATACAATGGTTAAACAGAACCCAGTAGAAAAAAAACTGCCATTAAGCAGTAATCACCTCATGTATTTATCTGATCCACATGAAATCACGCACATCCATGGAAAATGGGTAAGGAGTAAAAGTGCATGGGGCTGCTGTGATTTCATTTAGTCAGAATATATAATGGTGTACAAGTTGTTTTCTAATGTAGACAGGCTAGGACTTGTATGATGTCCCCCTGGTCAAACGACTTCTGGGCAAAAGGCATGGCACAGGGAAATGGGAGGAGTGAGAGTATGGGGAGAAGCGAGCCGGCAGGACAAGCCATCTCTATACCAGAGGGAGGGAATATTAAAATAAAGATGTCGTTAATGTGGATAACAGGGAAAGAAAAAAAAATTATTCAAAAGGTCCCCGGCGGCAAATTCTAGTTAATCACAAGCGTCAGCCATAAAATTAACGTCTACACAGCTCCATTACACACAAAGTTATGACTAATTGTTAGCGTACGGAAGATGGCGAACAGAGGGACCACGGAGTCTAAGTTTAAAAAAAAATGGTATTAAAAACCTAAAACCCCTATTAAAATTTGGTTATCGCTGTATCGTACAAAAACCAGAATATATAATTAGGATGTTCATTCGTAGTTCACAGTGAAAAGACGTGACCTAAACATTGGCATAACACCCTTTTTCTTTTTGGTTTGTGCCCATTTCGACCACCACATTTTTTTTGTCGCTTCCAGTTTGCCAACGGTTAGGAATAACTTAATACCACAACGCAAAGAAATATAGTTAGTACGCAGAGATTTAGCCTTACTCCAATTTTACATGGAATAATGAAAAAAGAAGTAATAATAATAATATAATCTTTTATATAGTGCCAGTCAACATCCCGCAGCGCTTTCCAATCATAGATTTTTTTGAAGTGTGGGGAGCAAAAAAAAGAAAGATAAAGTATGCGTTTTATACGGGATAATATAGGAACAAAAACTGTAATACACGGACCACAAACCAGGGCGGTGGTGTGGGTGCTGATTTGGAAGGACTAGAATCATGTTTTTGTGTAATCTTGAACTTTTAAGGTGATCACTTTAGAGGTGTAAAACAGGACTCAGTGCTTAGTCCAGGCGGCACGTTCAGTATTAATCCGTGTAGACGTAAGAGATTTTAGAAATGCTGAAATCTAAGACACTACTGGATTTAGAGAGAAATCAATGAACAAACAAAAAAGTGTAAAAATATAGAAGGTTAAACTAAACTCTTGTTTTTGAGTACACTACCCACCTAGCTCGAAGTTCCCGGAAGGAACATGCAGCCAAGATATCGGAAGATGAGGCCTTGTACATTGTGTGAGAGGCCAAAAACGTATCCGCGTATCAACTCAAAAACCTTCTGGAGAATCGGATCTTAACAGCAGGATGATGGGGGTACATATAACCTAGATTTTGCATTTTTCAGAATCCAAATATGACCAATTGGGCAAAAAATAACTACCAGTATTAATACTAGTGAACTAAGTGAGCCCGATTATAAGCCGAAGGCTGCCTAAGTTTTACCACAAAAAATACTGGGAAACGTGGAAAACTATTGCTTGATATAAGCCTATGGTGAGAGAGGAAATGCATTGGTTCATCGCCCACCAACCAGTATATAGCCAGTCAGTCCTGCCTCCACCAGTTATATAGCGCAGCACCCTGACCCAGTATAGAGCACAGCCCTGCATATAGCCAACCATTCTTCCCTATTATACACCAGACTCGTGTGCCCAATTCAGAAAAAAAAAATTCAATTTCTCACCTTTCCAAATGCAAGCACCGCAGGTCTTATCGATTTTCCGTCAATCACAGTGTGTTGGCCAGCACACACAATGGTGCAGCACGTTTACTAAGGGTTCCTGGGACAGCATTTCCGTTGGGTTCCCGAATATTTTTTTTGCGCAGTGCTTTAACAGGGTTTTTGGCGACCCACGCGATCGGGTTTGGGCTACAATCTTGGCGCGGGACTTTCACGGGGCAAACCCCCCCCCCCCCCCCCCCCCCCCACAAATTGGGGGGGGGGGTTCGTCCCGTCGACACCCGACGATTCAACTAGAGCGCGGATTAAAATCAAATTGTGTCACAAGACATGCAATCCATTTGCACCGGGACGAAGAAGGTGGAACTCTGTGGACCTGAAGCGGGAGGGAGGAGCGACACTGCAGAGGTATCGGGCGCTTGATCTGAGTTGAATCGGGACAGGCACAGGACTTCATCCTCGTCGCCAACGCACACTTGGGATCGTGGCAGGAGTCCTGGTAAGTTAACATGTGCCCCATATTTTGGCACGTTGATATAAGCCGAGCTCGGGTTTTTTCAGCAAATTTTTTTTGTGCGAAAAACTCGGCTATACTTAGAGAACTACAGATTTTTTTACAGGAATTATTTCCACAACTTCTCTTACAGGGCATCTAGCTTTACACAGTTTAGCATTCATGGGGGAAAACCAAGTTTGATGGACCCTTTTTACCATACAATGTGGAGTCATTTGCTTTGTGATATTGCTTGCAGTTTATGACGGTAGAAGCGAATGTGAATAAAGACTTTATGGCTCCCCACCCTATTACAGTACATTTTGATTTGTATCTGCTTGCATTTCTTTTGAAACACTTCTATCCTCTCTGAACAAGGCCAGCCCTGTTAAATCCAACAACCTTATCGATTCAAACCCTAACATGCCTCCAGGTATGAGAATGGAGGATTCTCAATATGAATTTGAGGGTTGGCCAGCCACCATCAAGGGTGCTTTGGTCAACCATTGGTGTTTGTGTAAGGCCAGCTATGTGTTTGGTCCTAAAGCCTTTGTAAGGATATTGTTATGTAATCTGGCAAGTTTTTATAAGTTAGTTACTGATGTCCAGTCTTGGTTCTGTAAGGTGGGGTATTTTCTATTCTCTATGTTTTTTATTCACCCAGGGAATGAAGTGGTTTGGAGAATGAGCTGGGAAACTTTTAGCTTGCCTAATCCTATAAAAGCGCTCCCCTACAAGCACTCCAATATTCCACTCCTGCTGAAGGGATAGACCGTGCCTTGGAACCATATACGTAAAAGGTACACCCACGATGTATAATGCGATGATTCCTGAACTGCAGCATGCTGATTGTATTATTTCTCCCCTAGTGGACACATTTATGCCGATCCTTCTTTCCCATGTAATGATCTGCCCTTCTCTGTCTCTTCTTTGTCGAGGTCCCCCGAGCAACGGTATTCTATACTGGTAAGTATAGCTCATTTGTAGCTCATTACTATTAAGGACACATGACGTTGTGTCTACTTTTCATTTTTGAGATTGCCATCTCCTCCTTTTTGTAATCATACGTTAATCATATGGCCCATTGGATGTTACATGGTGAGCTACTAGCGGGTTACAGAATATCCGTGAGACCTGGCTAGAGCTCCTAAGAAAAAATCTCAAAAGGACCATACAAATTTACATCCACAATTGAGGGTCACATGGGATGGGGAAAAAAAAAAAGCGAGTGTGTTATAGGCCAACCACATTGTTAGGCATTTTATACCTCAAAGAATCTCAAGTACCTATATCTTTTGTCATTGCTTAAAGAAGACTATTACAAATGTTATATCTAAATTATATAATTCTCTCTTGAAATCGTTCTCAAAAACTGGAATTCCGAAGTTTTTTTTTTTTGTCTATATTATAACTCAAAAGGCTTTCCTTCTAAGAAATCCCATAGTTACATTGTGGGAAGTCAAGGGGACTTCAAGGCAGAGTTTCCAATTGGAACTTGATTTCAGGCATGGTTTACCCATCACCCACTTTTTAGTACGAGAACATGTTCTAGCATCAAGTTATGCCAACTTTATGATCAATATTCGGGAAGGAACAAAAAAGTAAAGAATACTTTCACACGGTCAGGAAAAGTTATATGTGGCACTGCAGAATGGTTGCTCTACCAAAAGCGTGTTGAAGTTGCCTGTATGAAATGTAAAGGGTTAGAACTACTAGTATTGCTCTGAGAGCCCCATTTTTTTCATTGCAGCACTGAACCATTGGGGTCCATTCTACTAAGGGCCCGATTCGCGTTTTCCAAGGTTACCCAAAAATTATTCCATGTGCGCCGATTTTTCCCGAATTGCCCCTGGGACTTTGGCCCGTTCCGATGCTCTTCAGTATCAGCAGCAGCGCCATCTGTGGACGGGCGTAGGGAAACTCCTGTAGTGAAGTCGCGGAAGACCCGAATCCACCGCAGCGAAACGCGCCGCTGGCATCGCGAATGGGCCCCGGTAATTAAAATCGCACCCCAATATTCAATGCCCCCCATGCAATGAACAATGTTTTTTTGGTTCTGTTGTAGAGGCTGCAGTAAACCAAGAAGTGTGTTCCCCTATTTCTGTCCCATACAGATCCAAATGTCCGCTAGTCATCCGTATTTTGTAACGCTTGCCGGTCACAGCCTGTGACAAGCTGTGACCAGAGCTAAGGGAGGGGAGATGAAGGGGGGACGGTGGGGGAGAGCGATCTGCCGCCTCATTGTTTTTTTATTGTACTCCCAAAAACGAGATGACTCTCAGACAGATTTCAGACCCAAGACTCAATGGGCAAATTTTACTTACCTGTCCGCAATCCCCCTGGTATGGGGCGGTCTGACGCGACGATTCACGCAATGTGTCGCTTCCCGCCGAGTCGGCGGGTTCACCTTCTTTTCCCAGATGGCTTGTTAATTTGCCGTGCTTGCGGCGCAATTCAAAATGTTAACTTCCGCGCGTAGTCCGTAATCCGTGGTGTTGTCCGAAGGTGGCCCACCCCTCGATTGCGCCAAAATCCGATTCGCGTGCGCCAAAATCCCGTTAAATGCAAAGGACGGGAAATCGCCAGGAAAAACCGCGACGAAAATATGCTCCGTGGAACCTTAGTAAATGAGCCCCAATGTATTCATATGACTCGTATGACACATGGACCCAATGCCTTAAAATGGATTGTTGCAGACAGAGGAGAGCTCAATCCTGCCGCCATCAGCCTAGAATAAAAAGCATGAAGTAGCTAAGCTAATTCACTTCTTATGTTTTTTTCCAAGAGCATTGCCCTGAAAGACTCCTAGTCCAAATGCGTCTTCATGTCTGGAACGATAACATCCTCCCAACCATACTGATTTACATAGAAAATGGACTAAGAACCCCACAAATAGTTCATGAAAGTACTTTTAGAGTTTTAAGAGGTTGAGTTATATATTTATAGATTTTGAAAGCGAACTGTCACCTAGGATGTCCACTTTTTTTATGGTGGGCTGACGGTTCTCTAGGCCGCTTTGCTATGTTTTATTTTAAAAATACCTTTCTCACCATTTCGAATCTAGTTTTTATGTAACTTTATAACCTTTTTTTTCTATTACCTCTAGCAGTTTGTCCTGAAAACGCTAGGAGCGTGTCCGGGAAGGGGGCAGCTGCAGCACCTTTTGTCTCACTCTCCTTGCTTCCTTACTTCTTATCCCTCAGCTCATCCAGCTATCGGGTGGGGTGGAAAGAGAGAGAATAGCATCAGGAACTGAGACCACAGACCAGTTTGGCACTGCCCCTCCCCCACAAGTTCACACAGGCATGACAGCAGGGTGGCCAGTAGAATGTGAATAAAGTTGTATAAAGTACTGAAATGATTCAGCGTTCCGATAAAGCCATTATATTAACCGCATATGCATAGGTATGGAACGTTTTCACCAGCTAAAAAGAACCATCCCAATTCACTGGTGATAGGTTCCACTTAAGAGCCCTTGAATGGTATAACAGATTGTTTACTGAATAGTTTTAATTTTTTTTTCCCTTATTCTTATTATTACGTGATAAAGTACAGTGCACTGAGATGCATACGAAACTCACTCTGGGGGCGCTGGTCATGTTTCTCCGCTCAGTTGACCGAGAACAGAGTATTTCTGAATAAAAGTGGAAATCAGAAGGTAAATTATTCCCTAGGTTTTTACTCATTACCAGTTATTGGAATATGTTTCCTACAAGGACTATATATAACTATTTTTTATTGTTTTTTTTTATCTGTTTTTAATTGTATAAGGACAAAAAAAAATATTGTGCCGTGACTTCATTCTCAAAGTGCCTGAAATTTTTAAGACCGTATACAGGCCAGGCCCCTTTTACCGACAAAAACCTGGTAAAAGCTATATATTTTTTACTCGAGTTATAAGCAAGTTTTGGGTTTTTCAGGCACCATTTTTTGTGCTGAATGAAAAAACTAGGTCTTATCCTCGAGTATATATGGTAATTGGAATATTTCCAGGTATCCCCAGACCTTGTGAGCTCCTAACTGTGTGTAGAGGCATCTGCCTTCCTGCTCCAACAGGCGGAGCTTCAGCAGGCTTCACTTCCAGTACATACCTCATAGAGGAGTCTTGTACATAATCCTGGAAATGTTGACATATTGAGAAGCAATGGTTTCACTATATGTGTCACTTCACTTGCGGTAGAATAACTAGACAGCATTATAGTTGGAACATTACCATTGGACGGGCATTGGGATGAAAATCAAATTTTTTTCGAATTTTTTTTTTTCCAATAATTTTGTTAACCAATATAAAAGAGGGCTGGCCTGAACAGTAGTGAATGAGTCTAGGCTCTGACAGAAATGATTATTATTTCATTTTTGGGCGTTAATTGAAAATTTGCCTCAACTAGCCTGAATGACTAAATGCAATCAATACAGAAAGCCATATGATATACATGCGTTGAAAACCCACTGATTTGACCAAAAAGATTACATTCATCATTTTAGGGATTGTTTAAACAGATGATACGTATTAACATTGGTTGTCGCCAAATTCCAGGGCAAGTACGAGAAATTATAATAAATTATATAATCTTATTATCATTATAATGTTAATGGTATGATTTGTATTACATTTTCCAGCAGTTGTAACATAGTATAATATAATAGTAGGAACAAGCAATTTGACCCGTGGGCCAATTACACTTGTAAACAACATTAGCAAGCTATATACACGCTTGAATAACAGTAACACACATCTTGCTTGTTTTATCATAGATATTTTGAACTTTAGAAATTATGTCACTAAAAATCTCAAACCATCCCACCCGTAAAAAAGAAGACGGTTTCAGTAGAAAAAAAATAACTAAATACTAAAAAAAAGCATACTCGGTGATTCAGTGCTTAAGGGCTTATCTTTGCATTCCTGATGCAACGATGCAAAGTTTGTCAGGCAGTGAGGTACATTTCACACCACTGGTCAGCCACTGTGTTGTGGGTTTTTACATTTTTTCTATTTTTCACTTCAAAATTACAACAATGCCGCATAAAAGGCACCAACTCCGCCCTCAGTGGAAATAAGGCCACACGTTAGGTGTTTAGCGTACAAAGAAATCAATATCATGGAAATTACTCAGTCAATAATCAACCCCGTTATATGTGCCTCACAGGAGGGGCATCCCCCTCCCCATGGGAGAACCACTCATCTTCACTCTCTCATTCACACCTCACCACCGCGAAGTGTCCTCCTCATCTCCAGCGCATTAAGTCAGTCACCCAACATCCCAGATGGCGAGGAAAACCGGTCCGAACAGCTCTAGCAGTGTAGTGAGTTTGTACATGGAATGTTCCACCTAAATCGGCGAAATCCATTTTGCTCCAACGTGGGGAGCTGGAGTCTTCCAATTTCAGACAAGTAAAAACCCCTTCCCTACATAAAAACATAGCAGCCGGGAACAAACCCTCTCACATTTTGCTTGGAGGACGGGAGCAAACACCCGAAAGACCCATACGTGGTCAGACTCACGTGTGACTTTAGCGTCTAAAGGGGGTTACCCGTTTATTCGGTGATGATGCACACTTTTGTGGACACCATGCATCCAGGAGTTGGAATCCAGCAATCTAAGAACAGGGGTCCCATATTCGGGTTTAGACGCTGCGCTCCATGCTGTAGTTTGGAAGTGTTTGGAATTTCAGAATCACATCACTGGCTATTCAGCTAACCGGTTCCAAGGATTACTGGGGGTCTGTATTCATGATTTTGTGGATTCCCAACAGTGCATCTTCCATATACTTTATCTTGTGGTTTAGGGAAGAATTTTCACAACTTGTACAAAAACCCCTTTAAGGAGGTGTTGAAGTAGAGTATTCACTGCATTAAAATCCCACATGCTATGTCTTGTCATGTACCGAGCAGTTATGCTCATTATTTTATTATTTTTATTTTATGGGTTTCAGCTAAGCATTTGCGAGCCTACAATTGTTTGTTTGTTTGTATACACACTATGTTTTTTTTTAATGATAATTTTTTGGGCCATTATCAGCAAACAAGGAAAATCGAGATGCAGGAACAGGCAAGGGACCGTAGTCTCCTCAAGCGTGATCAAAGTTGGAAAGAGGATAAAGTCCCTCCGCGCATTTCCAGAGTCACCTAACACTCCTGTGTGAACTCTACCTGAAGACTAAGTACGTAGCGGTACAAGGATGACTTTGAATTTGGAGTGATCCAGAGAGGAATTTTCATGTTTAGTTTTTCGGTTTACGAGGAGTAGCATGGAGGATGATACAGCAGATGACATGTGTCTTTCTGGTAGAATCTATTGCGATACGTATCGAGATAATCATATGGGTGAGCGGTGCATGACGCTTCTGTGATAACATTAATTGCTGGTAACTTCATATCTAAGGGACCGTCACGCAACTCACACTGTGACTGTGAACCTAACCTAAGTGGGTGACCTACAACAGGATCAGGGGACAGTTTGGAATTAATTTCTAGCAACCGACTGGTTGACTGGAGTATCAGCCCAGGTAATCCTCTAGACTACTGTATCTCTCCGCTGTCAGGACGCGTTCGGTGCTAGGACATTATGATTGTCTCAGTGTTCGATATTAGCATAACTCCCCCTTGCCCCCTCCACCGTCTCGGAACACTTCTCTCTGATCACGGAGAGGATATTAACTGTCTTAACCAGGACTGATATATCCCGCAACTGTGGGGTCTGGAAGAAAATTCAAAGTGCCCCTGAATCTGTGTAGTAGCCCCTACAATGTGTTATCTTGTGTTGAAGGGGTTTAAAAGATTCCCTTTACAGAATTGTTCAAGTCGTCCGCGATTACACTCTCTGCTCGTTGTTACAATATAGAATTGTGCAGCATTATGCGACTGTGGACCAGCCATGATTTGCTTTTGAGCTTCTTTGATTAATTCCATCTCTATCCTTTAGAAACACATGGATGGAGCTAGTTTAATCCTTTAAAGTTCTCCTGTCACCAGATTTAATCCATTATACTACCAGCCCCACAAGTAGGGTGTTGAATATGTCCTTTAGAATTTTTCCTTTTATGTATCTCCTACTTGTTACCTATAAAAAAAATCTCCTCCAAAGTCTGTTAAAATAGCAGAGGAAGAGATGAGCTCAAGTTAGAGGCTGCACAAGGAGTTGATCCTATCTTCTGGTCTGCAGTACCTACAAACATGCTTTTTGGTATCATATTAATTAAGAATCTCCTTTCAAATAACATCAGACTTGTGAATTTTTTGTCTTTCCAACTCACATTTTTGAATATGTATTTAGTAGCCTGTATCTCTGCTCGCATAGAAACTGCAAATCTGATGTTTCTGCAAGATGAGATTCTTATCTTTAAAGTTTGTAGGTACTAAAGAAGTTTTGAGTATTGTGGGGTGGAGAGTGTTTGTGAACATTTTTTTTTTAATTCTTCAATTTAAATTATCAAATTCTCATTAGTTTGTTAGGAACAGACTGAAAAAGTGCCTGAGCTTCATGTTACTTTTTTCATTTCTATGACAAATCTATCTACAGGATCCAAAACTCTCTTTCCTTGTTGTTACACAGCTGGAGTGTGAGTGTTAACCTTCTTTCTCCCCTGCTGTAATATTCATAGAGAACATATTCAAACATTAGAATGAAAGTGAAAGAGGTAATCCTCCCTTCTCAGGTATGTTTACCCAAAACAAGGAAAGATGAATGTGAGCTCATGACCATCGCCATAGACACACCCAAGCTGAATGGTTACAGGGCTATGCTATTGGACCTTACTAATTTATAATAAAGGAAGGCTGTTCCAAATATTTAAGTTATACCTTTCCAGAAGATTGTGGATAACAGATGATCAGTAAGGGTCAACTTTTGGGACCACCAGCTTTCATGAGAAAGGGACCCCCACCGCACATCCAGAGAATGGTGAGTCTGTTCTCACAGATAATTGTGACGTTTTGATGCAGGTTGTCCTGCGCTGCTCTAGTTAATATTAGTTGCCAGAAATTGTACCTATAAGATGGTGAACAGAAGTGATGTAGGTAGCTGAACGCAGGGCTCAGACTATTTCAACACTACCAAGGCAGGAACATTGGGGCAGATTTACTTACCCGTGAGTCATTCGCAAATCCGCGGTGTGTGTTGTCCGACGAGGATTTGGGTCTGCCACGTTGAAATAAGATTGTGAGCCGTGTTCCTGCAGGTGTGTTGTGCTGCCCGGTGGTCGCCAAAGTTCACCTTCTTCTTCCTGGTGCATGTGTTGCTTGATCTTGCTACACAATTGTTTTTTTTAAATTCTGTGGTGTTGTCCGAATCAGAGTGGGGGTTGTCCGACGGCCCCGCCCCCCTATTTCTGTTGCGTGTCAAGACTGATCGCGGTTATTGCGCAAAAAAACGCTCGGCAATTTGGCGCGAAACAGAAATATTCGAGAAACCCTGACGAAGTGTGGCTCGGGACCCTTAGTAAAGATGCCCCATTGTCAAGCTATTGCTCATAATTAGTAAGGACCGAACCCCATTTTTTTGATGGGGGTGGTTGCCAGATGTTGTGTCCCACTAATCAGTTTTGCTATACCCTTGTTCTGCAGATGGGAATAGAACTAACTATGGGTACAATCCCTTTAATTCAGATTGAAAAGGTCTTATACAGTGGTGGCGAACCTATGGCATGGGTGCCAGAGGTGGGCACTAGAGCCCTTTCATGGGGCACTCGGCCATCGCCAGGCCAGCAGGAGTTCAACAAACTGATATGAATCTTCTGCGTCCCATGCAAATTAAGAGCTGCTGCTCTGTAGTCTATTCAACCGAACTTCATGTGACGTTTGAAGAACTGCGGAAATGTGAGAAGGTGTGACTGCACTCTAAGTACAATGTGAGGTATGATTCTGAATTGCCCTCCTTCTTTTGTACTGGTGGCCTCAGACCGCCAATAGAATTGAAAACATGTGAAAGAACAAGGTAGCAATAAGTTACTGTTAAAAATTCTTGTTGGCACTGTCACAGTGATAAAAAGTGGATTTCGGTTGTAGTTTGGGCACTCTAAAAGGTTTGCCATTACTGGTCTATGCAGTCTGTCGTGTTAGTCGTGTAGCTTTTTGATCAATCTTGTGGTTTTCATAAATTCTTTTTGTTGTTGATGCTCCTCCATGTGTGAAGCAGAACCTGAGAGATCACAAATACTGGAGCCAATGTTCCCATATGGTATGTCCAGCTGCATCAGAATAAATTTACAGCCATTGTCCTCAGATGTGCACAGTATTGAGCAGAGGACAGAGATGCATATTTACTGTATTGCATTAATTATGCGGTTAAAAAAAATGTATTTCCTAAACGGTTTTTTCACGAGACTTTGCCAACATAGTCACATGTTCTGCGCCAAAATGGTCCATAAAACCATGTCCAAACATATGCAGAACAGTGTCAAACTGTGAAGGAAGGGTAGCACCAAACATGTCAAGAATCCAGATATTGAACATTAAAACATATTGTGTTTTCAGGGAAGAGTATTAGAAAAGCTGTATGAAGAAGCCTCTATGAAGCTGAAATTCAAACGAAATAAATAGTTAAGGAAGAACATTCGGAGGAGTATGAGAAGAGCTTGCAAGGAATACAAAAATCATTCGCAATGGAGCATGAGAAAAGGGACCCAGGTAAAAATACCTTGTCATGCCCTCCCCAAGCCAGCCTTATCTTGAATACTTAATAAGTTTCTAGAAGGTGTGGCCCTTCAAAGGAAGATCGAGCTGGATAGTGTTGTGTATGCATGTAGGGGTCCAGAACATACCCACCCCTTATATGAGGTGTCACCAAGGGCTATATTGTCATGTTGTGGCTGGATTTGGATTGTCTCTTTGATGGTTCGACCTGCACAGAAACACAATCGGTTGGACATACACCATTGTATACATTTTTGTGTGTATGTTACTCTAAGTTTTATATCTTATATAATATGTACATAGAAATTGAAGACTAAAAAGAAAAATAGGAAGGTATGATGGTGGTAGATAGAAGATCGAGAATGAGCAATGGGAATACTTGGAAAGAACCACCAAACCCTTCCCCCCTGCTCCAGTAGACAACAAGAGGTAGAAGCTACAGGTTCGCGATAAGGCAGCTAACATCCGGAGGAGACCGGGGAGAACCTATTCTACATCCTGACTGAGCCTTCGGGAGCCATCACCCCTAAAACATGTGTCCTAGGTATCGTAAGTTATTGAACAGAATTATATGTCTAGTGCATTCAGGCCCAATTGGCTCTTGTAGAGACTTGAGCGATGAGTAATGTCTCATTAGTTCTAAAAATTGTGACCTTCATGTCTAGGACCACCATGGTTTACCATAAAAAGAAGACCAATATTCATATGAAACATATGATCTGATACTGTGGTGTCCAACTATGATTTATGGTAAGGCAAACATAGCCTTGGAGAGAAGAGAATACAGTTTGCAGGTGAGAGATGAAGCTTTCACCACCTCAACCATTTGATTTTTTTTGCGTCCTGTCATCAGTCTGCTCCCAGTTTAGGACCATATCCGTGCCAAAACCAACCACCATTGATTTATTAAGAATATGGCAGGCTCCCATAGCTACTGAGGGGCAGTTCAATAGTGATATTGGTGAATGGGAAGTAGTTCCCTTCTTTTTCGGGTTTTAAAAAACAAATATAAGAATATGTTTTATAGTTTTTTTTTTTTTTTCGTTTTTAATTATTAAAAATAAAACGCAGACCTTCCCATACAGGGTGGAAGTGTTAGACGTGAAGACTCAGAAAGCACTCATTGTTCATCAAGATCCTTTTAACAATAAAGAAGTTCTAGAACTTGACAAACCGCCTGGGTTCAGACTTTCAGAATCCATCTCGGTCAGATTTTTTTATTGCAGATTTATAAACTGGCCAGAAAGCATAAAGCTACAGGTACTCGTGACCATCTATGTAATCTCTGCTCAGCATGCTGTGTTGCTCTCCAATGGATAAATCGGTCAATTACCGAAAAGCCTGTGAATTTCTATTTAGATCTATGAGACAGTAGGAACACGGATGGCAGTCCCTTTGGCCGAGGTTTCGTGCCCATTCGTGAGAAAACCGTATAACTGGTAGAGCACCGGTGGAGGAAATGAGTTTCAGATTAACCAGAGGGTCATTATTGATCACGAAGGTTGGCAGTGGTAAGTCGGTAAATATATTCCAGTCTTTAGATGTTATATTGTACTGTATGTACAATGTTATAGAAGTTGTTTTTCATGTTAGGTCTTCAAGACTATGTACTCCAGTTTGTGATAAAAACCATATGGTCTGTCGAATCTGTATTAATACCTATCTTCTTCACGTAATGAAGGAGAGATGAAAACATAAGCCAGGAGGAGTGTTAATATCGTTGATGTACAGTAACCAAAATGAGGCCCTCAGAGAGAGGAGATCCCACCCAATTATTGGCCACACAGTAAATTTTGGCTTCACTGGGCTGTTAAATATATGCCAACATTTTTAATTATTTTCAGTAAGAACCATACCACATTGACATGGATTGTAACAGATGAGAAATGTAGTATGCCAATGTTCCATTGGTGTTATGGTGACCATGACTTTTGCACTTCCTAGGTTCACAAGAAAAAAAACATCATTACTTTTCTTGAGGGTGTAATTTTTTCCACCCAAATTTATTGTAAATTTCGGCGGGGCAATGTTTTCACAGTGTCAAATTTTTTGTAAATATATTTTTATTTCATTTTCGAAACAAGTAGAAGTGTCTTGTACTAGGGTTCCTTGGTTATTTACTATCTTCCTCAAGAAATAGACCACAACTATCCTCTTCGCTATCTATGGGGTAACGTATAGGTTAGAAAATACAGACATAAGTGTCCGGTTCACCTGCTTAGTATACTCGGCCGCCAGAGCAACGCGGGATACGTCAATAGCTGCGCAAACATGCTACCACTTGTTCGCTAAGTGACTTTGTATGCATTATGGTACATATAGGATTGCACTTCAAGAGTGGTCTCTACAATGTGTTTAGAAGATTCTCTGCCCCAGGAGGAGTGGTATGGACAGTGTAACAGTGTATGATAACAAGGAAACCTGTTGCCATGAGAGTAATATGTGCCACCTGAAATTGGGAGAGCTGTGCGTATAAGTAAAGACAACATTCGTTTTTCACCAACACTTTACAGACTTTTTTGAATGATGACTTCAAATAACTTTATGGTTATTTTCTTATCTTGTGGTAAACTCCAAGCTCCATGACAAAAAACCTGTATCTGTATAAACTGCCAAGGCCAAGTGACCGTGTTCTGTTACAGTGAACCCCAGCTCCAGGGGTCCTTTGTTCACCTATTGCAAGTGTAAATGTTCATTTGGAAGGAGGAAAGTTATTGGTCCTACTACTGGGGACCACCTCCTGACAATAGTTTTATTTCTAGGAACAAAGGATTAAAGCCTGTTGAAACAACGATATTCCTGATCTGGTCGGCCCTCCTTCCCCAAAATCCTCTTTGTTTGAGGAAACTTTGACCATAAATGTTCTGGCAAATTTGCAAGTTTGGTCACCTACAGGTGGTTGATTCAAGTCCCAAATGGAGTGGAAGACGTGGATCTTATACACAAACCCATAAACCAAGTAAAAGATTATAATAGGCGGTCGGTGGACAGGACCCAAGGCCCAAAGACTTCTAGGGGGCTCATGGCACCCAAACCAGCCATAAAATTGTGTGTCTGATAGGGAAGGACCGGTGGTCAGGACCTTCATCAGCAACATCCTCTTACGCTTATGTACCTACTCTCAGATACATTACATAAGCCATTGGGACCTGAAGGTCCTGAAGTTGAAACAACAGAATAAGCAAGGTCCAGATAGGGTACACACAATCATACCTTTCCCAAAAGTGATTCAATTGTCAGGTGTAAGGTAATAGATTGTTGAAGTTCAGATTTAGTGGGCAATAATATGTATAAAAGCAGCGCCCATGGCAGTCTAATCGCCCCTGCCAATAACACCACGTTAGAAGTGTAACTACCTAGACACCAACTTATGTGACATTGATGTGCATTATGATTGATCTAAGACTACCCTCACCAAACTCGGAGCATTGGAAGAACGCTCAGAGTGTCAGCCTGGGCAATTAAAAGAGTCACTTCCTAGGCTCATAATAGACGTGGATCGGGGCCATATAGGGCACGAGGTCCATTCTATTTCCATTAGGACCCCATAGCTGGTTGTTTTCAAGTATGTCCAAATATTCCATACAAGAAAATAGGGAGGGGAAAAAGCATTAACATTGGACTGCTGGATAGCATTATTACTAAATGCAAGGTCCTACATCGCATCACATTTTTCTCTACAGTGTTGGGTCATTAGGCCCTATTCACGCATTTATCTTCATTACCCTTCCCTAGTAGTGAAATACAGGTAGAGATAAATCAGCCACCACTGTGCTGTATGAAATGATACATAGCGGGAACCATACCGACATGATAAGAGCAATGTATAAATCATGGGATGTGGATCACCAGATCATCCGTCACACCCCGTTAGATATGGAGGAGCAGGGAGACAGATGCAGGCCTGCTAGTAATTTCTACATTTTTGGAGGCTGAGAAAATGGAATAAAGACTTTCTATAGGAAGCTGTGATTATCTGGTGTCAACATGAGGTCCTGCATCCTGTCCTACTAATAGAAAGATTAGGACCGTATCCAATAAAAGATGCAATTCAAAGATGTCTTATTACGGGAAGTTTTATTCCTTCTATCCCCAATTTTTTCATGTATTTACCTCCTTAATAAAGACATTTTAGGGCCGTAAAGGACTTTTACAAGGAAAAATGTGTTGTGGCGTTGGGGAACGATAATAATACTTGCACTCAGTGCCGAGGTCACATTGACATTGGGCCCCTGCCGCCATTGTATCCAGGCGGCAACTAGTAGCCACTGTGCAATGTTAACGCAACATCACAACAAGCTTCTGTAAACAAACGTAAGGTAACGTTGAAGGGAGGAGCTTTGCTGGATAGGAGGTAAAGATCGAAGTAAGTATTGGTTCTTTTTGTTTTTATAAACCAGTAATGATAAATGAACTGGACAATCCCTTTAATTTATTGTCAATCTTTATAAAGAGAATTATTGGCTTCTGGGGATTAAGACCACCATGGTTTCTGGACCGTATCAATATTATAGCCCCTACAAGTCAGGAATCACTTCCTACATATGGTACTAGGATCAGGTTCTTGGAGAATGGAGGATGTGTCCCTTCTGCTGCTTTCAATCTTCAGCTTCAGGACCTTCCTGAAATGGCTCTTGCATACTGTGCATGTGTATTGAGAGAAGGAACATATGTACGAGGATTTCATGGGTGAAGGTCCTTCTCCATATAAAATTTGGTGGGTGGTTTGGGTGGCCATGGGTTCCCTAGAAGGCTTGGACCCTGGACTACCACCCGAACCACCTGTATTATAATCCACTACTTACTGGCTTCCAAGGTTAAAATTTCATACACCTCAAGAATTATTGCACATAAATTAATCCCTTTTTTTGATGTTTTTAGATGTTCCCTTTTCATTTGAGGCTGATGGAAGTAACAAGTTGGCTTTGATGACATCTGGAAAAGTTGCATGCTGTGTGTCCTGGGCAGTGGGGGAGAACGGGGTGCCACTGGTTCCCCCTCTCTCTCAGCAAAATGTTCAGCGGTAAGTCTCCACACAGTTCATACACTGTGTATTTGTAAAACCTTATAAAACCTTCACCTCACTCCACCAGAAGAAAATATTTGATCAATATGGAGACACAATATTGATATTTTTTTTTTTTTTTAAAACGTGCTTGCCAAAACAAATATAACTTTTGTAGGAGGACATTATAAATTTGGTGTGGCTGCCGCCATATCAACCTGGAGGATCAAGTACCATTATCATGTTAGCATACAACTCACAACTATATGTTATCCCACAAAAAACAAGCTCTCATACAGCTATAGTATTTTGATGTCTAGAAGGAAAGTTATAATTTTGGAACCACAGGGATAGAAACACAGAATAGGTACCTGTGTCAGTCATCAGAATTTAGAAGGCAAGATACGTAGAATTACATTTATTCATAGGGCAATGGACATTAAATAGATTTAAAGGCAACCTGTCAGAAATTGAGGTAATAAGAGTGTTTCTTTCATGACCCAGTGCAGTGGCATCATCCAGAAAATCACTTTGAAGTGAGTTGTAAACTGATTGTATAAAGTCAAGGAGGAGGGGATTATAACACTGAAGTCAAGCTCTCTCTTCCTCAGAAAGAGGTCTTCCACTGTGACTGACAGTCCTCCGTCCAGGTACCTCACTTTCCAGATCTCCTGACGTCCAATGCATGGTATATATCACAGAGGAGGGGGTGTTCAAAGCTCCCCATCTTGACTTCAGCGTGAAATACTCCACCTCCTTGACTTTATACAATCAATTTGCATCTCAATTCAAAGTTCATTTTCAGGTTGATACCACCACACTAGACCATGGAAGAAACAAAACCTAGATTTATTGGGCAAATTGCTGATGACAGGTTCTCAGTCATCAGATTTGACCTTAATAAACTGCAGACATTGCTAGTTATAGGAAGTGGAGAGCTGTGGAATCATTCTTGGTGTATGCAGTAAGTAGCATTAGGCCTGTGAAAAGTGAACTTGAAATCCAGGTTTGAAGCTCCTGTAACTGCTCTTTTAGGGATAACTCACTTTAGATATAAGTTGAACTTTTAGTAACGTGACACTAACCAAACCAAGGAATGGATTCCCAACTGTGGACAGTGCTGTTTCAATAGTTGAATCTCATCAGTACAGTGTAGGGATTTGGTTTGGCTAGGTAAAAAGTGGATGTAAGTCTGGAATTCTCCCTTCTCACGTAGATGGCCTTTGCAGGCCATCTTTTCAGGTGTACAGACTCTCTAAGAAGGTGGAGGTCTAAAAAGGTTGCTACATCAGGAGAATGATTGCCTTCCAGACCTGCATCCACCTCTCAGCTAGCTAGACCAGTTCTCTACACTGTACTGATGACATGTAATAACATTGAAACAAGCTGTCTACAGTTGGGAGTTTGTTCCTTTTGGAAAAGACTTACTGGTTTTGCTATTATTTTCATAATTCTTACCCAGAATCCCCAGCAGACCATGCATGGCCTTTAAGACTGTACAAAAGGTGGCCTGCAGAGGCAATTTATATATGTTGAATGAATTCCTCCATGACCTGAATGTTTCCGGGATGGAGAGAATGGGGAAAGCTGCTACCAGACAACTCTCATAGTATATTTTGTTAGTGTATACTGCAAAGGCCCTGACATACGCTTTGAATGGTCAGATAGTCTTGCCAAAATGGGTGGATCACCTAATACACACATATACAGATGTGTTAAGTAAATCTACCATCAAAATCAAGCATAGTAAAGCAGGGGAACTTAGGCCCCTTCCACACTTGCGTTTTTCATGTGCGTGTTCTGCAGGTGCTTTTGACGCACAGAACTTGCATTGCACTCTGACCCATTGTAATCAATGGGCTTTTTCAGACTTGCATTTTTTTTCCACGCGTACACGCGCGTTTAAATCTCAGCATTCTCTACTTTTGCAAGTCACGCGCGTGAAAAACGCACCATACAAGTCTATGGAGATGCATCAAAAACGCATTGCACTCTGAGACACTTGCAAGTGCAATGCAAGTCCAATGTGTTTTTCACGCATTAATTGCCATAGAAAAGATAGAGCTCAGTCCTGAGTACTTTTCACGCGCATTTTCTGCGTGTGAAAAACGCATTGAAATTGCATTGAAAACGCGCGTGAGACACTGAACAAACTCTGACTGAAAACTGATCGAACTCTGATGCAAAATGTCAGTTTTTCACTGAGCAAACCCTGATCTCACCCTGATCAAACTCTGACGTGATCTGCAACGCAAGTGTGGAAGGGGCCTCACTCATAGATCCATGCACCATGTGGTGATTTTATATTTGTTATCCATGGCCTCCTTGCTTCTAAAATTTACTTTTAAAATTATGCTAATAAGTCAGGAGGGCTCTGATGGGTGTTACTAAAGTCTCACCCCTCCTCCTGCTTCCTCACCACCCCCTTTCCTTCTGCCTGATGCAATCTCACTGCTGCAGAGCAATTTTCAGCACACAGGAGAAGGGGGAATGTTCACCTGCACAGTGTAACAGCCAGTGAAACTACAGCAGTTGATTTAAGAAGGAAGGAGGCCATGGATAACTTATATAAGCAGATTACTATAGTCACAGTGCCTGGATCTATGAGTAAGTGGTTTATCATGATGGATATTGTTAGATTTTAAGTGTTTAATGAATTTATTTTCTGAAGTATTCCATTGATCTCTGTGTCAATATGTATGAAGAGTAATATTTCTAATGTAGAAGTGGCATTTTCTTGTATGCAACGGCAGAATGACAAAATTGTGTTATTTTCCCTGGTCTATGGATTATGTCTGCTTTTTCTATAAGAATGTTAACGTGGAAACATTTACCTACTGTATAATTACATATTTTCATGGCAGAGCCGTAAACAACATAGATGCCGTGTCGTCTATTGGAGCTTCGGGACTGACTGATATGAAGAAATTGGCAAAGTGGGCAGCAGAATCCAAGCTTGATCCCAATGATCCGAACAACGCAGCTCTCATGCAGCTCATAATGGTGAGATATAACGCCCCTTAATATTTATTTGTAGGATAAACCTTAAAGGAATCCTACCACCATAGATCTACCTATAAAGGTAGATCTGGTGGAAGTTGCCTATGTATGTAAGGATAGCCCTTTTAGGGCTAATCCTTTAGTCCGCTTTATCATTTTTAATCTTTAATAATATCCAAATTTACTAAAGAGGCTACAAGGCGCGGCTACTCCAAGCCCCAGTCGCCTCCTTGATCCAACTACCCAGATATCTTCAGCGCGCAGCTACGAGGAGCTGTGCACCCTCGTCCATGTAGCTGGCGTTCTGCGCATGTGCAGAACGCAGGCTGCTGGCTGTGTGGTCTGGGGTCTGAAGCCGTAGCTACTGCACATGCTTCACGAACAAGTTTGCGCAACTCCTTGTAGCTACTCGCTGAAGATGTCTGGGTAGGAGGATCAAGGAGGCTACCGGGGTGTAGAGTAGTCGCGCTGTGTGGCCTCGGCTCCGGCTACTCAACGGCCCAGTAGCCTCTTTGGTAAATTAGCATATTACCACAATTAAAATTCAAAAGGATCAAGGGGACTAAAGGATTAGCCCTTAAAAGGGCTATCCTTACATACATTAAAGTCATCTACCACCGGATCTACCTTAATAGGTAAATCCATGGTGGTAGGTTTCCTTTAAAATTTTTACTAAACACCAACAAATTGCTTGTGTTTCCCACTCCCACCACGTTGACTGGTTCATCTTCCACATTACGAATTGATTCTCCATATCTGTTTCATTAGCCGTCTTATACATTGTAGATTGCAAACAGCGGGGATACCTATGTCCCTGAGTTCTTCAGACTTGAGCAACTGCAGAAGGAGTTTGACTTTGTGTCAGAGGAAGACCTCCGAAGGTCAAAGCGGTACCGCCTCCTCCAGTATCGAAACCAGGAAGTAGCCGAATTCCGCAACTACAAGATGGTGCCCATAAAGGAGCGGGAAATTCCAGACAAGTTATTTTTGGTAAATAGACCTGTTGATAAAGAAGAAATGAAGTATATTCTACCATGCTGTTGTACAAACTCCCTAAAAATTACCCTTATTTTTTATTAAATAATTTTCTTTCACATTGTATATCAATTCGTGGGTTGCTTTTTTTTATTTTTTTATAACTTTGCATTGTGTTGTTCTTTTCCACATTGTCAAATGGGCGAGAACGTTCACTGTTTGACAATGGTACCCCCAACTTCTAAGAGGAAAAACGGACAGAGGTACCTGTAGAGTGGGTGAACACGGTGCGAGACGTTCGTCCAACCACCGGGGGAGTAAGCACAGGATAGAGGGGCGCAACCCTAGTGTGATACTGCAAATGTAAATTGATCTAGATGGGTGACGATAAAACTCTCACCTGGTGTCTGGTGAAAGTGAACCTTGGATAAGGTCTTTATGTGATGACGGCAGCCGATCCTCGTGACGTCCGCGTTGGACCCAGGCCAGTCGTCCTGGGTAACAACGGAAAGAGATACAAAAGCCCGTAGAGAAGGACAAAAAATACGGACCGGCACTCGAACATCCATAAAAGGCGTGAAGCCCAGTGAAGATTTTGTTACTTTAATTAAAGTCTTGCGACACGTTTCAGCTCTGGGCTGGGGCTTTCATCAGGCATGCTAAAAACATTATATATGTTTCAAGACTTTAATAAAGTAACAAAATATTCACGAGGCTTGAACCCTTTTATGGATGTTTGAGCGCCGGTGCGTATTTCTTTTCCTTCTCTAAGAGGAAAAACGGTAAAAATAGAGTGAAAGTAAAAGTATCCCAGAATTTTTTCCTAAATGATACAAATATGCACTACAAAAGTGGAGGTCACAAGTCCTGATGTACCCCCTAAAAACAAGGCATCAGTTTATATACTCTATTGGTAGACTTAATAATCAGCAGGAACTCATGCGACCTCTTGTGGTAGGACTTCTTTGCTGTTTGAAACTGGACTCTTCGAATAATATTCTAATTTGTCACCCCAACCATAGATACCTGCAACTGTCTGAACAAAAATGAGGTGTCATAATATACTCTCAAATGTTGCTTGGTTTTTGGAATACAAATATTTGATATATATCTTTTTTTTTCTGGAATATTCTAGGAATATGAGAAGAAGTTACGGGACCAAGACTTGAGCACCGCTGAAACACATTTGGATTCGCATAGAATAATGGTTGCCAAATATTTGCACAAGGTAAATTATGACACCGGATATAAACATGTGCAGACAATGAGATGCAGCAGGGCTAAACTCTGCAACTTCATAAGACATCTGGAGGAGTTGTGTCACCCTGAGCTTTGCTATATCTTGCCGGTTTTATTTGAAAAGAATTTACGCCTTAAGTTACCTACATAATAAAATCCTGTATTGACCCTGTTTATAGTGTAAGACATTAGTACACATCGGTGATGACTATATAGCACATACTGGATATACTTGAGTTTAAGCTGTGAGTTTTTCAGCATAATTTATATGCGAGTATGTAAAAAATAAACTAAGCACTCCAGACTCCTCTTCTGGTTCATTAATGAGGGGCTCTGCTGGACATATCATCAATGAGGGAAGGCTTCTGCTGCTGGACATTTTATTAGTGAGGGGAGACTGCTGCTGGACATTTTATTAGTGAGGGGAGACTGCTGCTGGACATTTTATTAGTGAGGGGAGACTGCTGCTGGACACTATTAGTGAGGGGAGACTGCTGCTGGACATTTTATTAGTAGGGGAGACTGCTGCTGGACATTTTATTAGTGAGGGGAGACTGCTGCTGGACATTTTATTAGTGAGGGGAGGTTGGTGCTTCTGTGGACATCAATTAGCCTCCCCTCATTAATTCAATTTCATTAAATCATGAGGAGAGACTGCTGGACATTTCATTAGTTAATTACTGCCTTGCAGCGCTGGGGACTTGGGATCAAGTCCTAGGTCAACATCTACAAAGAGTTTGTATGCTTTTTACGTGTTTATGTGGGTTTCCTCAGGGTCCTCCAGTTTCTTCCCACACTCCAAAACATACTGGTAGGTTGATTAGATTGTGAGCCCCATTGGGGACAGGGACCGGTTTGGCAAGCTCTGTGCAGCGCTGCATAATCTGTGTGCTCTATATAGATAAAGAATTATTAGTGAGGGAAGGCTGCTGGTGGGCATTGTATTAATGCAGGCAGGCATTAATTAGCCTCCCCTCATGAATAAAATGTCATTAAATCACGTGGGGAGACTGCTGGACATTATCGTGAGGGGAGTGTGCTGGGAATTTCATTGATCAGGGCAGGCTGCTGGATATTTCATTGATGAGGGGTGGATGCTGGACATTTCATTGATGAGGGGAGACTGCTGGATATTTTATTATTAGTAGCAGCTGCATTTCCCACCCTAGTCTTATATTTGAGTCAATTCGTTTCCAGAGTTTTCTGTGGTAAAATTAGTTGCCTTGGCTTATACTTGCGTATATAAGGTAGATGTTTTCAGTATCCGTCTAATTTTACTTCTCTGTCATGTTTTTAGGTTAGGGAATCTGTGATAAATCGGTTCCTAATAGCGAAACATCATTTTATTCTTTCGGACATGGTTGTTGAAGAGGATATTCCTAGCCTTGGGTAAGAGTGTCTCATAATACTCTACAAAAGGTTCTCCACATGGACGTAACTACCATTGGACCTGTCATAGCAGCCCGGACAGCTTTGTCCAGTAGTGTCCCTGATTCTCCACCAATGTATTGGTAGTAAAAACCTGAAAGAATATAGTGTAAGAAATAATATGAAATAATTATGGGAAATAGAATGAACCATAGTCCCAATGGTCACATTTAGAGATGAGCGAGCACTAAAATGCTCGAGTGCTCGTTATTCGAGACGAACTTTTCCAGATGCTCGAGTGCTTGTCTCGAATAACGAGCCCCATTGAAGTCAATGGGAGACTCGAGCATTTTTCAAAGGGACCATGGTTCGGGAATAAAATGTGTTAATTAATTGAAAAAGAATGTCTTCTGATAAGTTAGCAGATGTATACAAACATCTGCGATCTATTCTTCACTGTTCCGCGCGTATATTATCTCCCGACAAGTTAGCAGATGTGAAGAACAGTGAAGAATAGGATCATTTAAGTGAAAAACACAGTGAAGAATAGATTGCAGATGTTCGGCACATCTGCTTACTTGTCGGGAGATACGCTGTCTCCGTGCCCCGCTGTCTCCGTGCCCCGCTGTCTCCGTGCCCCGCTGTCTCCGTGCCGCTCCCCGATGTCTCCGTGCAACGATGTCTCCGTGCGGCTCCCCGCCGCTCCCCGATGTCTCCGTGCCCCGATGTCTCCGTGCCCCGATGTCTCCGTGCCCCGATGTCTCCGTGCCGCTCCGTGCCGCTGCCTGATGTCTCCGTGCTGCCGCTGCCCCATGTCTTCGTGCTGCCGCTGCCCCATGTCTCCGTGCTGCTCCCCGGTGTCTCCGTGCTGCTCCCCGGTGTCTCCGTGCTGCTCCCCGGTGTCTCCGTGCTGCTCCCCGGTGTCTCTGTCCTGCTCCCCGGTGTCTCTGTCCTGCTCACCGTGTTCTGCAATGTGTTCTTCACACATATATATTGTTCTTCACACATATATATTGTTCTTCACACATATATATTGTTCTTCACACATATATATTGTTCTTCACATACTATTTTGTTCGCACCGTTCCGCGCGTATCTCCCGACAAGTAAGCAGATGTGCCGAACATCTGTAATCTATTCTTCACTGTGTTTTTCACTTAAATGATCCTGTGGTCACTGTGTTCACTGTTTTTATTCTATTCTTCATTGTTCTTCACTGTGTTTTTTTTAATTAAATGCTCGATCTCGAGCAGGGGAAATACTCGTCCGAGCAACGAGCCGTTTCGAGTACCTTAATACTCGAACGAGCATCAAGCTCGGACGAGTATACTCGCTCATCAATAGTCACATTCATATTGTTCTGGGCCCATTGGCTTTAGCTGTACTTTTATCTGATCTTTTGATGTCGACTGTAATTAACTTGAAAAAAATTACAAATGAAAAAACATTAATAAAAAGTTAGTCTGGAAGTAAGAGTTCTCCTTACAGAGACTTTGCCAATTGAGGCCGCCTTGCAGGCTTGTGGAGACCTGTAGCCATTGATGGAATGTTCAGTGAAAAAAAGAATAAAATATTCAGAATTTTTGGTGCATATTAAGAAATGTAACATTTTATAATATAATATTCATAATAACACCTGAAATCTGTATAAATCGTATGATTTTTTAATCTTTTAATAAATAGGTATTGCTATCTATTCTCCTAACTTCATGGCATGTAATAACCACTTATGTGTATCACTAACCTTTTACTTATATACTTCTTGTAATATTAAAGCACATCTATCACCAGATCAAGGAGTGTAAACCAAGCACACTGACATACTGGTGTGCGCCCCCTCTGGCGGGATCCACTCTTCTATTAGCTTCTTATGCCCTTGTTTTTAAAAGGGGCTTTAAAAACTATGCAAATGAGCATGTAGGGCTCCAGGCTCCATTAACTCCTATTAAGCCTGGAGCCCCTCGGGCTTATTTGCATAATTTTAAAAGCTTTTTTTTGTAAAAAGAAGAGCAGATCCTGCCAGAGGGGGCACACACCAGTATGTCAGTGTGCTTGGCTTATAATCCTCGATCTGGTGATAGATGTCCTTTAAGTGTTCATTTCTCCACGTGTGTCTATATCTTACATTGATCTATATTTATACTCTCTTACTTCTGCTTTGCCTTATATACTAAGTTCTAGTGGCTCCGGGTATGTCATCCATCATTTTTCCAGTCTTCATTCAGTGCACTGGCAATAAACCAAGGGTATATCCATATATATAACATACCACCTTTACCACCGCCATGTTTCACCTCTGTAAACGGCTACAACTATATATATATCTCTGTGTTGCATTTTAAGCACTTGGCGTTTGCCTCCACTTTCACCCCCTTGGTTATTGCCTCTGTAGATAGAAGTGCAAAAACTACCACCATAAAGTTGTCATAAAATCTAATAGATTGTAACATGCACCTAAAACACATTAAAATGACAAGAATGACTCTCATCAAGGCTCCTCATGTCAGGACATGGATGAGGAGTCCCATCCTTTCCAAATCCCACAAAATGAAAGGAAACCTACCATCAGGGATCTACCCAACAAGGTAGTTCCGATGGTATGTTCCCACTATCTGCCTCATCCTATACTGTATCCGGCTTATCTAAGGGTTTAGTAAAATCTAAGCAAAACATATCTTTCATTTATGCAAATAATCAAGCACAGCTTCTTGGGCTTGTGTAGCTACTCCACAACCCTGTAGCCATGGCTGATCCCACCCATTAGCGTGTCCCTACCACGATATGTGCATGTGCTGAACTCCTGCTTCACTATGAGCATGCCAAAGTGAAGATAGGAGGGCGATGGGGATGCGCTGATAAGTGGGTTACAGGGGTGTGGAGTAGCCATAGCTCCGCCTCCACGACGCAGCTACTCCACACCCAAGTAGCCACAGCTGATTTGCATAAATGAAAGATACGTTTTACTTAGATTCTACAAAACTCTTAGATAACCCGCATACAATAGGGGGGATAAGGCTGATAGTAGGAACCTACCATCAAATCTACCTTGTTAGATCCCTGATGGTAGGTTCCCTTTAAGCACCCTCTGCTTATAGTCATCTACTACTTTTTCCTTGTTCCTGCTGTAAATAATACGTATATGCTCACTGGAGGTCATTATAGTGTATGGGGGACGGATGCCACCGAATGGCCTCCATCCCCAGCCTCCGCTGAATGTGTGCTGTAGGTGTTTCCTAGTGATGTAACTATCCAGTTATGTAGAGTTGAACAATGAACATTGGAAACTGCTGCTGCCAATGTTCCCTCCCCCTCCCGCTTTCTGGGGGAGGAGCAGAAACGGAGAAAGTAACCTATTGTACGAGAAAAGGGTGAAATGGAAAGGACATGTCGGGAATCTTTCTGACATACAAAGCGATACATAAATTATCATATTTTGTATCTCATTGTAGAGACGAAGGACCACTTATAAATCCTATCCCGAAATTTACAGCTCTACACTAGCGGTTTGTGATACTGCTGCCACGTCTTAATTACAAATTTGTAACAACTTTATGGTGAAGTTTTGTACAATAGTGGTAACTAGTTATCCGTCCTATATTGCAGTCCTCACAGATGCCACTTAAAGAGTGGTCCTCAAACTCTGGCTCCCTCAGAATGCTGGGAGTTGTAGTTTTACGATAGCTGGAAACGCTCTCTTTGAGGATCACTTCTCTGGAAAGTGGCTTGAAATGCGTTCTCCAGGTTCATGATATTACTGGTGTATCCATAGGCTCCATCAGATCGGATCCACATTCTTTTTGTAGTAGGACTTGCCTGAATGTTTTAGCTCCATGTTTTGTATTATTTGACTTAGAACTTTGGGAGCAAGGCATTACTTTTCTTGGTCCATTCTGCTCCAAACCATCTGTAGGGGGCTCCACTGAGGACTGCCATATAGTTAGACATTAGTAGTTGTATCATATAAGACATTCAGGCTATAAATAGTTTTCATCACGTCTCAGGATCCTGGGGATGGATCTCTTCAAGTTGGCCGAGCCAAAGCGACCACTGAAGCCAAGGAGGAAAGAGCGGAAGAAGGTCACGGCTCAGAACCTGTCTGATGGGGACATTAAGGTCCTGGTCAATGTCGTCCGTGCTTATGATATACCAGTCAGAAGGCCAACGAGCAGGTGAGAAAACACTGTATATTGTGACTGTTCAGGTTCGCATAGTGTATAATATTGGAAATTGACCCCATATAATCCTGTAGTGTTGATGAAGGCATTGCCTTCATGATTTCCCAGAATACTGAGCAGTGAAATCTGATTATTTATGTAGTCTCAAACTCCACTTCTTCTGCTGTTCTTAGATTTTCTGTGTAATGGCACATGTAGTGTCCCTCTAAGGTGCCGGTGCAGCGGAGGGCAGTCCCTGACTTATGCTCCACCCCCTTAGGCCGTGAGTCAAATGTATCAGTTTAATCCAGGAATGTTCTTTTTAAAGGGGTCTTTACATTAAATATCCTAATTCCCAATGAAGTAATGGATCTTTGGGGTAATGATCCTCTGGACCCCCTGCTGTCAAGCCCTACTTTAGGACTTGTTCCCAATTCAGAATTTGGTGGAGAAAACAACTTTCCCTGGTGTTTGAATTGGAGGCCTTTTCCTTTGCTTTATGGATATAGTACAGCGGATCCCTGTGGAGTGCACGGACTGGAAAATAACAGGAAAGGGGAAAGTACAATATTTCCGTCTAGGTGGATAACAGCGAGTGCTGGAAATCCCCAATGTTATAGTCTCTATGTCCTATATAATGTTATATTCCTTGGCATTTAAGACGACTATCCCGAAACACTTTTTGGATTTTTTGGGAACCATGTTAAAGTGGTTGTCTAATTGATATTGTTTCTGTAATGAAAATTTAGATTTATTTTCCAATATACATTCTGTATCAATTCTTTGCTGTTTCATACATCTCTACATACTGTACATACATCTGGGAACATAACTGGGAATATAACAAGCCGTGCACCTGTGTGACATCACATGACCGGGGATATAACAAGCTGTGCACCTGTGTGACATCACATGACCGGGGATATAACAAGCTGTGCACCTGTGTGACATCACATAACTGGGAATATAATGAGCTGTGCACCTGTGTGACATCACATGACCAGGGATATAACAACCTGTGCACCTGTGTGACATCACATGACTAGGGATATATAACGAGCTGTGCACCTGTGCGACATCACATGACCAGGGATATAACAAGCCATGCCACCTGTGTGACATCACATGACCAGGGATATAACGAGCCATGCACCTGTGTGACATCACATAACTGGGGATATAATGAGCCCACGCACCTGCGTGACATCACATGACCAAGGATATAGCCTGCCATGCACCTGTGTGACATTACATGTCCAGGGATAAACCCAGCCTTGCACCTGTGATATAAGGAGCCATGCACCTGTATGACATAACATGCCAAGGAATATATCGAGCCATGCACTTGTGTGACATCACATGACCAGGGATATTACGAGCTGTGCACCTGTGTGACATCACATGACCAGGGACCGGTATTTATCCATAGAAAGTAAACTATGAAAAACCGTGAAAACAGCATCATGGACAATTGTGTAACTTTTCATTATACAAACAATATCAATTATTTGCTGAACCTGAACAACTCCTTTAATGTATTAATATATGTATATATGTTCTTCTTAGTAAACCAGCGCCGCCATCCAGGTCTGGCAGGTCATTTAATGAGATGTTTACGGCATCTACTTCACCTCAAGGACAGGGCCAGTCACCGGAGTATTCCATAAACCAGGTAACTAATACATATATACTAACCAAGATTTCTGGATGATGGGTATGAGCCTATTATCTGTATCCTGGCGCAGTTCACCACTACTGGGACAGATATATATATATGCTTCCTATACACTGGGATTGTAGCCAGCAGAACGAACAGGCAGCAGCATACAGACAGCAAATGCTTCAGACAAACTCTGCAGATTCGGTTTGATCTCTTTTGTTCACACCGCAGTCAAACATAAACTTCCGCTACAGATTTTTCCGATATAGATTTCCGCTACATCGCTGATGGGCAGCGCTTTATACTATCATGTATATTATTCCTATGTAATACTCTACACAACATTGTGTTATGTGATTTTAGGTTTTGGTCCGGCCATTTGTAGAAGTTTCATTCCAGCGCACCGTGTGCCAGACTTCAACCGCGGATGGGCCAAATCCCAACTGGAATGAAGAACTGGAACTGCCATTCAGGTAAACAATGAGAGGAATGATACTGTGGTATAACCTTCACTTATAATAGCTTTACATTGTAACACCAATGTTATATTATTTCAAATTCTTTCGGGAATCCGAGGCAAAACTCACCCCAAGACCACCATTTTGGACAATGGAATTATCCACTCCCATGTGCAGGAAACCTTGGACATTACTGTGAATGATTTTGAGAATGGAGATGGGGCTTGGAAATTGGTGACCCCAGTGTATTTGCCCCCAATGTGTCTGCTCTATAATCCAGCCCTGATCCTGTCTTTTCCGTGAGTTGACAGCTTTATCTTCCATGGTCTTCCTTTCTTCTAGGGCTCCTAATGGCGACTACAGCACCTCCAGCTTACAGTCTGTTAAAGACGATGTTTTCATCAATGTCTTCGATGAAGTTTGCTTTGATATATTAGAGGTAAGGCTTATAAGCCGGGGTTAAGAATCTACCAGATCACCTTGTGCCTGATGTGAAGGTCACGTATTACTGTGTTTCAGGATGATCGTGAGAGAGGAAGTGGAATCCATACGAGAGTGGAGAGACACTGGCTGGGATCCATCCGAATTCCATTTACCACCATCTATTTCCAGGCCCGGGTAGGTGCCCTCTCCTAAAGAAGGAACTCCATAAAGGGGTATTCAGCCAATACATTTTATATTTTGTATATTTCCCAATATTCCAATATACATTCTTTGTATTTTCTTCTCTGCATATTTGTTCCTCATTTCCCCAGACATTAGTGGCAGATTTTATAGGAAATTTATTATTAATCAGAATGTTTTTGAGCAGTGGAAGGAGATTAAGGAATCGATGGGAAACCCACGCAAATAAAGGGAGAACATATCAGTCTCATACAGCTGTGGTCAGATACAGGACACCCAGTGACTTAACTAGAAGACCCAGGGCCCCATAGCAGACTTTTAAATGGGGCCTCCCTTTCCCCCTAAAAAATATACATATTTGTACACACACATGTGAGCTACAACCACACATTGTATATACACACCTTATATACGTACATACAGTACCATATATACCCATGCATATACACACACATACAGCATATACATGCTAGGGCCCCCTGACACTGTAGGCCCCATAGCAGCTACTATAGCTGCTACCACTGTAGTTACATCCCTGGGGACACCACAAAGCCATCAGGCCAACCCTATAAATATTGCTGACATTTTATCTTCTCCATTATTTTCTGAATTCTTACTGAAAGTTTCTGCATTTCAGATTGATGGAACGTTCCGGATTGATGTCCCCTCTGTACTTCTTGGATATAGCAAGCAACGCAGCCTCGGAAGTGATGGTGGTTACGAGTCAGTACGGAGCCTTAGCCAGGGGTCTTTTCTGACCCTTTTTATCACCATTGAACCTCAACTTGTCCCTGGAGAACCCATTAGAGAGAAGGTAGGGCGATAGCGCAACATCATGTTCATAGTATATTATGTAATTGTTATGGTGCGTGATGTATAGTAATAAGATTACATGTTTAGTTTGACAGTCGAGAAGAGGAGAAGTTGCTTCAGGCTGCGGAGAAGTTCCAGAGTGAAGCTGCCTTAAAGTTCCCCGGTCGGCAGTGCTTGACCACCGTGACTGATATCAACGGGACCACTGTGTTTGTGACAAGATACATCAAGGCCTTGAAGCCTCCGCAGGAACTGTTAGACAACGATCCAAATAATGTGCAAGCAACGAGTGTAAGTATAATGTATTTGTACGCAATATCTAGTTTTGTCAGACTTTATGGCTCCATGAGATCTCATACTTGTGTATATATCTCCTACACAGGAGCTGGTGGCTCGATACGTGTCATTAATCCCCTTCCTGCCAGATAATGTATCATTTGCCGGTATCTGCAATTTATGGAGTACATCAGATGTGAGTATACATATACTATAGTATAATATAATATATAATTCCATGTAGTATAATGTGTGTTCAGAAGTGTAGAGTTGCCTCCTCATAGAATGTCCGTCTCTTACAATGTGTTTTTTCTGTTCTGTCTGAGCTGTATTATCATGTAAGCCAATACAGACAATTATATACCATAAACTTGGGATGTGAACCAGCCTTGAGCTGAACAATATCATATCCAAATCTACCTAATAACTACGGTAATATGACTAAGCTCCAGACGGTTATACAACAGGATATGTAGTATAACATGGTGGCCATTCATCAGGTAATGGAATACGAAGAATGGCTGGATCCATCAGAGTGATCTCTTATGGGGGAGATTTATGAGAAGTGTCTGAAAGCAGAACTCTTCTAGTTGCCCATGGCAACCAATCAGAGCTCAGCTTTCATTTTTCCACAGCTGTTTATAAAATTACAGCTGAGCTCTGATTGGTCTCCATGGGCAACTAGACCAGTCTTACCTCAGACACTTCTGATAAATCTCCCCCATAATTAAACATATCCTTAGGGATAGAGATAATCTTACAACGATAATATCTTCTGTCTCTTGTACTCTTTAGCAATTCCTTGACCTTCTGGCTGGGGATGAGGAAGAACACGCTGTACTGCTGTGCAATTATTTCCTGGCTATGGGAAAGAAGGCTTGGCTTGTTATAGGAAATGCCATCCCAGAGGTAGTCATTGATAATCCTAATTTTTAGGCAAACCGCAATTATGGTGAAATATTTTACGTGTCACACCCTGTTTATAAACAATAAAATGTAATCATATGAGCTCTGAATTGGAAGGAGAACAAGCCATCTATTCTTATTCTCTCTAATACAGAAACCAATCACGAACGTGTAACATACCATGTGACATTTCTGGACTCGTGTCACATAGGCCCACATGTGCATGTGTCCTGTATACAATATCTTGGATTTGTGATACATTTTCTTTACTATTTCAGGGACCCACTACTTACGTGCTGACACTGGAGCAGAACCAGTACATCATATGGAATCCGAGTAATGGTCGCTTTTATAGTCAATATGACACTTTTTGTCCATTACAAAGTGTTGGCTGCTTGATTAATGCAGATAATGTAAGTATGTGATGTCCCAACTCTTAATTCAATACAATCCATCTTCTTCCGTCACCTGGTCTTATGTATATAAAAATGAGTCCAGACATTTGTTCTGTGTGTTCTAACCTTCAATGTTTGACCCTTTTCTTGTAGATATGGTTTAATATTCAGCAGTATGATGCTCCTATGAGTATAATCTTTGACACGAGTCGGCCTAAGCTGTGGAAGACGTTCTTCTCCAGAAGTTACCCAAATCCTGGACTCGCCAGTGTGCAGGTAGTAGGACCTGCACCTATCGGATGGTAGTTGGTCCGGTTTCTGGGGATATTTAAAAATTTAACAATTGATATGTCAAGATAACCTCCTTTTACTGCACTGGTTTCGGCACTACCCGAATGCTGTTAGTCTTTACTTCCTGGTGTCATGTGACTGCTCAGACAGCCTGCGATTGGCTAAGGAAACCAGGAAGAGGAGGGTCTTTAGGACCTGGGCAGGACTGAACACAAAGTATTAAGGGATCAGTAAAAGAAGAATTATATTTTAATGTTTTCCATTAGAATTTCCTGGAAAAGCCATTTAATATGCAGATTTTTGCAGAATGTAACAGCAACTTTGAAACACTTTAAAAATACAAAAAAAAAATCACCTTTTAAGATAGGAAAATAATTGGACGTTATAATCCTGATCACAATAGCCCATATTTTTCTTCGAATAAATCAATATGTTTGTCCATTTTTCTTTAGCCAGATGAGCTGCTTTATCAGCGGACAGATAAGACCGCGGCCACGGAGCTACAGGACAGGTAGGAGATGGTCACAGATCAGTGTTATAACAAATCCTAACAAATTCCGTCTTCTAGTCAGCCGTTACTGGGTCTTGTTTGTCTCAGTCCTCACTGACATTTTATTCATTCAGATTAAAAAGGAAAAAAAATGACTTTTTTTAATTTTTTTTTATTAAAGGATTGAAAAGTTGCTGAAAGAGAAGATCATGGAATGGAGGCCGAGACATCCCACCCGCTGGAACCGATACTGTATATCTACTCTTAGGCACTTCCTTCCTCTACTGGAACAGAACCAAGGAAAAGATGTAGAGGAAGATCACCTGGCAGAACTGCAGCGACAGCTGGGGGATTACAGGGTACAGTATTATATCCTATTATATCTCGGGTTCTAGCCCAGGTATTATCTCTGAAGCTAATTAGTTATGACACTTAAATTGCTAAGTGGCTCCATACAAAGTATATTACTTACATATATATAATCATGGCATATCATATAGTATAGAGATGGGTCAGGACGGGTAATATTTCTCCTTAGTGTGTTTTCAGGCCTATTGATATCTAGGAAAGGAATATGGAAATAAGTAAGAATAGGAAGCCTATGACTCTAGTGCTGAGGCTCCATCGAGATTAATGCCCGACTTTCGAGATGGCCAAGGAGACACAATACCCTTCCTGACCAACATCCATGATCTCTCACCGAGCCAAACCAGTTCCCTACTCTGAACTGACAAGGGATTTAGAAACAGCGCTGCCTACAGTTGGGAGAAGACTTTATCCCACATTGTGTCACAAGGCTTCTTGAAAGTCAGACATTGATGTATAGGGAGTTGCCTTATTTAACCCCTTTAATACCAAGGGCCACATTTATTAGGGCTTGTAAACCTGATTTCTGAAATGGGCACAGTTCCTGGTGCACCATCAGAAATTGCACATATTTCCTCCATCATGACACCTCTACGGCAAAAGTAGTAAGGGGGCGCAGTCGCCGGTGAAGTGGGCTGAGGGGGGTGTTCCCGTCGCTGCTTGCGCACTTCCTGTAGCCTGTGCCTGTTCCAATTGTATGCCATGGGTGTTAGCTGTATAATAGAGCCAACACCCAAAGCATATGGAGAGGGCTCTGTCCATATATTTACATTGGCCGGTTGTGCAAGAGTTAAGCTAGCACCTTAGGCATAGTTTTCCTTTTCCCATCCTGCAAAACTTAATTGCATATTCTTTTCTGATAGCACAGAGGTATCATAGTAATAGCATATAGAATATATGTATAGAGATAGTATAGTAATAGTATAGAATAATTATTGAGTATAGAGCTAGTATAGTTATAGTCTAGTCAGGGGCGTAACTTGAGGGGGTGCAGAGGATGCGGTCGCAACCGGGCCCAAGAGGTTTAGGGGGCCCTTATGGTGTCACTTTCCTATATGAGAAGACTATTACTATAAACCATACATTATAGTCGGAGGCTTGGCACAGACTTTGCACTGGGGCCCATCAGCTTCTAGTTACACCACTGAGTCTAGTACTCTAAAATATTACCATTACTACATAATTTTAAGGTATATTGTAGTCTAACATGTAGTATAGTAATGGTATTGTAGTATAATAGTTTAGTGGTATTCTATAGTAATAGAAATGTAAAGTTATGGTATGCTGAAAGTGTATTATCTGAATGTATAGCATAGCAAGCGTCTCCGCTGCAGAGTACACCTTGCAATGTTTACTATGTGTAACCTTTATTTGTTACTATTTTGAGTATATTTTTTTTATATATTATTTTGTCTTTCCAGTTTTCGGGATTCCCAATAAACATGGCCTTCTCGGATGTGAGACCTCTCATTGAGGCCGTGTTCAGCACTGGAGTTCACAACAATGAAGTTCCCAATGTGGAGTTTGCCCTGGCCGTGTACGTTCATCCCTACCCCAAGAACATCTACTCTGTGTGGATATATGTTGCGTCTCTTATTCGAAACAGATGATGAGCCGAGACCATTGTCAAGCGCTTGGGTTGGTGTCCTCCTGCTTCTCATCGCTTGGCCGGGGATACCAGGTCCTACCTCGGGAGTCTCTAGTGATGGACCTCCAGGGAAGTGCTCATGTAATCTGCACCCAACCTCTATTGTGTCTGTGGTTGAGTAGTCAACATGTAGTGAGGTGGAGAATTCTGAATGGAGGGAGACTGATTTTTCACAGTTTTTACTGTAGGGGACATAACCTCAAAGTTGAAGGGGTTTCAGATTCGAAAATGGCGGCACCCCTGTCTGTATTAAATTCACTTGAAAAAGGCTAAGCTGTAATAATAGAGATAAAAACACAAAACACCGGCACAAGCTCAGGGAAGGCAGCCGTGTTCTTGTTTTATTTTTTAGTCTTGAAGGGAAATTAACGTTTTCATGGCTGATTTGTAATCCGTCTCTGGTTGGGGAGGCACTAAACCACGTGTGAATAAAAACCTGCTGGTGATACAGTGTCCCCTGCTGACATATTCCCTTTAACAATGGGTAATAATGGCGGGGCAGAGAGATCTAAAGGCACTTATCAATTTGTCACAATTCAGATGTGAAAATACAGCAGCACGTTCTGTTCTGCCTTTTTTTTTTATTTTACTTTATTTCCAGTTCTTTATTGATTATTGCAAAGTTTATTTACAGGAAACTCCTCCATGACGTTCCCTCATCTAAGTTTGTGATGATGATTTATATACTGATCCTATCCCATATCCACATTGTTTATATTATTGTATTGTACTATTTTTATAACATTTTTTATTGTAAATATATTTATTACTTTTCTATTTTTATATCATTTTACACAAATAATAAATTCCTGATGATTTTACCTGACTCTGTGGTGTGGTGACTCTGGTCAAAATGTTTGTACTGTGTGTCTGATGTACGCTCCACAAGATACACGGTTTTCTCTTCTATTTGTGTCTGGTCTATGTGGTTTTTTTTTTTTTTTTTTTATTTTAGAACTGGAAACTCTGCTACAAAGTTGAGCGTGGAGCCTCAGGTCATACACCGGGGCAAGACTGAAACCTACAGGAATAGCTTTTTAGGGATGTTTATGCCGCTTCTGTAAATTGTATCTGCTCACCCCTCCCCTCTCCATAGCAAGGCATGTCGTCCGGCCGCAAACACAGGAAGAGACTGAGCATGCTCCATCGTTTTCCTGTAGTGTACCGCAGCCGGGCGCCATAGGCGTCTATGGGGACGTATATCTCGCTGCGAATTTGTGACCAGATATACGCAGTTAGCTCCATAGAGATTAACGGAGCACAGCGGTCATGCACGGCCGTCTGCTCCATGGGCGGCATGGTGGCTGAGTGAGTAGCACTTCTGCCTTGCAGCACTAGGGGCCTGGGTTCGAATCCCAGGTCAACATCTGCAAAGAGTTTGTATGTTCTCTCCGGTTTCCTCCAACACTCCAAAATATACTGTTAGGTTGTTTAGATTGTGAGCCCCATGGGGACAGGGACCAATTTGACATGCTTTGTGTAGCGCTGCATAATCTGTGTGCGCTATATAAATAAAGAATTATTATTTATTATTTAGTCGGATGGAGCGACGAGGGGTCCGACAGTACTGAGACCCCCACTGATCAACAAGTTAGGCACTAACGTTAGTTTGTGGGTAAACCCCTTTAAAGGAACACTGCAGTTTAAGCTAAATCGTGGTATAATCCCTGGTGCAGGGCCTGAAGGCAGGAGCAGGACTCCTCATTGTATTCCTAGAGCCTGGAGCCCTGCACAGCTGTGACCGGACACTGGTATTTCTAGTATGTCCGGGCAATGTCACTTATCGTACAAGGTGGATGTGCCTACAAGCCGGGCTTAGCCTCATTCTCTAGCGCGGTAATGAGATTTCTGCTGAGCTCCTAATGGTTGTGAGATCATAAGTTGGCAGTGATGTTACTGTCTCCATGTAAAGCGTGGAGTGTCATTTTACACGTTATACTGTAATGTTACTTATACAAGTTGATTTCTGTGATATGTGACACATTGTGAGAAACATAAGAGAGACTGATGATTGTGTTATAGTTTTCTTTTAAAGGGAACCTGTCAGCAGAAATTATCCTAGAAAAACTGTACCAGTATGTTGTCTATTAGCATAACAACTTCCAGATCATGTTTCCATGTCCAATGTGGAGGCATCATCCAGAAAATGTATTTTGAGGTGAGACGTAAATTGACTGTAGAACGTCATTGAGATGGAAAACTTGTCACTGAAGTCAAGCTCTCTCCGCCTCTTGAGGCACGCTTTGATGTAACTTTAACCCCTACATCAAGGGACATTGTAACAGACTCTTCGGAAATCTGGTAAATGATGTAAACATATCAGAGGGGGCGTTCTGTAGTGGGGAGAGCTTGACTTGAGTGGTAAGCTTTATTCGTTCGTGATTTTATACAACTAATTTACATATCACTTCAGAGTCAGTGTGGAGACATCGTCCAGAAACCTGAGTCAAAGAAACATGATCTGGAAGGTGTTGATCTGCTGGATAACATATGGTAGTAGTTTCAGTCAATTTCTGCTGACAGGTTCCCTTTTAAGGCTTGTAGTAAGACCCAATACCAGGTGTTTGCACCCCACAATTTCGCTATGGCAAACTCTACCTGAAACAATAGAGCAGTGATGACGAGTAAGACAGAGTGCCCAAACTATACTTGCCCACACCCATCAAAATGATGAGAAGATCCCACACAGTGCTCACTGCTATATACACCATGCAGCAAGGAGAACAGCATTCTGGGAAGGACAGGGAGAGGATTCCTAATATTTGATGAGACAAACCTGTCAAAAGGCGGGGTTCACTGTCAGCCAGGAGAAAACATGACTCTTCTATTCAGTAATTGACTCATGTCTACTCATATAAGAAAATCAGCTGTAATCAGAGAAACTACTGAAACATCTCTTTGAAAACTGCTATTGTACAGCAGTACAACTATCCCTATATTGTTACTCCCATGCTTGTAAAGTTCCAGTCTGTTCGTGTACTTGACTCACCCATCTATGTTCTTATAGCTTGTCCAGGACTCCAGATTCCTCATTGACAAGGGGTTGGACTTCTCTCCAGTCGAGTCAGCTGGGCTCTGCTGCTGCATCATTCATTCCTCAGGAATGAAAGAGGGGGTATGAGCTGGAAACATGGCTGTGCAGGAAGGACATGAATATATAGGACTTGGCTGTCACATGGGATCATTTGCATCGATATAGATGGCGAGTCAACTTTATGAACAGACTGTGGAACGTTACAGGGATGTGGAGGTACAATATAGGGATATTTGTACTGCAGCATAATAGCAGTATTTAAAAATATATTTAGTTTATGTGGGTTAGTTTATCGGATTGTTCACCGGGCAGTACTTAAAATGTAACTGTAAAGTTACTGATTAAAAAAAAGCTGGAGAACATTTGATAACAATTCAAACAATACCTGTGGCTATATATATATATATATTAGATTCAGCTATTCCTGATGTGGGTGGGCACTTCTTGGTTGTGACCCCACTGAAGCCAGAAGGAGAGCATGTTTGTAATTGGCCGGCCTGAAGCATGTAATGATGATCAATACAGCCCCTACAGACCATCCCAACAAGCCTCCTGTCGTCTCTAGCTGTACTATACTTCTTCCCATGTCAACCAAAAAGCATCACAAATGGAGATTAGCCTGGAGGGTAAGGTAAAACCTCTGCTAGCAGCTAAACACCTGCAGATAGCTCATTATAGTAATATAGAGAATTGCTTATTTTTGCTTAGTGCAGAGTTAGGTAAAATAAACATTAATACATTACAGTTGTACTTTAAAGGAAACCTATGTGCTGGGGTGACAGCCTTGTTGCCCACAGACAAGGCACTGAGCGCCATAGGTTCGCTACTTCTACAATAGGAGACGCAGAACCTTCTTTAGGAGTTGACCACCCCGTTATGTTGCATCTCATCCTAATAGTGATTAGGGGATCAGTAACAACCTTTTCTTAGTATACCATTCCCCCATTAATCTGTACCGCCTACTAAATGTACATTTAGGGAGTTCGGGTTGTGTTTAACAGAATGCCCCAGTCACAGCTGATTCATCAAGTTATACCTTGTGCAGTTCCTAAAGGGAGGAGCACAATGGCGGAGCAGGACTCCAGGCTCTAGGAGTACAACGAGAAGGAGTCCTGCTCCTCCCTTCAGCCCTTGCACCTTGTATTATTCAATGAATTAGTGTTGACCGGAGTGTTACTTTAATGATGCTGTATTCCAAATCCAGAAACGTCTTCGGAGTGCTGGCTTTGGGACACAATGGGCGTTACACCAGTGACTGGGAGATTTGCCCTCTCTTCCGTGAGCCCCCTCGACATTTTGGGAGCGTTACCAAGTAGGATTATTTACTGCTATTGTAAACTAGTGTTTGGCTTTGTTAACCATACCAACAAGCCGAGTCACACCGCCATATAAACAGATCTGAAGAAATGTTAGGAGCGCTGTGATTGGTTTCCTCTGTTAGTCCCTTTATCTTGGGTTTACATAGGACTGCAGGTGTTGTATCTCCTGTCTGCCATGTAATGAAAGCTGAACAATTATCCCTGTTCTACAGGTCACGCCCGGGCATCCGGTGCAGTATTCCCCATGGTACAATCTCTCAGTTTAACAGGGGGAAAAAAAATATTTCCCCAACTCGGTCAAAACTATAAGCACACACCGATTCATAGAAATGTTGTGTCCATCTCCTAATGTGGTCAAAGATCAGGAACAAATTCTTATATTTCAACAAAAAACAAATAAAATAAATGATTTTCCAATAATGAAGTTTTATTAAGCGGAAAACTGTGACTACACTGGACAGCTTTGCTCACTAGGATGGACGCTGCTCAATTTCTCAAGGAAAAAAAAAACTCCATTAGGATCCCAAAAACAGCTTGTTACACGCAGCGTGTGAGAGAGGTAAAGTGCATGAGAGAATGGCTGCTCAGATGATGGGGGAGTCAGAAAAGAACTGATCATTCACCAGATCGGCAGCAGGCCCGAAAACCGCACTGCAGATTCTGGCATCCGCTGGCCGTGTCAGCATGAGGACCTGCACGAGAACACAATGGCGGTGAATAGAGACAAGCGAGAGAGTCATACAACACACAGTACAGGCATCACACAGTATCACACAACCCCCCGGGGCAATATCAGGATTTTACAGCCTTCAACCCTGTGCAATTCTCTTTAAAGGGGTTGTCCGTGTATGACGATGAAAATTTTCCAATACACTGCCTGTAAAAATTTCTAGATCTCTGCTTACTGTTATTCTAAAGGAAGCGTCCTTGTTTACTTCTTGTCTATAAACACCAGTCTGTGGTCACACAGGTGCATGGCTCGTTATATCCCTGGTCATGTGACATCACAGAGATGCAGGGCCCGTTATATCCCTGGTCATGTGACAGCACACAGGTGCACGCCTTGTTATATCACTGGTCATGTGATGCTACACAGGTGCACGGCTCGTTATATCCCTGGTCATGTGACATCACACAGGTGCACGGCCCGTTATATCCCTGGTCATGTGACAGCACACAGGTGCACGCCTTGTTATATCACTGGTCATGTGATGCTACACAGGTGCACGGCTCGTTATATCACTGGTCATGTGATGTCACAGAGATGCAGGGCTCGTTATTTCCCTGGTCATGTGATGTTACACAGGAGTGTGGCTCGTTATATCCCTGGTCATGTGATATTACACAGGTGCACGCCTCATTATAACACACACAGCTCTGATTACTCTGATACCAACGGGTTGTGCACCTTTGTGGCATATGACCAGGGATATAACTAGGCGTGCACCTGTGTGACATCACATGACTATGGGATGGTTTCTAAACACAGGAAGTAAACAATGAATCTTCCTATAGAGTGACAGCAAGCAAAGATCTAGAGATCTGCACATTGTCTACACTATGGGGGATCTGTGAGAATAAGCAGCTCCATGCAACATATAGAGGCCGAGTCACGTAACTGCAGCCCAAGTAAATGGCAGATGAGCTTTGTAACCCCAACTTGCCACTACAGAGAATATACAGCTGAGTATTCCCTATTCTGGTGTGTCCTAAAGATGGACCTAAATTGGACCATTGGTTATCAATCTAAAAATCCTGCAGAAGCCAGTCATCAGGAAGAGAACAGCACTGTATGTACTAAAGAAATTTCTTTATACTGCAGAAGATGAGCTGTTTTTACGTGGAATGTCTATTTATTTCTGTTTTTGGCAATGTAAGGCTCCATGGCAGATGCTAGAAACACTATGGCTAAAAACCTGGTGACCGCGGCTGGGCATGAATCATAAAACCGTGGCGGCCAGGTTACTCAGAGAGCGACCACAGTGCAGGGCAGGACTCTCTGTATCTTATATCACTATGATGCATATAGTCCCTGCTGTTCTGTGGGAGAGAGATAGATATATTATGCTCATTGTCCTCTGCGCTGTGCTCGGTCCGTAAAATCAGACAACTTCAGGTCAGCGATTCACAGACAGACCACAGAGCCCGACATCCTCTGTAGGACACAGTACACATTCCTAGACACTAGGGAACTATAGTTATGTACTAGCTGCATCCACTAATGCTGCAGATGGCGCTATATAGTAATCCTATTTAGTGCTTACAAGTGATAAGGGATGATGGAAACGCTTCAATGCGCTAGATACTGTATAAGGGCAGAGCAGGCGGCAGTCTGGCCCATACACAGAACACACATTACCATTAATGTTGTCACAGTAGTAGAAGTGCTCATCATTAAGAGACGGACACGCTGACACCAGATCCTGTAAGCCCGATCCAGTCACATTGAGGCATCCAGAGAGATTTAGGTGTTCCAGGAAAGGTAATCCTCCTCCTATGGTCAACGCCCTGTAATTAAACCAGACGCAGCGTTACCCGGTGATGCCATGTAATAATGATAGCAGATAAGAAAATCACAGGACAGGCACAGGGATTATTAACATATTTCATCTCTTTGGTCATCCGTGGCATTCTGCAAACCCAGAATACTGCACTGTATTATATATATATATACATATATATGTATACATACACATATATAGATAAACAGAGATCTGCAGACTGCAATCTCTGCAAGAGAGATCTACAACCCCAGAAAACTGCACTGTGTGTATATGGATATATGAGGCTCATAGTGACAAGTTGATGAAAATGCGCATGTCCCTAGACTGAGGACCAATATGCACATTTATGTGCAGCAACTTACTCAGAGTTGGCAGATGACGCTTTATGGTACCTTCTAGACTTTGTTGTATATATTCTCATACACTAGAGGCTGCACAGTCCTATAGATCTCATGATCCATGAGGGTCTCTCACCTTATCCACATCCACTGCTCCCAGTGCCTGCAGGGTGGTTTATTGGAGCTGTAACACATCATGGCTCCAGTACATGCGCCAGGCCTCAGATGCATGTGCAATAAAGCCAATGTGTACTACATAAAGCTATACACAGCACTGATTATAGGGCTATACGGGAGACTAAACCACCAGTAAGCTTGTGTGGCCCAGCGTTTTAGTGTCCCAAATTGTCCTAACAAGTTTTCAACTGATCACTTCCGACCAGCCATAAATATACATTAAAGCCGAAGGGATGGGCACCACTAAAAGTAAGGACTAAGGGGAAGCAATGATCCACTCACCTGAGCCCATGATCTGTGATCTGATGACAACCAGAGAGGCTGAGTAACCTTAACACGCGGGCAGCACTAGGCTCAGATTTTGCACTCCCAGAGTCTCTTCCCTCTGACTGGGGAGTCCTTTTGCCACTTTTGCACAGTGCAGAGGGCTCTGGGAGTGCTTGAATAGTCCTTAGTTTTGATCCAGCAGAACAGAATGAATGTCCACAATTGGTATAAGCCTCTGCCTGATATCGCTGCTGCCAGCTGCCATTAGTCCTCATGCCGGGCACCGGCCTCCTGTTACAATACCCATTAGCAAAACAATTCATATCGGAGGACATCTCCAACACGCAAAGTTCGTCAGTGCTCCTATATTTCCAGTCAGCCGCATCCTCAATGTCAGCCAGCCTATCAGACTGTAAAATCCAGAAAGGAGAAGACAAATAGCCATCGCAGGGGCTACAACGTGTCCATAAGTCTTCAGAGAAGCGCCCACACTGGCCACCT
The DNA here is from genome assembly GCA_019512145.1 of Engystomops pustulosus. Taxonomy (NCBI): domain Eukaryota; kingdom Metazoa; phylum Chordata; class Amphibia; order Anura; family Leptodactylidae; genus Engystomops; species Engystomops pustulosus. The sequence goes on from CM033641.1 coordinate 27,068,912, forward strand.
ATGCACTGCATGGTGCTAGTCCTCATCCGGTTCCTTCCCCATGTCGCTTTAGCGTTTTTGTCGTTTCGGGAACATTTGAGCAAAGCTTTCCTGTAAGAAGGTAACACGCCAAGGGCAAGGCTCAGCCTCTTCAGGGTCAGGTCACTGATCTTCTCACATCCAGACAAGTCAATGTGACACAGGTTCTGACTACTCCCGAAATACCATCTGAGAATGAGAACGACAGCTTATTAATACATGAATAGGATTTTGAGAACAACCCCCCCCCCCCAAAAAAAAAAACATACATGTTACTCTCACAGGTCCATTACATTTTCAGTCCTGTATAACATACACCTACCCATCAAATGCAGAGTCTGAAATATCCGTCTGTGTAAGATCCAGATGTTCCAAATTGGGGCATAGCTCCAGCATCTGTCGCATCTATAAAGCAAAACCCCAATGATATTATATGCATAGAAGGTACAGATCACAGTAGATCTCTATAAGGTTGCACGTACCATTTTGCTGCTCACTGCAGAACTGTACGCCAGGACAAGGGTTTTCACTGAATGACCAACATGGGGAAGGACATTTTGGATCAGGCCGTGCAGTAAATCTTTCTCTTGCTGCGCCACACTTATGGAGGAAGAATAACCATCGTCTTCAGGTTCCTCTGTACAAAAAATATAAACACTCAGGATAGATGTCCAGTATGAGAAGGTTCCTACTTGAAAGTTAGACGGTTACTTTCTCAATAATCATGCAGTTGTTACAGAGCAGGGGCAGCTTAAAGGGGTTGTAACAAGATAGGGGATAACAAGCTGAATAACGAGGTTTTTACTACTGGGACCTCCACCGATCAAGATAATGGGAGCTCCAGTAATCTGGAGAATGAGGTTCCTGTTCTCACTAATGGATGGATCACTCAGATATTCCCGGTATTCCTGTTCACTGTTTAAGTGAGTGTCAGAGATACACAAGCACTATGTAATTTCTGACACTCTCATAGTACTGTATTGATAATACTATACACAGAGTGGACCATGCACAACCACCAAAACAAGGTAAATGTCAGCACACAAAGCAAGCTATAAAATATTCAAAGAGAAAAAGAGGTGTGCCAATAGACAAAATTATGTAAAAAAGTGATAAATCTTTATTTCAACAATAGAAAAACTCCATCAAGGAATGAAGGACAAGTTAAAAACAATTAAAAAACATACATGAGTCAAAATGTTTGGCACAACCAGGTAAGGTTCACCAAACAAACACCTCCTCCATACAGTGGAACCTGGCCCCTAGTATGATACAATTACAATAGAAGGATGAATAAGGCCCAAGCTGTCTAATGACCCTGAACAGATGAAGATAAATCTGCCATAACAATCATAGTGCGGCTATAGAATAAATGGGTAAGTATACATTACGAGTCAGTGGTCAGCAGGCAGGCATCAGTACAATAAGTCAACAGGGCGGCTCAGTAGTAGTGGAGGACGTGGAGGACTCCCCACGCGTTCCGTCTCCCAAGTGGAGACTTCCTCAGGGCTGACACTCTCATAGTACTGTATTGAGTGGTGACACATATTCCTCCTTTCACTCCACCCATTAGAGACAATGGACCCCATCTATTCTCTTGAATGGTTGGGGTCCCTACAGTCAGACCTTTACCAATCAGTTTGTTATGCCCCATTGTGTGGCAAACTTGGATACCGTGGATAACTTACTGTAGACTTTGCAGCATAGAATCAGCAAAGATATGTAGAAATGCTATATTTACACAAAAATCTAAACTACTCAGCTACTCCTTTGTTCCCTTTAACAGTGTAACCTTAATATGTCACCCCAGGCTAAGTCGACCGCCTGCTATTGCTCAGACTGTCTCTAGTTTTAGTGGCCTGGGCAGCCACCCTCCAGTAATGAACAGTCCATGTCCTTACCAGACTCATCAATGTCGGCATCCTCATCCCACTCCTGGTAGGCAAGACTCTCGTCTTTCCTGCTGGTGACCCAGTCTTCATCGGGTTCGGTGTCCAGGTGAGCGGCTGGCCCATTGTACCAGTTTCCTATAAAAAGACGCTTGTCACAATGCAAAAGGAAAATAACCCGGCAAGTAAACAAGACAGGGCATGACTAAGGAGTATACTGTCCCCATTGTGTCATACAACTGGGACACAACAGAGCGAGCTGGTATATGACACATCCTATGTAAGCTGCTCAGTACCCAGACAACATAAACCAAGTGTAGTCAGATACAACAATGACAAAAAGTAATAGTCCACCAGAATGTGCTACATCCAGATTACAGCGTATGAAGAGTTACACATTTAAAGTGGCCATACATATGAGCTGTGCCATGGGAGATAAGTAGCTACTAGACACAACATGCTGCAGCCATGTACAAATGGAATACATAACAGTAATGCTGGCTCATACATTACATCAGCAGGTGACATCTGACATTGGCGGCTGAGCCTTCATTATCTAATGAGTGTTGTCAGCCTTAAGACCACTGCCCACAAGCGAGTTCGGCCCGAGAAACTTGCTCCATGCATCTGTGTATTTCTAGGACTCAACCTGGAATCACTGAATAGACTTGATAAATTTAGTTTGGCAATTTGAGGTTTGTTCTGAGAAATCTCACAAGCACATGCAACACGTCTGACGGACAGAACCCGCTTGAGCCAAAGATACAATGAAAGGAGTGATAGAACTGCTGGTTTTACCAAAGTTTCTATGTACCTGCAAAACAGCAGAGATGAAACAACCTCACTTCAATATTGCGACAAGGAAATTACACAACAGTCATCTCCATATTAGAAGGTGTGATGAAATGCTATACCAGAGGGACAGAGAATATCAACACAATATCTTGTACACAACTCCTGCACATCAAGCACCGGGTCCCACAACTACTGGGCTGCAAATGTGAAGATCTTTTTTATAATGATGATACCTGCATACCCTGAATACTATCTGGTGCCTAGGCTTCTAGAAGATCTGGCAAGCAGAGCTCTGACCAGCGAGACCCCTCCTTATAAAATGGGGGCAAGGACACGTGCGGCCATCAGTCAGAGTCAAGTTCTTGAGTTTGGTGGAGGACCTCAGTAAGTAAAATTCCTCCTTTAAGTAACAGAGTGAAGGTATGTGTAACCAGATATGAACTGCAGAGTCACGGTTACCTGGCTGTGACTTACCTCTAGCCCACAGCACTGGATACAGATGTTTCCAGAGAGATCCAGCCTTTGTCAGCTGTGCCCATTTACTGTTTACTTGACTACAACGACACAGCTCCTGAGGATTAAGGTAACTAAAAATTTTCAGCATTACCTCCGGAGGAAGATGAGAAATGGATGCAGTGCTGGGCTGAGCCGCGGGCTCTGGAATGACAAAAAGATCTCATGATCAGCGCACATTAATATGACATAGCCCTAATATTCTGTACACTAACATATACATCTAGGAGTCATTGCTTGTGTCTGTAGCACAAGGAGATTGGGTGACAGGCTCCCTATATACACAGGTCAGATGACTGTCCATTGTTCAGTAGCCGCTGTGCGAGGGAAACATGAGATGATCGCTCTTTCCACTATTTCGCAACGTTTTATAAAGTGTTGAGTAAGACATTGCTACATACAGAGTTCTACTAATCTGTTAGATGACTTGTACGACGGGAAGGGAAGAATAACAAATCACTTGTTTCGGTTTTATAAAGTGATGACACCAAGGCATAGGAGGAGGGAACATGGGAAGGTACTTATACAAGGAGATGATGGAAGTGGTAGACAGGAAAGGGTTACAGCTGCAGAGCAGAAAGGGTCGAGATTATATAAGCCAGGCAAAATAAGAAGAGAATCTGCACAGTCCTCACACTGCTGTGCTCCAAGTGACTGTAGTAAGCAGGCTTGTGGTTGAATATTAAAGCAGACACTCCAGTAGTGTGAGGAGTGAAGCTACAATCCTGAAATATAATCCAATGTTTACAGTCCTCCTGCTGCTAACATGCACAAATATGTGATTAAACCGCCCTTCAGGGCTCTCCCACAGGTTGTGGATCAGAATTCAGCCCAGATTTTCCTTTGGTGTAACATGGATTTTGCAGTGGACCCAAAGGCTCCTGCTACACAAACTGCCAAAATCCAACGCAAAAAAATAGCATAATTGACTTTCTGCTTATACTACATAATTTTATCCAGCCACATCAAGCTTTCCACCAGATAGGGGATGAACTTGCTGACAGTGCACCACAGGGACCCCCAGCTATAAAGAGAATGGGGACCATTGTACCACAAAATGAATGGCGTGGCAGGTCAGACTGCTCCACTCTCTAAAGTATCTGAGTACTGCACTTGACCATCTCCATCATTTCCATAGAAATTAAAAGAGCGGCAGCAAATATATTCAACCAGCTGCTCTATTGGGGGTGCAAAGTGCCCACATTCTGGTGATCTGTGGAAGTTGCAGCAACAATTAGCAAGTTATACCCTAACAGGGGCACCTGACAAGACCGGAGGACCCCTTTAATAACCCTTACCGTCCTCTGACTTTTCGTCCACAGAATACTTGAGCACCTTCTGGAGCTCCTCAGCCTCGGTCCAGAGACTCAGCCCTCTGAGAAGCTCGGTGGGGTCTTTCTGAGAGCAGTGCTGGGCGATCACCATCTTTTTAATGTCCTTGAGCTCATCATAAGTAAAGTATTCCATCAACATGGGCTGAAACACCTAAGAAAAGACTCCATTACGCTACATGTATACACGCCATACACAAGATACATAGTGATAGACGAGAACCTCAGCGGCGAATGAGAAGTCGTAGTGACCAGTAGCAAGATCATTAAGTCCATCCATCTATAGCAGGCGGATCACTTACCTCCTCCTCTTCCTTCATATGAGGGATGAAGTCACTGGTGAAAGCCTCCAACCTCTCCTTCAGTTGTTGGGCATAGTTCAGCTGTTCATATTCATCCTGCGAGTGCGGAATAATAAGTGAGTGGCGGCGATTTATATATGTGGCACATAAACAGTTAAACCTTTATAAGGACAAGGTTAGGAATCTTGTCAGCGAAGCAAAAAGTAGTTAACTTTTACAAGTGACACTTGCCCTCAGCAGATTTATTGTGAGGAAATCTCTTCCAGGATGACGGCGGCATCACATAATCTCTGTTCCTCAAAATGCTCTAGGAACAAGTAATGGCAATAACCCCTCGCTGTCCAGGCCGACTGGGAGGAAATTTACTTCTATTGTATCACAAAGTTCACATGCCCACAGCTCCCGATCCATGTTTTGTTTCTTTCAAATTCCATCCTGGAGATCCACAGCACGCCTTCCATAGATGTCTATGGTGATCAGTCTAGGAGGTCCTGTACCTGGGTTTCTGTAAAGGCGAAAACACCCGGCTGTGTTTCACTAACTGAACACTGCGGAGCAGCAGCACCGCCATACCGAGATCACAATTACAGTTTGGCTCTGTTTTTGTATCGGGAAGCAGGGGCTCCTTGCATCATATTTAACTACGATGCTTGGAGTCCAGTCCTCTAGGCTATAAATGCTAGGAGTTCTGCTCATAGAACATTTTTAGGAACAGAGATTAGGTGCGAGTCAAGTTTGATTCTCAGGGAAATCCTTCATAGGTAAGACACGCGAGTCTGCTACCAGGTATTGAAAATGTACCACCGGTACAAGTGGTCAGTTGTTTATTTCTGGCTGAAAATTATGTGCACTGAATGAAAATGCGGAGTGTAGGGGCAAAGTTTTGAGTTGCTACTAGGCTCTGGAGCCTCAAGGGAATCAGTCTTATAATTGAAGGGGGACAGATATTTGCATTGGGGATCAGGAGCTTTAGAGCAAATCAAAATCCATCATGATAAACCAGGCACCGGAACTGTGGCAATCTCCTTATATTCTTATCCTTACTTCTAAAAATCTACTTTAAAAATTATGATAAAGAGCCAGAAGGGGCATTACCAGAGCCAAATCGTGCTATAGCTTCACATGATGTTACACTGTCTCCCCCTCCCGCTCATGCAAACTGAAACAGCACGTGAAGCTATAGCACCGAGTGGCTCTGGTAACACTCTTCAGGAGCCCTTCTGGGTCATTAGCATAATTTTAAAGCCTGATTCTAGAAGGAACGAGGCCATGGATAACAAATAGAAGAAGATTACCACAGTTATGGTGCCTGGATGTATGAGTAAGTGTAATTTTGATTTACTTTAAGCTACATCTCTGCTCATCTGAGGGAGAAATCCAAAAGGTCAGCCATGATTTCTGCCACAAATTCATATTCTACATCTACCCATTTATTGAAAAGGTTACCTTCAAGGGAAATCCCCTTTAATTGTGTAACAAGCATCCTGTCCCATGGATGACACAGGATTGACACCCACCTTTACGTTCTTCAGCCCCTTTTCAAAGAGGACGAGCATCTCGGAGAGCTTGTTGTCTGAGTGCACGTTGTACACGGTCCGGCTGCGTTGCTGGAGCAGGCCAATGATGCATTCGTTCTCGATCTGCTCGTGCATCTTGAACTCCTTGAAGGTCTCGTACAGGGACTGCAGCAGAGCACGGAAGTCATTGTTATTGGAGAAGTTGGTCTTGGAAAGCTGGGGGGGAAACAGAGGCGACAGGTCAGACCAAAAACATTTAGAAAGACAAGACTAAAGAAGAATATATAACTTATTTCCAGTATGCAAAACGGACCGGGAAACACGAATGAAGAAAATATTCCAGAATCACAACCTATGGCACAGATAAATGGCCGCACGCTTCCTATTAGAAGAGCCAAGTCACCCTGAAGTGGTAAGTCTGAAGAAAGTTCTATGGAGGATTGCATCAGCCATATAACCAGTGACCTCCCAGGTCTGGGGACTGGAGCATTCAGTGATCTGCTGCTATGGCCGCAGGGGGCACAGTCTTCTGTGTATGTGAATGGCACCTAACACATGGATGTAATAGTGATGGACACTTCCAGTCCCTCAATGGCACCATCCCTCTCCATATCCACCTGAGTGCACAGTCTGTGTGCCAGAGAGGATGAGGAGGATGCCAAGCTTAGAGAGGTTACCTGCGCTGGCAGACGCTCTGATAGACAGAGGTTTTCTTTCTGCTATTTCAGGTTTGGTGTTGCCTTTAGTCCCTGCCTGGCCTGGTCACATGTGGCCTATCATATTAGCGCATGCCACACCTGTACTTGCTTTTGTTTTATATAGCGGGTACAGGTGTGTCCCTGTAATTGCTTTAATAGGAGCATCATCATCATCATACCTGGATGGACACAGACAGATGGTAGAGAAATTATTCTTGGGTGTTGTCGAATTGGCCCAAATACCTCATAAAACATTGCCTGGCATTGCCCCTTTCCCTGGGATTGATACCCCAAAACTATTCTTCCAATTTCCATTCAATATAAAATTGAAAACCATCTGAATAATCTCCTTTCTGCCACTTCTTTATAGCCGGGCCACCAGGCTCCAGAGGGAATGTACCAGACCTGTTAATCCCCGGCGGTGACCACTGCTGAGTCAGACAGGTAATGGGTTACTACCTTTAGCACCTAGATGCACGCTATCCTAAGCACACGGACACATCTGTGCCTGGAGGTGTTTCCACTATTTACGTGCTGCCATAAAGAAAGGCTCCTAACCTTGCAGCTTATGTAAAGGAAAGATTAATAGGTCACGTAGCAAACTAACTTTCTTATCTTTTTACTCATAAAAACCACAAACTGTAACTCGGTCCCTTTATCCTCTTAAAGGGATAGAGATACCTGGAGCCTAGAAGTAGTAGCTACCTTGGCAAGGCATCTGCGCTCACATGGGAGACGGATTCCCTCCCTGTAGTTAGAAAGGGTGCCATGGGTGCAAAAGCTGGCTCCTACATTATGTTCCATCCATGGATTTGCCTAAAGCATGTTGGGATGCTAAGTTATCCACATATAAGGTTCCACCAAGAAGAATATAAAAAGTTGGGAGCACCATGGGGCACCCTCTCTTCTTTCACCCTTGATTAACTGGGGAAGCAAGAACCTGCCAATCTAAACAGGAAAGGGTGCGCCCATAATGCACCAAAATTTAGACTTTCATTCAACAAGGAAAGAATTCTTACAACCTAGAGCAGTGGTGCCAGACGTGGCACTCAGAGCCCTCTATATGGGCACGCTTGCCATCACCCCAGGGTAGAGTTTGCCAAACAGGACTCAAGGCCTCTTGCAGTCCCAGGACCCTAGAAGGGAGCGACAATGATAATCCAAACTTCTTTTCCTTCTGTCTACTGTATTGGTGTCTTCAGGTGCCTATACAATTTAAAACTGTGACAAAGCAGGGAGTAATAAGTTACTGCTTAGATTGTCGCATTGGCACTTTGCAAAAAATACACAGGTTTTGGTTGTAGTTTGGGCAATCAGTATCTAAAAGGTTTGCCATCACTGACCTAGAGGACTTACAAAGACCTACAAGGCCATAGGTTAAGCTTGTGTCTGACAGAAATGACAGACGTGCTGATTCAAGTATTTGGGAAAGTAATTTAGGAAACCAAAGCAAACACTGTGTGAAGAAAAACCCTTACAGATGTCGCCCTCAGTTGAACCCAGGTCCTAAACCCTGCAAGGTAACATTGCTTACCTGTTAGTCATGGAGATACACAGATCTGAAAACCTAAAGTACTAAGGTGTAAGACGAACATACTGTATAATACTAGTAATGGCACAGCTTACTGCTGCCCACCTGGCTGCACAGAGATGTATAGATCATCATATCAGATAGGGGTGAGCCTGAGCACCCCCATGCACCCAGGTATAGTGTGCACCTAGTATGTGCGCTCATGACCCAACACGTCCATATTGGGATTTGTACAGACAATGCACCATGGACTCACACACTGAGGAGTCTTAAGAGCCGCATTTACAGGATCACAAGATGACGGCGTCTTCTGTTCTGCTTTCACAAGGTTAACAAGACGCCGCGCTGCTAAGTAAGCGGAAATATTCACCAAAGCTGTAACCACCTGGAAGGGCAAAAGCTGGAGCTATATTACACTGTATGAAGAGTCAGGGAGGTTTACTAGCAGCCAACCTCCGGCGTGTGAGGGAGAAGCGGCGCCTGCTTCTATACTTTATATGATGTATTCACATAAGATTTACTGCAGAGAAATCTCTGTGACTGCATCATCCGGGGAACGGGGTTAGTAAAATCCAAGGGAAGTGCACAATTACAGTGGCTATGTCAGGGTACTGCAGTTCACCTCCCAAATTAAAGGGAATCTGTCGTCTCAATAACCCCCTTTAATCCCACAAACAGTACCTTGTCCTGCTGTATGCAAGTCCACTAGAGGGTTTTTTTATCTATTAAAAATCTACTTTTATTGCTGCCTAACATGCAGTCAGGGGGGTGAGGTAAAACGACCAAGCAGTCAAGCTATCCCACCTCCTGACTATTGATCGCTCTGCCCACTCCACCTCCTGCTGGCATCTGGCACTTCCTGCCCCTGCCTCCTATCACAATGGTCACTCTCCAGGTATCTGGAGGTATCACACATGTGCAGTGCACCTACTCTGCCAGCTTCACAATAGGTGCTCAGTGCAGTGCGCCAGCGCGACTCTCAGCTAGCCAACCGAGCTCCCTCATGTACAAGCACACGTACAGCTAGCATTACCGAGGAACCTCTCCTGCTATTACAGCAAGGAGGTAATATAGTAGTTCCATAGCTTTCTAATATATGGCCATAGAAGCACTGCACATGCGCGATATCCATGTAAACAAATAACAATAGCCTGACATTACCAGAGTCTTGTACAGTGTGTAGCTTCTGCTGATATAAGATGATTAATGGGGGTACCAGGTATGAGACCCCCCACTAATGACTTATTATGGAGGAAGCCATTTTTATCTGGTTGGTTGTGCTTGGTATTGGGACTGTCACATGACAACTAACCTAAAGATGTGCTCTAACAAGTGCTTTACTGTCACCTTGAGCGTCTGATCAGTGGGGGGTACTGACAATTGTACAAGCAGAGGACGAATACCTTCACACGTCTCACTAATACCAGATAATCAGAGCCGCCAAACATGGGATCTGTGGATACATGACCATCGCTGAGCTGAACATCTGCAGTCACTACACTGGAGGCAGTGACATAAACATACACAGGAATGGGGGGTAGGGTGCGCTGCTGACAGGGGGATGGGTGCCCGGATTCTATTCACAAGCCTCACTGCAAGCAATGGCGGACAATGAAGTCCATTATCTAAACAGCAGCTCCATACAGAGCTCTCAGTATTCAAGGGGTTGTTTGACATCCTTAGTTTAGGTCATCAATATCAAATTAATGGGGGCGCAAAACCCCATCACCCCACCAATCAGATGCTTAGACATTATCACGGCTTCATCCTCTGTGTAGTGGCCGAGCCAGGTAACTGCAGCCCATATCTCGTTTACTTCAGGTATCAATCAGGCAGGGACACCAGATCTGATACCAATAAACTGTACTGCACTGTAAATGTATGGGGGCTTGTTTTTTGCGAGACAAAGATGTATTGTTGAATGACACCACTTTTTGTAATACAATGTTGTTTTCTATCTTTGCACTCCCATTGGCTCTCATGGTAACATAATGTATGTGTAATCTTGTGGTTTAGCCACTGATAAACATATTGTTTCAGACTACGAGACTAATAAAATATCACATTACATATGATAGAAAACAAATTGGGTGTTACTGGGATGCGATACAGACAAGAGTAACAATGTGACACTGTGTGGGTGACAACCAGCTGTCAATGGATCCGTAGATTTCTATACCTGGTACAATCACCGGGGACATTACTTTACAGCTTTCCCTGGGCCAAACAGAAAACCCTCCCCTCTACACTGCACGCAGATGTAAAGCAGATCCCCCTTATGTATATACAATATAACACATTCCATATAATATTATGTGACATAAATCAATCCCAGATGAATATATATCACATATAAATATACACTAAAAACTAAGCGCATATGTAATTTACACAGTGCATTGTAACCTGTATGTAATATATCTATATACTGTACCATACTGTCATTGATTTATGCAATAACACAGCTATAACACACTGTAGCACATAACCTACATGATATAAAATAACCTGTACATGTAAAATAACAATCCTATTTATTGTAAAGTATGTTTTATAGCAAACAATGCTGGACACTCTAATATATAAAACAAATAATAATGTATATAACCTATGTGATAAATAACCAATGCATAGTAATATAGTACATCTATAAGCAATGCACATGGTATTAACCTATATGAAACCTCTGTATGTTATATCACCTGTATATGGTTATAGAACACAGCAGTGTACTGTATACCATGTATCTATATGACGACAGGTTTTCTGTAATGTCTTTTATAGGATTGTGTGTGGTGTAATACAAAGTATGTATATACTATATCATCTGAGGATATAGGAGAATGTGTAAAGAGTCGTATAACTTCAACATACTGTATAATATATGGCAATACCATTATGCAAAATAACGTATGAAAATGAGACAACCTGTAGTTGGTATAACACACAGTATACGGTGATGTGTTAATAACACTTCACCTATATGCAGTATACATTAGTAATCTTTACTGTATATAATAGTACACATATACTCTACATGGAATAACATCTAAGACAGTTCATTTTATGTGATAACGGTGTGATATATATTAGTATTCATATATTGTTATACAATTTATAGCGCAGAACATGCAATATAGATGTATAACTATATTGCATTGCGATACTACAGTTTATATATACACTGTATATAATACATAACAGCCTTTATATAATGGTACACGTTGTACATATCATATGCCATACATTACATATCACTGCCCTATTTACTGTTATAGCTTTTATATTACACATCTACGGTACATAACACATTTTACATGTTATATACAGCACATTATATACTGTGCACTATACATAATAGAGTGTATCCACATAATGCACAGGACATTCTATATAACACACACCATAGCCTGTATATAGTTATATACATTTACTGTACATAGTAACGTAACTATTCTTACATATTACATACAGTACAATACAAATAACACTGCCCTGTACAATATACATTAGTGTATCCATATAATAGAGTACATTATATGTATATACAGTGTACGGGTAGTGAAATGTATATCACATCAAGGCTTTTAGTTATATACATGCACTGGACACACAAGATACATTACATTATATAATACATCACAGCTTTTATATAACAGTATACTGTGTCCATGTAGTGTCCACATTATATATGACACTACCTGTACACTGTATACATATCATAGCCTATATATAATAGTCTACATATCTTACATGGTATATACATGGCCCTGTACACTGTATATTATACATTACAGTGTGTATATAGCTGTACACATACACTGTACATTGTATACAACACACCATAGCCTGTATACAGCTGTATACATATACCATAGACATAAATGCTATATATATATATACACACACACACACACGCAGGCTGTTTATGGCTGTATACTCAGTACATACAATATACAGCCCATTAAATATACCACATAACAGCCGGTAAATAGCTTTATAGCTATACAGTGCACATAATATAGAATACATGACATCACATCCTGTATATACAGTGACATTCCCCTGTACACCGGTATATGCAGCCTGCGGCCCGGTCACACCGTGCGGTCCGGCTATAATAACGCACCTTATCGCAGTAACGCCCCACCAGCTGCTTCATCCGCCAGTGCGGCCCTGTGAACACATCCACCTCGTCCGGGAAAGGAGCCATTCTCCCCTCTCCATACAGGAGCAGACTACCGCCAGCGCAAGCCTCCCGCACCAACAACACACCTCCTCATTACAAGTGCGCAACTCCGGCCTACCCCGCACTGCGCCTGCGCAACTCACTCCCCAGCAGCTGCTGAGCCTCCCGCGCGTGCGCGTTCCCCTCGGAGCGCAACCAGGGACGACGCGCATGCGCGCATTTGTGGTGTAATTGCTGTCGGCATTGTTGTTATGTCATGCAGGCTACTGATGCATGCTGGGAGTTGTAGTCCCAACAAACAATTCCTCCCTTACACAATCATGGGTGACTGTTGTTGATTTTTCTAACTGTGCACTTTTTTAATTTGAGTACAGGATCCCTGTAAGTAGTCTGGATGGCGGATATCATAGTCATTGGTCCATAGCCTCTTCTTGTAGGGCCACACGGCGACTCTAGTGGCCACACGTACCGTGGGTTAAAAGTCGCAATGTTGATATGTGAGGTCACAACTATTGCTCATAAATGGGGGTCACCTTCTATTCCAATGAGTGTAGCGACCCTAAGAGGCGCATTGCCATTCACTTTTATTAGGTGTGACTTACCCCGTGTTCACACGGCTGATTTTGTCATCGATTTTCTGAAGGGGAAAATGTACGCCAAGAATATTGGGCATATTTAGGGGCGTAACAAGGAGAAGCAAGGTCCCATAGCAGACTTCTGAATGGGGCCCCCGCTCCCTCAGAAAATATACATATTTGTATACGCACATATTTGTACATTTGATATATACAGTTATACACTTACACAGATCTGTCCCAGTAGCCGCTGACCACATGAGGGAGGTACACCGCCTGTCCTTCTGCTGTCTTCTCTCTCTCCCCTGACATTTCTTATCTGAGCTGCTGATTCATGCTGTGTACTGCGGAAGATGTGACCTATTATTTACATATTATGTTTATACAGTCACTGGCCACTGTATTAGGTACACCATGCTAGTAACGGGTTGGACCCCCTTTTGCCTTCAGAACTGCCTCAATTCTTCGTGGCATAGATTCAACAAGGTGCTGGAAGCTCCTCAGAGATTTTGGTCCATATTGACATGATGGCATCACACAGTTGCCGCAGATTTGTCGGCTGCACATCCATGATGTGAATCTCCCGTTCCACCACATCCCAAAGATGCTCTATTGGATTGAGATCTGGTGACTGTGGAGGCCATTTGAGTCCAGTGACCTCATTGTCATGTTCAAGAAACCAGTGTGAGATGATTCCAGCTTTATGACATGGCGCATTATCCTGCTGAAAGTAGCCATCAGATGTTACAGGGTACATTGTGGTCATAAAGGGATGGACATGGTCAGCAACAATACTCAGGTAGGCTGTGGCGTTGCAACTATGCTCAATTGGTACCAAGGGGCCCAAAGAGTGCCAAGAAAATATTCCCCACACCATGACACCACCAGCCTGAACCGTTGATACAAGGCAGGATGGATCCATGCTTTCATGTTGTTGACGCCAAATTCTGACCCTACCATCCGAATGTCGCAGCAGAAATCGAGACTCATCAGACCAGGCAACGTTTTTCCAATCTTCTACTGTCCAATTTCGATGAGCTTGTGCAAATTGTAGCCTCAGTTTCCTGTTCTTAGCTGAAAGGAGTGGCACCCGGTGTGGTCTTCTGCTGCTGTAGCCCATCTGCCTCAAAGTTGGACGTACTGTGCGTTCAGAGATGCTCTTCTGCCTACCTTGGTTGTAACGGGTGGCGATTTGAGTCACTGTTGCCTTTCTATCAGCTCGAACCAGTCTGCCCATTCTCCTCTGACCTCTGGCATCAACAAGGCATTTCCGCCCACAGAACTGCCGCTCACTGGATGTTTTTTCTTTTTCGGACCATTCTCTGTAAACCCTAGAGATGGTTGTGCGTGAAAATCCCAGTAGATCAGCAGTTTCTGAAATACTCAGACCAGCCCTTCTGGCACCAACAACCATGCCACGTTCGAAGGCATCAAATCACCTTTCTTCCTCATACTGATGCTCGGGTTGAACTGCAGGAGATTGTCTTGACCATGTCTACATGCCTAAATGCACTGAGTTGCCGCCATGTGATTGGCTGATTAGAAATTAAGTGTTAACGAGCAGTTGGACAGGTGTACCTAATAAAGGTACATAGTGTGTGAGGTTGGATGTCGGGGCCCCATGACATTGCAGCCCCCATAGCAGCTGCTATGTCTGCTACCCTTATAATGACTGAGACATGAAATTTGGATGGAAATTTACACCCATGTCAAATTCCACAGTGCCAATGTACCTTAAGACTCCATTTCAATTAAATGCCTCCCACATTTAATACTGGAAAGATGATGGAACATCACGTTCGTGGTGGCATCTTCTGGGGAAAGGGGTTGCCAATTGACAAGTATATTCCCAGCCAGGTTTAAAAAACAGCAAACTTATACCTCCTCCAGCACTCCCATTCTCCATGTGGAGTTCACGTGCCTTATTATCACGGGCGCCTCTGCGATCCATGTCACGGATCGCGGGCAAACCCGTACCCCTCTCTGTGGCGCTGCTCCCCCTGGCGCGCACTCACCTCTCCGCGCTCCTGCTCCCCTCCCGGCTAGGCCACACCTTCCTGCTCCCTAGGGTGCGCGTAATGATTTAAAGGGCCAGCGCACCGCTTATTGCCGCTGGCACTTTTGGGTTTCCCATAAAGACCGTCGTCTCCCATCACTGCCCGACAGATCTTTGAGCTTATTAGCAATAAGAGAAAGCTTCCTATTCCTTGCTCCGTGTTCCTGTTTCCTATTCCCGTGCCGTTCCCTGTTTCTGCCCCATGATCTCCTGTTCCTGACCCCAGACCCGAACTCTGACCGCTGTATCTCTGCCGCCAGCCCTGACAACCAGCCTGTCCCTTTACGAGACTGCCCGCTGAATCCATACCTCGATCTTGGCTGCCACCGCAGGCTAGTCGCATCTGTGGAACGACCTGGTGGTACCATACCGCAGGAAGACCATCCCGCTTTGCGGCGGGCTCTAGTGAAGACCAGGTGCCACTTAGATTCTGGTCCCAGGTGTCGGCTAGTACAATCTCCCGCGGTGGCCTGAACTCCTGTTTTATCAGGTGCTTGGCAGTGGTTGGGATTGCACCGTCAGCCTTTGTATATGCAACATCCTCACCAGGGGCCAACATTGTATTGGGAACAACTAAAGACTAGGAATGGAGTGAAGAGGGGGAGGTCGTGTGACAGTAAGGCCGAATTCACACGTATGCGCCCTCCCCCCCCATGCGTAGCCGGGCGAGCTTATGTCCGCATTGCTGGAGAGCAGGAGGGGTGACTCCTCTTTATAGAGATGCACGACGCACGGCCGTGCATACAACAAGACATGTTCTATCTTTTCCCTGTGCATGGTACGTGGGGCACCGTATCGCTCTGTTTGGCCATTGCCCTCTATGGGGGACGTATGTACCCCCATACATTCGTGTGAATATGGCCTAAGGGTTCACCCTGGAGTATTTTCCGGTGTAGGTGACAGATCCCCTGCAGATGGTAAAAGGTAGACTTGTGGTGTAGCGGTTAACCAGGGATGCACACAGAAAGATGGAGATGCTGTAAACTCACGGTTACTTTACTAGGAAAACTTGAAACAGTTTGAAACAGTCCATCAGCAGCATGTAACATGCTGGTAGAACTCCTTTCTCTGAGGGAAAGCAGAGGTCTCGGGGTTATGAGCAGACTTCATGCTCAATACACCTTTGCTATGTATTTTTTGCTGGATACTTAATATATTGTAAAAGTTACGTTTTCATAAGCTTATCAAGATAAACACGTCACCAGCACCAGCCGACAGGCTATAGGATGACTGAATCTACTGCGAACAATGGTATTCAGAATTTGCTTTTAAGGGAAAAATTGTATACAATCATGAAGAAACATATATATTGATTAATTCCTTTGTATGTCTAGTTACTGTATACAAAACAACACAAAAGGGCATAAAAAAGACAAAAAGGAAACAAACAAGACGGCCAGAATGGAATAGAGTATCATAGAGTAAATCAACCAAATTTGCCAGTTGTTTAGGTTTTTTTGTGCATACTGCTTGCACGTGTATTTATAACGTATCATATACATATCATATATCATATGCAACACATTTGTCTACTTTGCCCAATGCAACGCAAAATTTTGCACTGCGTCCCGCTGCACAGTCGGACTGTGCGCCACATCATTATCATGCTGTGTCCGATGGAAGTGTGTGACGCGCTCTGTGTTAAAGGTGTATCAAAAAAAGGTTGGTGAACTCTGTCGGGGCAGATCCACAAAGATCGTGCAACACATTACATGAATCTGGCGCCCCCTGCGCACTACACAGGCAAACTGCCCCTATTACAGAGTGCTTTTTTCTTCGATAAATGAGGGCCAATGTGTGCAATAATCTTTTCGTAAAAACGTTTTTCAATACTTTGTTGTGCATTTGTTATTTTTGCTGATGTTAGTACACCATGAATAGCATTTTCCAAATGATTAATACATTTAGATTCCTTAGAAGATATTGTGAAAGCTGAGAACCATTGGTTTTCTTTTATTTTTATGTTCAAAATACATTTACTGATAGACTGCCCTTACTCACTTGCTTGTTATGTCTGCTAGGGAATGGAACAGCTTTTTTTATATCCTTGAACAGCAGAAACCTTCTGGAAAAAAGGTGTTTATGAAATTATTTAAATGAATCAGAGGTGCTTTGGCCTTCCTCACTGGAGCACCCACAGGTCATTTGCATAATTTTATAAATCCTGTTTTCAGAAGTTTTCTGCCCTTTCAGGATTTAATAAAGTGAGTGAGTGCCAGCGTTTCCTTCCAAGCTGTTCTCCTGCTATCACCCCAGGCTCGGACTGCATCTCCTGATCCCCTAGCTTGGCTGCCACCGCGGGCCTAGTCGCACCCGTGGAACAACTTGGTGGCACCCCGCCGCAGCAAGACCATCCCGCTTTGCAGCAAGAAGACTATGTGCCACTTAGACTCTGGTCCCGGGTGTCGGCTAGTACCATCATCTCCCGCGGTGGTCCACAGACTCCTCCTTACAGACTCTTCCCAAGGAGACTTTCCAGAGAGACCCCGATCTTGTGCGCCCTGACAGTCGTCCCAATGAACTGTGACAGTGCCCTAATGAGCCAGTGAGTCTCTGCAGTCTACAATCAGTTAATTTGATGTTAGATTTCCTTTAAACATGGCCTTTCAGGTCAATTTGAGAATTACCTGTGGTTTAGGGTCCCAAATTGACCTGTATGAGTTCTATCTGTCACTGTTAAAAAACAAACATTTATACTCACCTAGATGTGAGTCTGATGAGGTACATCACATCACATCTGAAGAACCTGGTGCCGGTGCTTCCTCTCACATTGCTTCAATAAAGCCAGGCTAATACCGCCGCTTCATTGCGCATGCACCATACCATGTGTTTGCACAGTGGACTTTCTGGTGCTTTCTTTGGCATTTCATTATATTGTATGCTAATATCTGGCATAATGTGTTTTTTTCACTTTTTAAAGGGTCTGTCCAGGTCTACCAGAAAGCACATCTGACCATGGTTGCTGTGTGGTATTGCAGCTTGGTGTAGCTCCATTCATTTCTATACAGCTGAACTGCAATACTACCATAAACCACGCTCAGATGTGGTGCTGTTTTTGAAAGAAGCAGCCGTGTTTCTCAAACCCAAGACAAACCCTTTAATGCCATAAAACTGAAACAAAGCCCTTGATATTTGCCCCTGTTGACTCTGTTGAGAGAGAGCACAGTGGTGATAGGTTTGGAGGTCATCCATTGGCCATTTTATGGCTGTTTCTTCCCTTTTTCTTTGCACCCGACAATGGGATCAAAGTGCAATGATAGTGGACGCAGACAGTAGCAGGAACCTAGTGAATATTAACTGCAAGGAACTATCTGGAAAGGAGCCCGCTAAATAAGGAGTATAGTCGTCTGCTATCGGTCCTGTGGTCCGTCTGGAATCACAGACTCTACGAGGTAGGGATTGTCATTTCTGATCATCTATTCTGTATAGAAGACAGCGAGGTGTAATATTCCCATTCTGGACATCAGGCACGGCTCACATTTACACCTCAGCTTGGATGTCAGATAAGACTTAGGGACAAAACTAGAGGGAGATGAATAAGCAGAATGTGTTCAATAATATATGACGGGGATGAGCTTGACACAATTAAACACTTGTTTACACTAAAACGCGATCTGGTAAGAGAACTACGTGTTTTGCCTGTAAACAATGGAAAATTTGTAGTGCTTGTTCCTGACATTTGTTTGATCGGGCCAAGTCCTTCTGATCCCTTTTGAATTGCATTTTCTTAGATTATATATTTAAAGGGGTTCTGTTAAACATTAAAGGGAGGTTACTATTTGTTGTACCTCCTTTTATGTTCCCAAACTGCCTACTACTCCGGTGTCATGCCTCCGTTTCCTCCATACAAGATGTGAGGACAAGAGAAAACCTGTGCATGCGCGGTGCTGCTCTCCTGCACTTTGTGATACATACACATGGTTCATCTCTGGACCTGCATCGCTATGCACAACAACCTCTTTGGCTGTCAAAGATGGCAGTAGGTATGGCCCAGTGCAAACCCGCACATATGCAGTACAAACTAAATCGGACAGTGAGCGGAAGGCACTTGCGGATTTCCATGGAGGATAGTGTAGTGCCCTATAATGTTCATTAGCATAAATAATAATTTTTAATAATAGCATTTTTACCAAAGTGAAAAAAAAAAAATTGTATGGATGGCATGAACATTCTTACCAACAATGGGGCTCATTTACTAAGGGTCGCGCACTTTCGTCAGGTTTCCCGACGATTTCTGATTTGCGCCGAATTGCCCCAGGATTTTGACGCACATGATCGGATTTTGGTGCATCGTAACAGAAATTGGGATGGTGGGCCCTCGGACAACCCGAGGGATTCGGAAAAAACGCAGAATTCAAAAAAGAATTTGTGTCGCAAGATCAGCACTCACATGCACTCCGGCTGACCTCGGCGCAGCAGCGACACCTGGTGGATATTGGGCACATGGACCTTAGTGAATCCCGGCAGAACCTGAATCCTGGTCAGAGAACGCGCCGCTGGATCGCGACTGGACCGGGTAAGTAAATGTGCCCCAATATGTCAGCAGTTCCAAAGGCTCCCTTTAATATTAATCATCATGAGATAAGAGGGGTTGTCCAGAGGTTGAAAAACATGGCTGACTTTTTCCCAAAATAGCGTCACACTTGACCATGGTAAATGCGTGGTATTGCAACTTAGCTCCATACAGCTGAGATACAATAGCAGCACACACCACGGTCAGGTGTGGTGCTGTTTTTGGTAGGTGAAGAAGACGTGTTTTTGAAAATCCAGACAACCCATTTAAGTGTCTCATATATTATGATATTTCATAGACACATTAAAAGATTGCGTCCAATATAGCAATTTAATGATGCCAAGGAGGGAAACTTTGAAAGATACCTGTCTGCCATTGGAACAGGGTCTCAGATGATACATGTATCATAGACTGGATACTCCTGGATACATTTCACAGTGAGTAGCAGGAAGCGGGTGTAGACATGATGTGGCGCCTGCTGCGAGGCCAGGGGTGCAGCTGGTGTTTTCTGTCAACATTGTTAACCACTGTTCAATCGACAATCCGTAATTTGTTTGAGTGCTCCTCTACCCCTCTATCACCCTGTGTAATCTGAGCATCAATGACTGAGATATTAAATCATGGGCACTCTGCACCTGGTTTTCCGGTGGTGGGGCAACAGGGAAGTGTGATTCACACCATATTAGAAGACTCTATAACACTTCTATACTGCACAACTAAGTGTATGCTACGTGGAAGGATTGAGTCATCACAAGGAAAATTCTCATTAAACTCGCTTGTGCAATATCTCCTAAACACCCATTAGGTCAAAAATATCTTTCTCAAGCAGAGGAGATTGTTGGCCAGTTATTAGACTGGGGCAGGGGAGTGTAAGCATTCAGCATTGTGTTGGATCAGCAAAAGCAGTGTTTATTCAGTAGGTGTGAGAAGATAACCAATATACAGCATGAAAGACCAGTGATTGTAGTGTTATAGTCTCTTACTTTACCCCTTGTTAATATCAATAAGTGCATGGAGCATAGTATAGAGCACATGAGGAACCAGAAGTGGCATAGACTCATATCCAAAGATCGTATCATCAAAGCAATCTCTGTGGTGTCCTCTGACCACAGGACATCAGAGGAAATGTCATATGGTGGGCCATGGAGGCCAGGTGGTATGTATGGCAATTAGTTAATGTTTTTAGACACTTCCTTGACGCCTTGGGATCTAGGGGGCACATGAAGTGAGACAGAGTTGTCCACAAAACCTCAACCCAAAACCCTGCACTTCCCTCAGTAAATCAAGGCCATGTTAGCATGGTACCCTGCCACCAACATTCATTACATATAAGCCCGGTCTGTAACAGTTTTTATTGGGCCAGAAGTCAATCCAGGTAGAGTTTATATAACCGAGACACAGGCGTGGGGATTCATGGAAAAAGAACAAGCCAAGTTAAATATATATTTGTAATTGCCTAAAGGGCACACTACACAATACAATACACACAGGGGAATATATGTACAGTTGACAGAGTACAAGTTACAAGTAGAATACAACAAGCAATCAAGTAAAATTAGTAAAGCTGAATTACTGTGTGCAGCACCATTGGGGAGGGATTCTTCCTGATTTTTATTGTTGCAGTACTCCCCAAAGGAAAGATACAATGGCCAAGGGGCTCATGTGCTTTTAAGGGTTGTGTAAATACCTACACCCATCCCTAGGCTAGGGCAGTAACCCCACCTTCCTTGACCTCGGATGAGGTTCTTAATCGGAGGTCATGGGAGTACAGTTTCAGCAGATCCGTCCGGTTCTAGGAGCCCGTCCGGTTTTACAACTAGCTAGTAACCATTATATAGCATTATGGTGTGGCTACAGTGAATCAATGCCTTGTATACAGTTAGTATGGCTTCTGTTTATTTTTTAGCTATTTCTTTTTCATTTTAATTTGGACTGAAAATCTGCAACAAACCCATGTAAAATGCCAGATATTGGGATCTGTACATTTTCCACTGACCTCAGGTTTTTATTTTAGGCTGTATGTATACTATTTGTTACAGCTCCTTAGGTCAGTTCACATAGCAGTATTTTGTATCTGTATGTGTAACCCAAATTCAGATACATATCCTATACACATAAGATGCACACATCTCTCCATTCTTGTTTCCTTCTCTACAGAATACACACCTGAATAGAGATGGACAGGTATTATGTAATGTTTTTGAGGCTAGGATACATCGCTTCCTCTGCCAACCTCTTGACTACACACAACATATCAGTTTTCTTAAGTAAGCTCGAAGGATCCTCAGATTACAAGCTGCAGCTTTGTCAGTGATTTGTAGACGCTCCCTGATGCAATTACATTTTTATACCTTAATTCCGCTTCATGATCAATTGTAATGTGCATAAAATCATTTTATCCAGATGAACACAGCTGAGCAGGAACTAACATGTCAATGATAGAAAATCCTCCCTGAGTCTCGGAACAAGAGCACGTCTGTTGTGATCATCCACGTAGTTGTTGAAAGATGAAGACTATTTTTTTGTCATAGCTCTTACATTGCTCGGGCATGGTTTTGCATAAAAGCCCCTTCTATGATATCCCAAGTGTAGCTTCACAACAAATAATAGGATTACCGGCATTCCTGGGGATTAACCTCGGCTGAACTGCTGCCTCTTCCGACATTTGTTGTCTTTGCCGGTAAAGTACATGATTTCATTAGCCAAACCGACAATGTTTATTATGTTTAATCATCATTTCCGATAATAAAGTTGGGATGAGCGTCGTAAACCTTAACAAAATGAATGACTTGTCAAGATATTAGGAAGAACGCCTAGGGGTTTAGCTGGTTATAGTGCCAGACTGAAGAGCGTACAGAAAGGGTGGGTGTCACATTCTTCAGGATGTGGGTGTCACTTGTTCCTGGAGTAGGGCCTATGGAGCAGGCGTGTAACTTAACAGGACGCTTGGTATTTTCTATAACTAAATCATCTCATAGTGATTAGAATGCCACATTGTTAGTTTAGATCTCACTACTAACGATGTGTAACGATGAATATATCAAAATGCATTCCTAACTACATGTTTTTTTGCAGGACTATCCCACTTAGACCTTTAAGGGGCATGCTTTATCCTACTATTCGCCAAATTGGTAATTTATGGGAGGAATTATGAGCATTACCTCAAAAATGATTGTTTAGAGAAGTCCTGTTACTGTCCTGCCATGACCTTTCTCTTCAATGCAGTTACCACCCAACAAACACTTCCCTTCTTTCTTCTCCTTGACTTTCTCTACATACAATAAAGAACTGCAAACCAAATAGAAAAGAGACGGGATGAACCATAAGCTGGAGCACAGCCTTACAAAAGATATTGGGATATTTGAGAAAGGAGGCCATGCTCAATGTGACTCTCCACTTCCTGGTGTCATTCACCATTTTGGATGAAGAAAGGATGAGGTTTGAAGGAAAACCTTTGTCCCATTTACTATACAAATTGATTAAAACTGAAGGTATTTAGAGGGAATAGCTTTTTCTACAAGAAGATGGTTAACCAGGGTCATGGTCACGTCACCGGACTTTAACTCCCATGTTCTGTAGGGTTCAAAGATGATGGAGAGTACTAGGACATTGACTCTAAAGTTCCTTCATTGTTGACTCTAGACTTCCCAGTGTCGTTCACCTTTCTGGAAGAAGAAATACAGGTGGTCCCCTACTTAAGAACACTCGACTTACATACGACCCCCAGTTACAAACGGAGCACTGGATTTTGGTAATTTATTGTAAATTACTGCTAGGCTACAATGATCAGCTGTAACAGTTATCACAGGTATCTGTAATGAAGCTTTAGTGTTAATATTGATTCTTATGAAAACTCAACATTTTAAAAATCCAATTGTCACAGAGACCAAAAAAGTTCTGGCTGGGATTACAATGATAAAATATACAGTTCCGACTTACATACAAATTCAACTTAAGAACAAACCTACAGACCCTATCTTGTATGTAACCCGGGGACTGCCTGTAATGAACTTTGGAGGAAAGTTCTTGTCCCATTTACTGTACAAATTGACTCAAACTGAAGGTATTTAGAGGGAATAGCTTTTTGTAAAAGAAGAA
The DNA here is from genome assembly GCA_019512145.1 of Engystomops pustulosus. Taxonomy (NCBI): domain Eukaryota; kingdom Metazoa; phylum Chordata; class Amphibia; order Anura; family Leptodactylidae; genus Engystomops; species Engystomops pustulosus. The sequence continues at coordinate 27,092,937 of CM033641.1, forward strand.
GGTTGACCAGGGTCATGGTGACGACACCCAACTTTGACTCTTGTGCACTGTAAGATTCATAGGTGATGGAGAATACTAGAATATTGGGGCTTTGCACCGCTTTGTGCCGCACTTTAGTGGCTAAAGCAGCTTGCACATGTATTTAAGAAGTGTCTGCGCTGCGATTGAGTCGCACACAAAACTTTTGTGGTGCAGCTGTGCTGGCTTCCATGCGACACAAATAAGGGGTCGTGCCGTCGGACAGTCAAATTGATTCGGGCTGAGCGTCGTATTTAACTTTCAAATTGTGTTGCATGCCCTATGTTAAATGTGCACCATAAAAAAGATGGTGAACTCTGTTGGACCAGTGCTGGACAGAGACACATTCCTGATTTCAGGCGCACGATCTTAGTGAATCGCCGGACGCAGCATTATAGACGGACAATGCACTTTCAGTGAACTCGAGTGACCTTGTAAGTAAACGTGCTCCATTGACTCTAGACATACATGATCCACTGTAATGATTAAATCCACCTGTCTGATACTATCTTATATTGTCCTCATCATGGAAAATGCCATAACCAAGAAAAAAATTGACTAAGGTCATGGTCATGTCACCCAACTTTAACCCCCATGCGCTGAAGGGTTTATAGATGATAGAGAATACGCTACAGATCCTTAATCGCTGACTCTAGACTTCCCAGTGACATTCACTATTCTAGACGAAGAAAGGATGAGCTTTGAAAGAAAGCCCTTGTCCCATTTACTATACATAATGATTCTAGGATGCTCTGTCATTTTTTATTTGGTAGCTAAGGGTCTTCAGGGGGAATAGCTTTTTTTACAAGAAGAAGGTTAACCAAGGTCATGGTGACGACACCCAACTTTGACTCTCTTGCACTGTAGGGTTTAAAGCTGATGGAGAATACTAGGACATTGGGGCACATTTACTAAGGGTTCATGTACTGCATTTCCATCGGGTTTCCCGACTATTTCCGCTTTGCGGTGCAAAAATAGGGGTCTTTGGTGCACGCAATCAGATTTTGGTGCAATCGCACCAGCTGACCTCAGCGGGAAAGCGACACATGCAGGGAAATCGGCTGCACAATCTTAGTGAATCACGCCGAACTTCATCATTGTCGGACTACGCAACTCAAGGATCGCGACAGGACCGGGTAAGTAAATGTGCCCCATTGTCTCTAGACCTATATGATCCACTATAATAATTAAATCCACCTGTCTGATATTGTCCACATCGTGCCTTTAAAATGCCATAACCCTACTGAACTATGGACTCTACAAGACCTTGTAAGATACAAGGTGGAGCCTCTGGAAATAAAATTGTTCTTCCAGCACATTTTGAAGTAGAGATTGAGAATTGACGATTTGAAGGCCAGGTTAAAGCTTTTGCACTCTCTGCGATGTTCCTCAAACCAGTCCTGTAAAGATTTTTCATTTCGTTGGGACATGATCCTTCTGAATAGGTTGCTGTTTTTAGGGAACTCCTCTGCCATGAAACCCATGACGAACTATGTATTAGATGGTTGGAATTTACAATGAAGAGCTATTGGGTTAGTATCAACATTGTGATGATATTTTCTATAAGCAGTGAATTTCTGGTTTTGGGTCTTACCATGGATCATGTTCCCACTGTTTTTCTGTTTTGTTTGCCATGATGATGATATCTAGGTAGATGGTATACATGAAGTAACCTCTACATTACATGTCCCATCATAGCATTACACTACCTCTGCTGGCTTGCCCTGTACCCATAGCATATTCTGGTGCCCTTTCTGCATCAGGTAAGAATAATTCATGCTCCTAGCCATCCACATGTAACACTATACAACCGATCATCCACATTACTGCAACTTCTTACAGGCGAAGTAAGTTATTTATCTTGTAACTATGAAAACTGATTCTTAATGATTGATCTGGAACCTTATCCAAATGGAAATATACAATATGACAACTGACATGATAAAAAGTTATAACAGATGAACTCTTTGACCGTTGATATGTGGTGGACTTTTAGCCTCAAGCTGTATACCAACAATACTATATAGCGTTTGCTAATGACAACTAGTTTGTGAATGCACTCAAAATACATATATAGAAAACTTATATATTTATGGTAAACATCATTATTAAAATGTATGTATGGAGCAGTATCTATTCCATGGTGTTGTACATTTGATTGAGGGTTCACGCTCACTACATTAATATCACAATCTATTAGGGAGGGTAGATGGAGACACAAGGGAGAATACCAGTGCAGTTATTGCTTGTTGTAGGTGATCCTAAACAGATGGGTTTTCAGGTTACATTTGATGGTTTGGAAGGTGGAGGACACATTTTGGTATAAAATTCCAGAGAACTGGGGAAGCACTGGAGAAGTCCTGGAAATGTTTGTTAGAAGAACAAAGCATGTTTTTTCTTTTTTCTAAATTTTAAAGGGAGCCTTGTTCTTCAAGACTATATTTCATCATCCTTAGGGTTATTAAGCTGATAGTGGTGATAAGGAATATACCTCTGTGATCTTAGTTATCATGTTACAAAAATCATCTCAGTTTGCAAATCTGTACCTTGATGCTGCCTGAACAACCCCATCATCCACGAGCACCACCCACTTCGTAGTAGAGTAGATCTGCCTTATTCTCTTTTCGTGAATCTGTAACCTAATACCGGGCATGGCCATGGCTCTGCGGCAGGCCCGGGCATACACTATGGAGAAGCCAGGTGGGTCTACATCAGTGCTGTGACTGTAAGGGATTTGGGATTGGGATTCATGAAGCAGAGCAGAAAGCATATACTCTAAGAAGAAGAAGGTACATCATAGACAAGACAGACTAGACTTCGATAGAAGATAACTTCTCTACAGAAGTTGTCTCTTGGTGCATATGGCTATGAGGCTGCTGTAAAGCATATCACTAAATGCTGTCAAAAGAAAAGAGGAGGAGCTCAGGCAAGATGGCTGTAATTATGTAAGATAAAATACAATCCAAAACCAGCCTAAAATAAAATAGTACTCAATCTTCTGTTCCCCTGGCAATGCAGCACTGACTTGATTCGATGGCAGTCACATCTTATTACCACACTAGCCACCTGCAGTCATGAGGTCAGTAGTATGGCACTTCATTGTATTTTTTTTATTTGCACCCTTTTAGGGGTGTAGAAAATGCTTCCCTGGTGCACAGCAGACTAGTAAGGTGAATACATTGACATGCTCCCATGTAACAAGGGTGGAGAATCTTTCGTCAGTAGAATCCAAATCTAAATGGGAGGGTAAATAGCTAAAGTGAATATGACATCAGGAAGTCCACGCATGTCTGAACTAGCAGATGGCAGAAACGATGATCACCCAGCGTAGCCACCATGGATGATGTGGCTGCCAAAGAAACGCAGATCCCAGCTAAACAGCAGAAGTAGGATCATTCAAGTGACGCTGTTGTATGGTGATGAGGAGGTTACTAATAACTAGAGGTTATTAACATTACAGAAGGTGAGTGTGGCACTTAATATGTCAGAAGGTGACACTTCCTGGACTGAACAGGGCAGAGCTCCTCCTCAGTGGATTGTCATTCTCATATCTGGAAGGGGAAACATATGTTTATATGGATGGCCTGGAATATTCAAACTATGGAATATATGGAAGACGTAGAATTGAGTAGGTGTGGAGTGGCTCGTGGTTTGGAAAACTAGATAACAATAGTTTAGAATAGAATCTGATATCCCCAGGAAATCCAGAATATACTATAAGTCAAGGTAAAGGAATGTAATTGTTAAATAAAAAGGGTTATTATTATAAAAAGGGAAGAAGGGAGGTAAAAGAATAGACAGCAAAGGATGTCCAACAACAAGACAGCTGGTCAGATGACTGTATAGGATGTGATTGGGGAGAAACACCCTAGGGCCCCTACCACTTTACTCACAAGGGGGTCCTCACCATATATGTTTGCTCTGTGAGTGGAGGAGAGAGAATTCTCAGGGAAACGGTAGTGCGTGGAACTGGCATGGCGACTAGGACTAGTAGTCAGTACTACTGCCACTTTGCCAACTATGTCGGCAGCTAGGATAACATATAAGGGGGAGAAAGTTTAGAATATTAATGATAATTTAGAATAGTAATGTGTACCAGTGTTTGGGTGACATTCATTGGGGGTCCCCACCAGATTATATGCCCAAGGTCCTCCGCATACCTTAATCCGGTGCTAGTTCTTATAGTACCCTGCAGAGAAGCCTAGCTTCTCATATAGGGTTGTTAGTGATATATTTCTCTACAGCGGCCATTTTGGACCAAGCGAACCAAACAGATGCCATTTTGGAGATCAAACGGACATTTTAGTTTTAGCCGGGGTGCTATTGACCGGTGTACAGACATGTTAGGATTCAGACTTAATTTTTGTGTGAAATTACTGTGTCGTCATTATAGCTCTTTTCAGTTTCTCTGCGTGAGGGCCTTGTTGTGACTTATACAGAGCTAAAACAAGGGTGATTAGTATAAACATTTTGTCTCCCTGGAGATGGTGCCCGGTGTGAGAAATAATATGTAAAGTTCACCTACATGTTTTGGGAAAGTGAATTTATGGGGAAATATTCATTATGGCCAATAGCATTGCAGTATTCTACCACCTTTTCACGCCCCCTTGAGCTGATGATGTTATGGGTTTGATATATGCAGCAGCACACTAATAACCAGGGAAGTTTCTGCATTTTCTTAGAGACTGGTGTGTCTTAGTTTGTGCTCTTGTCCGGGTACCGGGAGCCATGAAAGGATTAATATGAAAGTCACCTTGCAACTGAAGTAAGGGCGATTCCTGCTGCATTACCACGCTACAGTTTCCTTACTGTCTATTGTGTCAAGATCGGTGGTCCAACTGTACCACGTACGTGCGATGAAGTAGCCGATACCTGGGAGCGGAGTCTAAGTGGCACCTGGTGTTCACCAGAGCCCTGGTTGGACTTGCTGCGGTGGGATACCACCAGGTCGCTCTGCTGGCGTGACTTGCTTGCGGTAGTGGCCAAGGCGAGGTTCAGAGACAGCAGGCAGAGTCAGAGTTAAGGTCCGGCAGGAGGTCAGGACAGGCGGCACGGGATCGGAGTCGGAAACGTAGCACATAGTCAAGGCAGCCGGGAGAGAATCGAGGTCAGAAGACGAAGCAGAGGTCACAACAGATAAATCACAAGAGTCTTAATAACAATGCTTTCTCGAAGGAAACTGAGCACAAAGATAGGAAGAGGCAAGCAATATAGCAGGATAGTGGCCGGCCAATGCCAATTAGTGGAGCACTGGCCCTTTAATCCCATAGCGCAATAAGACGTACCCTTAGGTCTTGTTGCACATTGGGGAGTATGAAGAGGGCTCACGGGCTCTCGGGTGTTAACCCTTTGATCGCTCCTGGCAAAGCTGCCGGTGGCATTAACCAGCCAGCGGCGCATGGGTGCACCATCTTGGCTCCAATCTTCGCTCCCCGTGACGTCATCGGCGAGCAGCGATCCATTGCCATGACAGCCTCGGGTCACACAAAGATCCGAGGCTATCTATTACAATGTGCGATTTGCTCATTGTAATAGATGGTGTGCAAAATCCCCATATACTGCCATAATGTAGTACAGCAGTATAGGGTAGGATCTATCAGACAACCTAGAATTAACCAAGGGAGTCTGAAAAATAGTAAAAACTAAAAATAAAAAAAGTTAAATTAAAAAAAATATATACAGTATATATATTAAAAAAACCTAAAAATTCTAATCACACCCCTTTCCCTTGAAGTCATATAAATATAAATAAACAGTAAAAATCATAAACACAGTGGGGCAGATTTACTTACCCGGTCCATTCGCGATCCAGCGGCGCGTTCTCTGCGGAGGATTCGGGTCTTCCGGCGATTCACTAAGGCAGTGCGCCCAATGTCCACCAGGTGGCGCTGCTGCGCTGAAGTACGTTGGAGTGCACCGGAGTTCACCGTCCTATCTTGGGTGCAGGTAAGCGCGTGCAAGCGACACTTTTTTTTTAAAAAAAGTGCCAGTTTTTCAGGATCCGTCAGGTTTTCTTATGGCCACGTCCCCCAATTTCCGTCGCGTGCATGCCGGCGCCGATGCGACACAATCCGATTGCGTGCGCCAAAATCCCAGGGCAATTCAGGGAAAATCGGCGCAAATCGTGTAACCCGTTGGAAAAACGCAATTCGGGCCCTTAGTAAATGACCCCCATTAGGTATCGCCGTGTCTGAAAATGGCCGATCTAGCAAAATGTAATAACTATTTTTAGCGCCCAAAGTCGCAAATGACTTTTTTTGAAAAACAAATGATCAAAAGGTCATACAGTCCTAAAAATAGAAGCATTGAAAACGTCATCAATAGTTGCAGAAATGACACCACCCACAGCTCCGTACACTAAAGTATGAAAAAGTTATTAGCGCCAGAAGACGGCAAAATGAAGAATTTTTTTTTTTTGTACAGGAGGTTTTAATCTTTGTAAATGTATGAAAACATTATAAAACCCATATAAATTTGGTATCTCCGTAATTATACTGATCCAACGAATAAAGTAGACCTGTCACTTGGGGCGCACAGTGAAAGCCGTAAAATCCAAGCCCACAAGAAAACGGCGCAAATGTGTTTTTTCATCATTTTCACTGCATTCAGAATTTTTGCCCGCTTCCCAGTACACGGCATGGAATATTTAATACCGGCGCTATGAAGTATAAGTTGTTATGTAGAAAACAACCCGTCACACAGCTCTTTACATGGAAAAATAGAAAAGGTTTATGATAACATTTGAGTGCAATTTAGATTCTTTAATCTACTGTGTATCTAGGTTTTTTTATAATCCATAACACCTATATTTTTCAATATTTCTGGTAAAAACCAAAGAAGGTGTGTATCCCCACTAGTACACATATACCTACTCTATGTAACCTGCATTTCCTCAGTCTTTGCAGTGCACACTTGGGGAGGTCTATTTGTAGCGCAATGTAATTCTAGCACACTATGCCAATACTGGAGTGAAGTGTTTTTACAGTAAAAAGTGGGACAAACTGAGTTGCAGTTGTGTGTCACAAGTATGAGGTCCAGTTGCAATTGAGTTATAAAAATGCATATAAGGCCAAAAAAGCAGTAAAAAAAGAGTACAAACCGTATATATACTCAAGTATAAACCAAGGCACCTAATTCTACCACAAAAAACTGGGAAAACCGATTGTCTATAAGCCTAGGATGAGAAACGCATTGGTCACAGCCTCCCCCCAGTATATAGCCAGCCCCTAGCCCCAGTATATAGCCAGTCACCCCCATACTATATAGCCAGCCCCCTGTCCCCCAGTATATAGCCAGCCAGTCCTCAGTATATAGCCAGCCAGCCCTGAGTATATAGCAAGCCCTCAGTATATAGTCAGCCAGCCCCCAATATATGGCCAGCTAGTCTGCCCCCTAGTATATAGCCAGTCCCAGAAAGCCCAGTACATCAAAAAAAGAAAGTCAATACTCACCTTTCCAAAGTGCGACCCCTCGCCCCGCAGGTCCTGCAACGTTGTGGCGCACAGGCTCTGAAGTCAGCCGCTGCTGCTGGACGTAAAAAGAGAAAGGTGATTATCGACTTTCTTCTTTTTTTACTCAAGTATAAACCGACTTTGGGGTTTTCAGCACATTTTTTGTATTTTAAAATACAAAGTCAGTGGTGGAGAACAGTGGCGTAACCAAGAGAGACAGGGCCCCCTAGCAGGCTACTGCATGGGGCCCCCATTCCCACTTAAAAAATATCCATATTAGTATACTCACACATGCAAGTTACAATCACATGTAAATATACTCATGTGCATATTCACACACATACAGTGCCATATACAACATACTCACATACAGTGTATACAGACACCATATACACATCACAGATACTGCATATATACATCACAGTATATGTTATATACATATTATGCTGGACAATGTGCAGTACAATATAGATATAATGGTGCACATCCTCCATTCTTTATTGTGTCAGGTCGGATGATGGGGCCCCCTGACACTGTGGGCCCCATAGCGGCTGCTGTGGGTGCTGCCGCTGTAGTTACGCCCCTGGTGGAGAACAGATAAGCCCCTTCTATCTACTACATCATCTGTGAATTTGGGGCAGTACCAATATAAAGATGATACATTAATGAACATGAAGTTTGTATGTACCAGAAATGTTTTTGAAACACTTCTCAGATGCTTGTATAATATGCTAATAGGATTATTGTCTATGGCTTGGTTTTTGCATAGATGCAGTGAAATCCCTTTATGGTGCAAAAGCTTTCATGGTGTGTACTGTGCATATTGTAAATTCAAGAAGGAGGTCAATTAGATCATCTTGACTGATGTCAAACAAGATGAACATCGGTGTTCACATGTGAGTTGGTGGCACTTTTTGGCTTTTCTATAATTCTATCTATATTCCATCATATTTTTGGGTAGGATTCACTGATATCTGTTGTTCAGAAGCCATAAACAGATCCTAAAGAAAATTATACAGTAATGTGTGTATAATGCATGTAGTACCTGCATTCAGCCTCTAGATGTCACTGTGTATACATATACTAGATGTACATTCAGCAAAGCATAAGACATAGGAATGATACTCACTGGTCAATAAAAGTTACTATAAACTGCCGCAGGTTATAGCCGAGATCTACACCAGGTGAGACCCACAAGTACAGTGCAAGAATCACTAGGAGCACGAAAGGTCTTAGTAATTCTGGCATGTCGCCAATGATTAAGATTGGATCACTACTCATACTACTAATAATAATTCTTTATTTATATAGCGCACACGAATTACACAGCGATGCACAGAGCTTGCCAAATCAGTCCCTGTCCCCAATGGGGCTCACAATCTAATCAACCTACCAGTATGATTGGAGTGTGGGAGGAAACCGGAGGAAACCCACGCAAGAGAACATACGAACTCTTTGCAGATGTTGACCCTGGGATGTGAACCCAGGACCCCAGCGCTGCAAGGCTGTAATGCTAACCATTAAGCCACCGTGCCGCCCTAATACTCAAGTCTTAATACATTTGGCAAGCTCTGTGCAGTGCCGCGTAATCTGTGTGCGCTATATAAATAAAGGAATTATTATTAATACATTGGCCCCATAGACTTTAAACATCAGGTGATCGTCTGCTGCTTCTGTTCTACACTGAGATCTACTTATCCTACTGACTCTAGACACCAGGGTCTATGAAAATGAACCCTCAGACCAACATGTGTAGGCCAGGTGATTGCTGCCATAATAAAGGGTCTAAAGTCATGTGGGTGGTCCTAGCTAGGATAGATGTAAAGTTGAAGGTTCCTGGTCCTATATAGTAACTTGTGTTATTAATCTACATTGATGTGATGATTTATGTCCACTGGTAGTGAACAGAGAAGCTTTCTATAGAATGACAGCAAGCAGAGATCTAGAAAAGCGTGAGGAATAGATACAGAAAGTATATTGGGGACTTATATAACTTTTTAAAATACAAAGAATAACCTTAATTTGTTGAAATCGAAACGCCCCTTTAAGTTTTCCTGACATGTGAATGTATATTTCTTCCATTCTGCAGGGATACAAGCTTGGAATATACTTGGACTCATTATGCGACCCTCTCGTGTGACCCTGGATGGCCTGCTCTTTGCCATGATTACTATAATAAATTTACAAAGGGCCGATCAGTGGAGAGGTCCAGGCACAACCCCCAACTTGGAGGATATTGTAATTGGCAGATGTTATGACTACATTGAAACAGTGAATCCCTCGGTGGGGTAAGTGCCTGGATAATCAGTTTGACTATTAGGATATCCCATTAGGTTATGGTCACACCTTGCATTTAGAAGCGCAATTCAACCGCTGTTTTTACGCAAACACAATGTTAACGAAATGAAAAAGCAATGCATTCCTCCGCTGTTCAATTGTGTTTCAAAACTCAATGTAAACACCATGTGTGACCAGAACCTAGGGCCTGGTGGCATAAAGGGATTGGTGCCTGTAACACATGTTTTTGTAAAGTGTGTGTGTGGGGGTATTATGTAATTTACCATTATACATCTATTACTAGTTCTGCGCTGCTTTCTTGATATGTAAAGTGAAGCCTCCTGTCTTTTCCCTCATCAGCCAGAGATTCCTGTTTATAAAATGGCCGCAGATGGAGGGTCATGTGATCTCTATCTGTCCATGAACAATCGCCCTGCCAGGACCTTATGATAGTATTCATGAATATAAGATCAAGGTCCTGGAAGGGTGATTGGTCATGGACAGATAGAGATCACATGACCCTCCATCTGCGGCCATTTTATGGACAGGAATGTCTGACTGATGAGGTAAAAGACAGGAGGCTTCACTTTACATATACAGAACTAGTAATAGATGTACAGGCGGTCCCCTACTTAAGGACACCCGACTTACAGACAACCCATAGTTACAGACAGACCCCTCTGACCTCTGGTGAAGCTCTCTGGATGTTACTACAGTCCCAGGCTGCAATGATCAGCTGTAAGGTGTCTGTAATGAAGCTTTATTGATAATCCTTGGTCCCATTACAGCAAAATATGTTTAAACTCCAATTGTCACTGGGGCAAAAATTCTTTTTGTCTGGATCTACAATTATAAAATATACAGTTTCGACTTACATACAAATTCAACTTAAGAACAAACCACCGGACCCTATCTTGTACGTAACCTGGGGACTGCCTGTATATTGGTCAATTATCTAATATCCTGCTCCCCACATTACAAAATACATGGGGTAGAGTGGCAAACTCTTTTTAAGGCAATGCCAATCACTTGTTACAAGCTGCCCAGAGAGATATAAGATCAGATATTTGTTGACCAAGTTTGCACCCCAAGACCTTCTTCATTTTTCAATACTTTATATACTTAATTCTCCACCTTATGAGCTACATGCATATAATACTAACATTATCCATATCTTTGTATCATTACTGCAGGAAGAAGAACTGTACAGCTATATGGGAAGCCTTTCAAGGTGCTTTTATCAGCAAAGACCCTTGTTCTGTATTCCCATCTGATTACGAGCGCTATATCAACCTGACTCTCCATGACATCCCCATGAATAAGGTTCTGTATCAGATTTATTTTGTATGATGATACAATGGGGGTCATTTACTAAGGGCCCGATTCGCGTTTTCCCGACGTGTTACCCGAATATTTCCGATTTGTGGCGATTTTCCCTGTATTGCCCCGGGTTTTTGGCGCACGCGATCGGATTGTGGGGCATCAGCGCCGCCATTCACGCGACCGTACGAAATGGTCGTGGCCGTACGAAAACCCGACGGTTTCGGAGAAAGCGCCGCATTTTAAAAAATAAATGTCGCGGGGCACGCACTTACCTTCATTAAGTATAGGATCCGGGCGGACTTCAGCGCAGCAGCGCCACCTGGTGGACATCGGAGGAACTGCCTTAGTTAATCGCCGGAAGACACGCATCCACCTCAGAGAACGCGCCGCTGGATCGCGAATGGACCGGGTAAGTAAATCTGCCCCAATGTTTTCATACGTGTAGCTGTATGTGAGTTTTTGCTTCCTTATCTCTGCAGGTATTCCAATATACCATGCACTGCAAGGTGATACTAAAGAACATTCTGTTCAGGGTATCTGGCAAATTAACATCTCAGCTTCCCTGTAGACAACCTAAGTGAGATCCCCCTTGTGATCAGACAACCCAGAGAGATCAATAAATGAAGCTGTCAGCAGCTGTACAATACTCTTGCTTTGACCATCGCTGGGGAGTTGCAGTATTACCCTGTTTCCCCTAAAATAAGACATCCCCCGAAAATAAGACCTAGTAAATTTTTGTTCATTCTTAGAATTATAAGACCTAGCGGCCGCCATTGCAGCAGCTCCCCCCACGCTATACATTAGTATTAGTAAATCTTTTAGATGCTGCAGAAGGTTGTGACATCGAGAAGAATTCATAGAAGTAAAATGCTGAAAATGTGATCCCAGCAGCTACCAGGATAAGAAGGGTCATTTATGGCAAGTGCTTTAACTAAACATGAGAGATTGGGGCCAATGATTCTAATAGAAATGGAGTCATAAGAAACACAGCATGAAATTCAGAGTTTGGAGAGTGATAAGGATGTTAGAAAAGTAGATTTTTTGTTCAACAATAAATGTGAATTCTTGTTCATGGAAAAATTAAGACGTCCCCTAAAGATAAGACCTAGCGCCTCTTTAGGAGCAAAAATTAATATAAGACACTGTCTTATTTTTGGGGACACAGGGATACATGAAGTCCATTGAAATGGGCATAGATGGTAATATTGTATGTGGTTGAGCAGGTTCTCCAGAGCAAGAATTGAGAAATGTACTAATATAGTATAGTTATGGTAAATAATATAAAGTACTGAATAAGTTCTCTATTATATACCTGTCTGCAGTCACTATTCTGGGAAAACAACAAACAACTAGTGCACCGACTCTCAGACCGTGGAAAGCGCTACATGGCTCTAGGTGACACTTTAATGGGATGGCTGGCGGATAACTTGCACTTTTGTGGATCAAGCAGTAACTCAGGTTAGTATATATGGTATGATAGGTGACAGGGGCGTTACTAGGAGATTCAGGGCCCCATAGAAGACTTCTGAATGGGGATCCCCTCCCTCTTTATACAAAAAATATACATATTTGTATACTCACACATGCGAGTTACAATCACAAACAGTGTATGCACACCTGTATACATACATACAGCATATACACACATACATACAATGCCATATACACTCATGCATCATATAAACAGAGATACAGCATATACACATCACACATGCGAGTAACAATCACAAACAGTATATACACACACCATGTATACATACACACAGCATATACACACATACATACAATGCCATATACACTCATGCATCATATAAACAGAGATACAGCATATACACATCACACATGTGAGTAACAATCACAAACAGTATATACACACACCATGTATACATACATACAGCATATACACATATAGTACCATGTACATTCATGCATCATATACACAGATAAACAGCATATACACATCACACATGCGAGTAACAATCACAAACAGTATATACACACACCATGTATACATACACACAGCATATACACACATACATACAATGCCATATACACTCATGCATCATATACACAGATAAACAGCATATACACATCACACATGCGAGTAAAAAAGTCTCAAAAAGAAGCCAAAATTTGCGCCTGCCCGGACAGAAAGAAACTGAACATGTATCACAAATAAAGAGCCATGATCATACATAATGTGCTAAAAAAGAGCTACCGAATGTCTCAAAAATTCACCAAAGAAAAAAAAATTGATACATGTCTCCCAGTGACTCCATTTAAAAATGGGGGTGCAGGAAACGTGCTATCATTTTCAGTTGAATGTTAGTTTGTGGTGAAAGGGGTTAATGATTTGGCGCATGGACTAAAAGATTTAAAACTGACTCAAAATTCATGAAAGTAAATAGAATTCCCTAGATCAGCTTATAGCTGCTCTAATATTGCGCCAAAAATTTCACCCAAAAACGAGAAAGAAAAATAGACGCACCAAAAAAAGTGTCAGATTTACAAGTGGTTTCACGATATTGCACCGCAAAAAAGAACAAGTTGTGAGTGTCGGAAAAACACCAATACTATGGAGCCGACACTTCATAAATCAGGCGCAAGAGGCGCAGCAAGGAAAAAAAAAATTAAGCCAATTTCATCGAAACTTGAAAGGCGATGATAAATGACCCCCACTGTATCAAAACACAAGGATAAAGTATATGGTTTTGGCTTTAATGGGAATTTATTTTTTCCTATGTCCGAATATGGAATTCAGAATTAATATCTTGGATTCCATCTTAAAGGAAACCTACCACCACGGATTTACCTATTAAGGTAGATCGGGTGGTAGGTGTCTTTATAGTACATGAGGATAGTTCTTTTAAGGGCTAATCCCCACGTCCCCTGTATCTTTTTATAACTTTTATTGCTCTTATATGATAATTTTCTAAACAGGCTACTGGGGCGTGGAGTAGCCGGTGCTGAGATCCGAGGTGGTAGGTTTCCTTTAAGAAATGTAATATTTTTTTCTCTCAGGAAAAGCATCAAGGCTTCTCAAATATCAGAGCCACGACAAGATCTAGTGGCAGCAAGTTCCATAATATCACTGCTCTTACAGTAAAGAATCCTTATTTTTCTCTCTGGCTTTAGGATTTGACTACAACTCTTGTCCTACTTCCTCTGAGTGTGAAAGCAATGCTCAGGAATCTTTCTGGAGGTCGGCCTCTGTTACTGTAAGTGGTAAGGGCTATTAGACGATAAGGGTGATTATGTAAAGGACCATTCCATAAATTCTGTAGATATCTTCATATAAGAAATGTCATTCAATGCATTTATTTTTGCAAATGGTTATACTGTATATCCTTCCGGGCTAGTTGTAACTTCCTTATAAACTGTTATAACTTCCTTATAGACTACTGTTTCAATGTTTCTCCTTCTGGAAATGTATCCATTAATAGGTAACTGGGCATTACCATTTTCCATGTCTATAGAGCAGTGATGGCGAACCTATGGCACGGGTGCCAGAGGTGGCACTCTGAGACCTTTCTGTAGGCACCCAGGCTGTCGCCCCAGGACAAAGTTCACCAAACAGGACTTGAATCCTCCTGCAGTCCTAGAATTTGGTAGCAGCACCTTATAAAGCGGTGTTACCCAACTTTTTTTTTATCTGGGAACTGTCTGCACCTAAAAAATGTTTTCCTGGGGGCCATGAAAAAAAAATTGAAAAAAAAAATTGTGTTCCCCACAAATACTCCATATCTAGCGGGTGCGTAGAGCATAGACGTGTCTCTGCCAGCACTGCCTGGAAATTGAGCCAAGGGATGAAGAGGAGCGCCAGAGGTAAGTGCCAAAATTTTTTTTTTCAAGTTTCGATTTTTGGCCGACTTCCTGGCAGTTGGAGATCGCTGTTCTAAAGAATCTTATATCTGAAAATAAGCTCAGACCCCAGACCAAACCTCTAAAATATATTCATATTCTAGATGAGGACTCTAAAATGAATTCAGACCCCAGGCCGGGACCCTAAAATGAATCCATACCTAGACCAAGCCTCTAAAATGAATAAGGACCAATTCTGTAAATGATTCTATATGCTACAACAGGTCCCTAAAATGAATATATACCCCTAGACCAGGACTCTAAAATGAATAAGGACCCAGACCAATTCTGTAAAATGATTCCATACTCTAGAACAGGTCCGTAAAACGAATATATAACCCTAGACCAAGCCTCTAAAATTTGTTTATTCTTTAGATGAGGCCTCTAAAGCGAATTGAGACCCAAAAAGGGAATTCACATTCCCATGCCAGGAACACAAAATGAATTCCGATCCCAGACCAAGATTCCAAAATAAATTCATGTTCTAGAGTCTAGACCAAGCCTTTAAAATGAATTCAGACCCCAGACCGGGCCCCTAAAATTAATCCATATCTAGACCAAACCTCTAAAATGAATAAGGGCTCAGACTAATTCTGTAAAATGATTCCATATGCTAGAACAGGTCCCTAAAATGAATATATACCCCTAGACCAGTGGTGGCGAACCTATGGCACTGGTGCCAGAGGTGGCACTCAGAGCCCTTTCTGTGGGCACTCAGGCCATCACCAGAGAGGACTTCAGGTATCTTCCTGCAGTCCCAGGCAGCCCAGGACTTGAGGTGCACAGAGCTATTTTAAAGTGACAGGGACCTGGGACTACTGGAGGAGTGGGAAGGTGTGGACAGATCTGGATTATCATTCTAACTCCTGCTCCGACACTGATATTTCTTCCTGTTTACGGTATCCTGGAGGGAAGCTACAAAGATCATCCAAATTTCTTCTATTATCTGCTTTATTGGTGTCCTCGGGGTGCTGGTATCAATGAAAGCTGTGACTGAGCAGAGTATAAATCATTATTTAAATTTCTGTGTTGGCACTTTGCGATAAATAAGTGGTTCTTGGTTGTAGTTTGGGCACTCGGTCGATAAAAGGTTCGCCATCACTGCCCTAGACCGAGCCTCTAAAATGAGTTCCGACCCAAGACCAATTCTGTAAAATGATTCCATACTCTAGAACAGGTGCGTAAAATGAATATATATCCCTAGACCAGTGATGGCAAACCTTTTAGAGGCCGAGTGCCCAAACTACAACAAAGACCCGCTTATTTATCGCAAAGTGCCAACATAGAAATTTAATTTGTGATTTATACTCCCTTCTCTGTCACAGTTTTCATTGATACCAGCCCCTGAGGCACCAATAAAGCAGAAAATAGTCCCAGGTAGAGCTGTCACTTTAAAATATCTCTGTGCACAGCAAGTCCTGGGCTGTCTGGAACTGCAGGAAGATACCTGGAGTCATCTCTGGTGATGGCCTGAGTGCCCACAGAAAGGGCTCTGAGTGCCACCTCTGGCACCAGTGCAATAGGTTAGCCATCACTGCCCTAGACCAAGCTTCTAAAATTTGTTTATTCTTTAGATGAGGCCTTTAAAATGAATTGAGGCCCCAAAACAGAATTCAGATTCCCATGCCAGGAACATAAAATAAATTCAGACCCCAGACCAAGCCTCCAAAATAAATTCATGTCCTACAGTCTAGACCAGTGATGGCGAACCTATGGCACGGGTGCCAGAGGTGGCACTCTGAGACCTTTCTGTAGGCACCCAGGCTGTCGCCCCAGGACAAAGTACACCAAACAGGACTTGAATCCTCCTGCAGTCCTAGACAATTGAGAGCTCTCGGCGCTCTTTTAAGGTGATGTATCCTTGACTGATTGGAACTGCAAGAGGATTAAGAAGGTGTGAACAGGGCCATAATATTTTTGGAAGTCCTACTGCTGGCCCCACGATTCTTCCTGTACAAATAGACCCTTGAGAGAAGCTACAAGGATATCTGAATTTGCCCTCCAGCTTTCAACTGTATTAATGGCCTCGGGGGCCGATACGATTGATTGTTGTGGAACAACAGAGAATAATAAGTTACCTTTTAAATTGTCATATTGGCACTTGACGGTAAATAAACCTAAAGGTAGGTTTTGGTTGTAGTTTGGGCACCCGGTCTCTAAAAGGTTTGCCATCACTGCTATAGAGTGTATCACCACATAGACTGGAACTGCAGCATCTATTGGACACCATTGTGCTGTGTATGGACACGCCCCAGTCCTGAGAGAATGGTGACGCCCAATTGTCTATTTAGTGGTTCTTGTTTATAAATTTAGAATAAAACCTAATCTTTAGTTAATTATTTCTACAATGAACGAGATAAGCCTGACTTATTGTATGTATGTTTCAGGCAGTCTACCTGCATTTCTTTATGTTTTAGTATGCTAAGCACAGCTCTGGGGAGATACAGATCATGCTCAATGGCTCCACACCAGGAGGAGGATTCCCAATGCCTAGGTGGGAAATAATAGGATTTTATTTACTTATATACTTGAATATACAAATAACTAAAGATTAATTTCTGGGATGTATCGGTTTAGACTACACGATTTGGTGCAGAAGAAAAATGGTGTAAATTCTGATAGGACTCCTAAGAGTGAGTCCTGATTGCACCGTCCATTTATAGGATGATTGACAGCTCTCCCTATTTCAGTGTGTGTACACATGAGACTGTCAATCACTGTGTGGGCAGGATAATCAGGGGTAATGAAGACTCTCACTATTAGTAACAGTATGTGTATAGTGTAGTAAGAACCATCAGGTCCTCACTGTATGTGGGCGGGGAAATCAGGACTCTCACTGTCAATCACTGTGTGTGGGCTGGTTAACCAGGACTCTCACTGTCAATCACAGTGTGTGGGTGGGGTTATCAGGACTCTCCGTGTGAATCATTGTGTGTGGGCGGGGTAATCAGGTTTCTTACTGTGAATCACTGTATGTGGGTGGGGTTATCGGTTATCAGGACTCTCCGTGTCAATCACTGTGTGCGGACAGACTAATTTGGTCTCTCTGTGTCAATCACAGTGTGTGGGCGGAGTAATCAGGACTCTCACTTTTAATCACTGTGTGGGTGGGGTAATCAGGACTCTCACTTTTAATCACTGTCTGTGGGCCAGGTAATCAGGAGTCTCACTGTCAATCACTGTGTTTGGGAAGAGTAATCAGGACTCTCACTGTCAATCCCTGTGTGTGGGCCAGGTAATCAGGACTCTCACTGTCAATCACTGTGTGTGGGAGGTGTAATCAGGACTCTCACTATCAATCACTTTCTGTGGGAGGAGTAATCAGGACTCTCACTTTGAGTCACTGTATGTGTACGAGGTAGTCAGAACCATCATTGTCTTTTCAGGAGTCCTGGATTTACTCTACTTTTTGCACAGACACTCGGCTCCATGTCATATAATCTGTATACAGCATTATTAAATATAAAGTAAATATACTTCGAGTGATGCCACCGACATTAAATTCTCTCCAGATTTCAGTAACAACCCATCCAATCTACATTGGCAAAGAAATAAAACGTTAGATCCACAAAGTCCTGTATGATAATAAAAGCACCACGGTCTGGTGGTTCAGGATCATTGCCTTATAGGCTTCACCCTTAGTAATGTTTCCATTATTTTACTTTGATTTTTGAGAAGTCTAACTTTGTCATTGCGTTACCACATTTATTATTCTTATTTTTCTTTCCTATAAAGTTTTTTATCAGACTTTGAAATTCCAAATTTTCAAAGAGACAAAGTTTCCAAAATTAACATCTGGGTGATGGATGAAATTAATGGAGTGAATGTGTAAGTACAAAGAGATCTTTGAGGAATTTACTTAAATATTCCTTTTTAAAGGGAAGCTAAGCTTTGACAATCTATTTTAGAAGGGA
Source organism: Engystomops pustulosus (assembly GCA_019512145.1). Classification (NCBI taxonomy): domain Eukaryota; kingdom Metazoa; phylum Chordata; class Amphibia; order Anura; family Leptodactylidae; genus Engystomops; species Engystomops pustulosus. The sequence goes on from CM033641.1 coordinate 27,111,781, forward strand.
ACCCTGACAATTAGCAAATCACAATGATCCCTTGTAATCGGTGAACAACCAAACTTTGTAAAATACTTAAAGAACTGTTTTTGTGTCCTTCTTTTTACCCTGCCTTTCTTCCTTATTGAAACAGTTTGTGTAAATCATCTGACACCCTTCTTTTAGCCTAAATTGTTACCCTTACACCCCATAAATGAACTTTATCTTTTATTACCTGGCATTAGAGGGGATGTACCCTGCTAAACCCTCCCCTCCCATCTACACCTCACCTTGTCCCATGTCTTTTCTCAGCATGTCATGTGACCAAGGTGGCATCATTACAGGTCCTTTAGCCTCCCAACATTAGCAAACTGTACACTATGCATATATCTAATCTCATGAACTCCTACTCCTCCTCATTCCTCCATAGAGGCTGCTGTTATTTCATGTGATCAGATACATACACGATGTAGACTGTGCAATTGTAACAGGACCTTAGATGGTGTCACCCTGATTAAAGGACATTGAAGTGGCCAAAGATGTAACAGAGCTCTTACTCAATGTTCCACATAGCAGCAGTTCTGCAACACATGAATATGCAGAGCTTCACGGGACTTAAAGGAAATCAATCAGACAAAAAACAAAAAGTTACAAATACTCACCCCCGCTCCTCCTGATGGTGATCCAGGCGCTGTCAGTTGCTAGTCAAGACACACCGGGATCACCTACAAAATAAACTCTTAATTAGCAGCACAAAACACGGGGACTAGATATCCGGCGCACTGTTAATTAAGCATGACCCCGCATCTCCCTCTCCCATGCTGGGCACATGGTAGAGTGAGGTGACGTCACGCAACAGGTGTGAATTCACACCCCTAGTGTGACGTCACCTCCATGGGAGAGGTAGGTTCAGGGGCGTGCAAAATCAGCAGCCGGAGCGCTGGACATCTTGTCCCTGTGCTCCGTGCTACTAATTATAAGTTTCTTTTCTTGGTGATCCTGGTGTGTCAAGACTAGCGGAGGACAGTGCAGGTAACAAGATGAAGAGGATCGGGGGGGAGTTTTTATAATTTTTTTTGTTTTTTGGCTAGTTGATTTCCTTTAAGTAATGACATTGGACTCAAATCAGGGGAGTTGCATATAAGTTTACAAACTGATCTTTTAACATTGCAGCCATGGAAATGAATCATTATGGGGCACTGCTTTTTAATCATAGTTTTTAATGAAGTATTTATTTTGGGTGGGTTCATTTGCATGACAGAATATTATAAAGATTGCTATCATCACCTGCACTATTTATTTCTGAAATAAAAAAACATAGATTCAACTTTATCACAATACACTGGGACTGATTTATCAAGCAGTGATGCTCCATACATCAGCGCTTGATGTTGGACCCACCCCTCTGGCCACGGGGCTCTGGCTTCTTGATAGATGTCCGGTGGGGTTGGCGCCCCTCAGTTCTGCTCCAGTTTCTGCCCTGCATAGTAATGAGCTGCAGCCTGAACCTTTCAGACCCATTAGTATAATTTTAAAAGTTGATTTTAGAAAGAAGGAGACCATGGAGGCCAAATATAAGAAGATTACCGCAGTCACGGTGCCTGGATCTATGAGTAATGTCCCTGGTTTGTCCATGCTTAATTTTTTACAGATTGTCCATTAATTGTGAGTCCCAGGCAACTGCTTTTATGAACAGAAATATTTAGTGTTGAGTGTAGTAATAGAGGTTATATACATGTACACCTTGTCCATTGATAACCCCAAATTAAAAAGAAATGTCAAATTTTGCTAAATTTAATTTAATATCCAGTTTATCATGTCGTCCGTGTTTTTCAGGGATTCCTGTGGAGAGAACAGCACTGCTAGGCTACAGTCTGTCCTGTCACACAGAGGGTTTCCATACGACTGCTATGACAATTATAGGTCGGTAACAATACAGGGGTTATTAATAGAGCACCATTAATGTATGCATGTAATTACTGGAGGTGTCATAGAATTGTTAGGCTTCCGTTCTGTTGTCTTGGTAACCCGATTCACTTTGTATAACCAATGGTGCACAATCTAGGCACTACATTGCGTTTGCAGATGCAGAGCTCTATTTATATTCCTTATTTTGCAGCCTTTATATATAAATTATATACATACCATGGATGCATGGCAGATTTCAAAGGTTGGATACTAACGCAAAACTTTACCAATGACCCTAATAGGGTCACCTATATTATACTTGCCCTGATAAAGTTTCTTTTTTTTCCCACCAGGAGCCGTGGGTCATGTGACCCCTGGGCAGCAGGACTTACACTGACATCCTGTGTCTTGGTGGCTTCCGCCAGATGGGGGCCATGCAGTCATTCCTGTGTGCATGCCCCCTCTGTGATATCAGTGTTTGTAGGGGTGGAAGTAATTATGATGGAGGGGGCTTGTATACAGTAAAACTGCACAGCCCCTGCAACCACTGAAAGCCACCTGAAAAAGGGAGGCACAGGAAGTGCCAAGTCCTGCTCACCACTTTAAGTAGAATAAAAACTAGAGATCTTCTGCTCTACATTCCGCTTCCCCTGCAATCCGTGTCTGATGAAGGTCTTGGTAAAAACTGAAACGTTACATGCATCTACTTTTTGTATTGCTTTTCACTTAATAATAAATTTCCACACTTTTATTCTGAAGAAAGAGTGACAAGTTTTTACCTATTTATGGACTGGTTGCCCTACTTGAGCACCCTATTGACTCCAAGTGGAGTGACGTGCAGAACTACTATTAATACTGCCAACCACTGTAAGGTATCCAATAATATAAAGATAAGAATGTATACACATATACATTGGTGGCCAAAAGTATTGGCACCCCTGCAATTCTGTCAGATAATACTCGTTTTCTTCCAGAAAATGATTGCTATCACAAATTCTTTGATATTAATATCTTCCTTTATTTTGCTTGCAATGAAAAAACACAAAAGAGAATGAAAAAAAGGTCAAATCATTGATCATTTTACACAAAACTCCAAAAATGGGCCGGACAAAAGTATTGGCACTCTCAGCCTAATACTGGGTAGCACAACCTTTAGACAAAATAGCTTTGAACAACCACTTCCCTCAGGTCCATGAGATTAGAAGGTGCCTTCTCCAGACTGCCATTGTAGGTCTCTCCACAGGTGTTCTATGGGATTCAGGTCTGGAGAGTTTTTATAATTTTTTTTGTTTTTTGGCTAGTTGATTTCCTTTAACCCTTTCACGACCCGTGACGTAATAGCACGTCATGGGTCGGCCGCGGGTGCATGGAGAGGGCTCACGCGCTGAGCCCTCTCCATAGCCGGTAAGTCTTTGCTGCATATTGCAGCAAAGGCTTACCGGTAACACCCGCGATCGGTGCTAGCACCGATCGCGGGTGTTTTCACCTCGATCGCCGCCGGCAATGCTGCCGGCGGCTTCAAAAGCATGGCGGCGCGTGGGCGCCGTCATCTTTTCGAGGATCGCCGCTCCCCGTGACGTCATCGGGGAGCGGCGATCCGTCGCCATGGTAACCTCGCGAAGACCCGAGGCTACTTTTGGTTAACCCATGCATTACAATGTGCTATCAGCACATTGTAATGTATGAGGAGTAAAATCCCCATATACTGCCATACTGTAGTACTGTAACGTAGGGTTAAAGTACCCTAGGGAGTCTGAAAAGTACTAAAAATAAAAATAAAAAAAAGTTAAAAAAAAAAAAAATATAATAAAAACCAGAAGATGGCAAAATAAAAAAAATATATTTTGTACAGGAGGTTTTAATTTTTTTAAATGTATGAAAACATTATAAAACCTATACAAATTTGGTATCCCTGTAATCGTACCGACCCAAAGAATAAAGTAGACATGTCATTTGGGGCGCACAGTGAAATCCGTAAGATCCAAGCCCACAAGAATACGGCACAAATGCGTTTTTTTACCAATTTCACTGCATTTGGAATTTTTTTCCCGCTTCCTAGTACACGGCATGGAATATTCAATACCATCTCTATGAAGTGCAATTTGTTACGCGCCATTGTAGGTCTCTCCACAGGTGTTCTATGGGATTCAGGTCTGGAATCATTGCTGCCACTTTACAAGTCTCCAGTGCTTTCTCTCAAACCATTTTCAAGTGTGTTTTGGGTCATTGTCCTGCTGGAAGACCCATGACCTCTGAGGGAGACCCAGCTTTCTCTCACTGGTCCCTACATTATGCTGCAAAATTTGTTGGTAGTCTTCAGACTTCATAATGCCATGGACACGGTCAAACAGTCCAGTGCCAGAGGCAGCAAAGCAACCCCAAAATATCAACCTCCGCCATGTTTGACTGTAGGGACCATGTTCTTTTCTTTGAAGGACTCTTTATTTTTCCTGTAAACTCTATGTTGATGACTTTTACCAAAAAGCTCTACTTTTGTCTCATCTGACCAGAGAAGATTCTCCCAGGCTTTCTCAGGTAAGTTTTGGCAAACTCCAGCCTGGATTTTTCATGTTTCTATGTAAGAAGTGGAGTCTTCCTGGGTATCCTACCATACAGTCCCTTTTCATTCAGACGCCGACGAATAATACGGGTTGACACTGTTGTACCCTCGGTTCTTTATCCACCATCCGCACAATCTTGCGTTGAAATCTCTTGTCAATTTTTCTTTTGCATCCACATCTAGGGAGATTACACAGTGCCAGGGGCTTACACTTCTTCATCTAGGGAGGTGCCACAGTGCCAGGGGCTTTACACTTCTTCATCTAGGGAGGTGCCACAGTGCCAGGGGCTTTACACTTCTTCATCCAAACAAGATGAACATCGGGTTCACATGTGAGTTGGTGCACTTTTTGGCTTATATAAATTTCTATCTATATTCCATCATATTTATTGGGTAGGATTCCACTGATTATTGTGTTCAGAAGCCATAAAAGTCCTAAAGAAAAAGAAAATTGTACAGTAATGTGTATATCAAGGCATGTAGTAGTACTGCATTCAGACTCTAGAGGTCCACCTGTGTTACTAGCATGTAATTCAGCAAAGCTTAAGACATAGGAATGATGCTCACTGGTCAATAAAAGGCGTTTCCTATAAATGCCGCAGGGTAGTAGCCGCGAGATTACACCGGTCGAGACCCACAGTACATTGCAAGAATCACTGGACACGAAAGGTTCTTAGTAATTCTGGCATGTCGCCATGATTAAGATTGGATTCACTACTATACTACTAATAATAATTCGTTATTTAGATAGCGCACACGGATACACAGAGTTGCCAAATCTCCGTCCGGCCCAATGGGGTCACAAGCTAATCAAACCCAGGTGATTGGAGTGTGAGCGAACGGAGGAAACCCAGCAAGAGAAAACAAACTCTTTGCAGAGGTTGCCCTGGGATGTTGAACAGGACCCAGCCGCTGCAAGGCTGTAATGCTAAACCATTAAGCCACCGTGCCGCCCTAATACTCAAGTCTTAATACATTTGGCAAAGCTCTTGCAGCGCCGCGTAAATCTGGTGCGCTATTACCTTAAATAAAAGGGAATTCTTATTTAATACCATTGGCCCATTAGACTTTAAACATCGGCGCTATGGGGACATCGTCAAGGCTGCTTCGTTCTACACTGAGATCTATTATCCTACTGGACTCTAGACACGGGTCTATGAATCAATGAATACCCTCTAGACCAACATGTGTAGTCTCAGGCCAGGTGATTCTGCATAATAAAGGGTCTAAATCATGGGGGTGGATCCCTGGGCTAGGATAGATTAAAGTTGAAGGTTCCTGGTTCCTATATAGTAACTTGTGTTATTAATCTACATTGATGTGATGATTTTGTCCACTGGAAATCGAAACACCCCTTTAAGTTGTCCTGACATGTGAATGTATAGTTTTCCATTCTGCAGGGATACAAGCTGGAATATTACTTGGACTCAGTATGCGACCCCTCGTGTGACCAGGATGTTGTCCTGCTCTCTTGCCATGATTATATAACAAATTTTACAAAGGCCCGATCAGTGGCGAGGTCCAGGCACAACCCCTCAACTGGAGGTTTTAATTGGCAGAGTTATGCACTACATAGAAGAAACAGTGGAATCCCTGTGGGCTAAGTGCCCGAATAATCAGTTTGACTATTAGATATCCCATTAGGTTAAGGGTCACACCTGCATTGAGAGCATTAACCGGGTTTACGTAACCACACTGTTAACGAAAATGAAAAGCATCATTGACTTGCATTAATGTTAATGCCCATACAATTAGGCAAAGCTTCCTCGCGTTCAATGTGGTTCAAAACTCAATGTAAAACAACACGTGTGACCAGAACCTAGGGCTGGTGGCATAAAGGGATTGGTGAGCTGTAACACATGTTTTGTAAAGTGGTGTGTGTGGGGGTATGATGTAATTACTATACATCTATTACTAGTTCTGCGGCTTCTTGCAATGTAAAAAGTGAAGCTCCTGTCTTTTCACTCATTCAGCCAGAGATTCCTGTTATAAAATGGCCGCAGGATGGAGGGTCATGTGATCTCATCTGTCCATGAACAATAGCCCTGCCAGGACCTTATGGATCGTATCATGAAGACTAAGATCAAGGCCTGGAGGGTGATTGTCAGGGAAAGATAGAGATCCACATGACCCTCCATCTGCGGCCATTTTATGGACAGGATGTCTGACTGCGAGGGTAAAAGACAGGAGGGCGTCACTTTACCTATAACAGAACTAGTAAAGATGTACAGGCGGCCCCTACTTAAGACATCCCGACTACAGACACCCATAGTTACAGACAGACCCTCTGACCTCGGTGAAGCCTTCTGAATGCTTTATATAGTCCCAGACTTGTAATAATCAGCTGTAATGTGTCTGTAATGAAGCTTTAGATCTATCTGTGGTCCCTTACAACCAAATATGTTTTAAACTCCAATTGTACGCGGGGCCAAAAATAAATTTGTCTGGAGTTACAATGATAAAATTCAGTTCCGAACTTACATACAAATCAACTTTAAGAACAAAACCACCCGGGACCCTATCTTGTACGTAACCTGAGGACGCCTTGTATATTGGTCAATTATCTATATCCTGCCTCCCCACATTCAAATACATGGGAGAGTGGTCAAAATTCTCTTGTACAGCCATGTCACAACACTTGTTACAAGCTGCCCAGAGAGATATAAGATCAGACTATTGTTGACCAAGTTCGGATCCCCCCAGACCTTCTCATTTTTCATTACTTTATATACTTAATCTCCACCTTATGCGCTACATGACTATCATACTAACATTATCCCTACTTTTGTACATACTGCAGGTACGAAGAAACGTACAGCGAATGGAAGCCATTTCAACGGGGCTTTTATCAGCAAGACCCTGTTCTGTAATTTCCATCTGATTTACGAGCGCATATCAATGACTCTCCAGGACAATCACATACAGACCCAGGTTATGTATCAGATTATTTTGTATGAGGATAACAACAGGGGGGGTCATTTACTAGAGGCCTATTTGCGTACTCCCGCGGTCTACCGAATATTCCTGCAGATTTGCGGCGAGTTTTTCTGCCATTGCCCCGGGTTTTGGCAGCAGCGATCGGTGTGTGGCGGGAAACCGCGCGGCATTACGAGACCTACAAAACGGTCGTGGCCCGTCACGAAAAACCAGACGGTTCGGAGAAAACGCCGCATTAACAAAAAAAAACAAACTTGTGCGGCGGCACGCACATTAACCTTCCGCAAGTATCGGTCGCGTGAACTCCGGCGCGGCATCGGGGACCTTTCAGCGCAGCAGCGCCCATCCCTGTTGGTGGACATCGGAGGAATGCCTTAGTGAATTCGCCGGAAGACCCGCATCACCTCAGAGAAAGCGCCGATGGATCGCGAATGCGACCCTGGGTAGTAACCATCTGGCCCACTGTTCATTATCGTGTTAGCCTGTATGTTGAGTATTTTTGCTTCCTATGTTGCATGCGTATTCCAATATCCATGCAATGCAAGGTGCTACCCTAAAGAAAAAACAATCGTCATTGGGTATCTGGCAAATTAACATCTCAGTCGTCCCTTTGAGACAACCTAAGTGGAAACCCCTTGTATCAGACTAACCAGGAGATTCAATAAATGAAGCGGTCAGCAGCTGTACAATACCTCTGGCTTCGACATCGCTGGGGAGTTGCTTTAGTATTACCCTGTTTCCCCTAAATAAGACATACCACAGAAAAAGACTAGTACAATTTGTTGTCATTATTAGGATATAAGACCTAGCGGGCGCAATTGCAGCAGTCCCCCACGCTATACATTAGTATTAGTACATTTTAGATGCGCAGAAGGTTGTGACATCGAGCAAGAATTCATAGAAGTAAAACCTGCTGAAAATGTGTATCCCAGCAGCTACCAGGATAAGAAGTGGTCATTTCTATGGCAAGTGCTTTAATAAAAATGAGAGATTGGGGCACAATGATCTATATAGAAATGGAGTCATAAGAGAATACTGCATGATCTAGAGTTTGGAGAGTCAAACTGGGATGGTTAGGAAGTAGATTTGTGTTCAACAATTAAAGGTGAATTCTCTGTTCATGGAAAATTAAGATCGTCCCTAAAGATAAGACTAGCGCCTCTTTAGGAGCAAAAAATTCAGATAAGACACGTCTTATTTTAGGGGACCACAGGGGTACATGAAGTCTCATTGAAATGGGCATAGATGTAATATTGTATGTGGTTGAGCAGTGTTCCCAAGCATAGAATTGGAAATGTAATAATATAGGATGTTAGGTAAATATAGTAAAGATACTGAATAAAGTTCTCTATTATATACTGTCTGCAGTCACATTCTGGGACATAGGAAAACAACAAACAACTAGTGCCACCCGAATCTCAAGACCGTGGAAAGCGCGACATGGCTCTAGGTTGACATGTAATGGGATGGCTGGAGGCTAACTTGCCCTTTTGTGATAAGCAGTAACTCAGGTTGTTATATATGTAGATATGTGACCAGGGGCGTTACTAGGAGAGTCAGGGCCCCATAGAAGAATTCTGAAGGGATCCCCCCTCTTTATAAAAAAATATACATAAGTGTATACTCACACATGCGAGTTACAATCACAAACAGTGTAGGCACACATGTATAAATACTACAGCATAGACACAATACTACAATCCATATACACTCATGCATAATATAAACAGAGATACAGCATATACACATCACACATGTGAGTAACAACACAAACACGCCCCGTATATACACACACCAGTATACATCCACACAGCATATAACACATACATACAAGCCATATTACACTAATGACATCAATAAAAATCAGGATATGTATTAAAGAATATACACATAACACAGGGACTAACAATCACAAACCAGTATATACACACACATGGTATACATAAACCAGCATAGACACACATACATACAGTACATGTACACTCATGAGCATCATAACACAGAATCTACAGCACTATACACATACACATGTGAGTAACAATCACAACAGTATATACACCACACCATGTAAATACACCACAGCATATACACAAACATTACATACCAGTACCATGTACACTCATGCATCATAGACACATGAAAACAGCATTACACATCACACAATTTTTCTTTTTGTTGGTGGGGGGGGGGGGGGGTTTTTTTCTTCCTGTATTTTTTTTGGGCGGGGGGGGCGGGAGAGTAAAAAAGTCTCAAACAAGAATGCCAAAATTGCGCCTGCCGGGACCGAAAGAAACTGACATGTATCCACAAATAAAGAGCCATGATCATACATAAGGCCGCTAAAAAAGAGCTACCGAACGTATCAAAAACTCACCAAAGAAAAACAAATTGTACGGTCCCCACGGGACTCAATTTTTAAAAATGGGGAGTGCAGGAAACTTGCTATCTTTTCGTGAATGTTCGTTTGTGGTGAAAGGGGTTAATGATTTGGCGCATGGACTAAAAGATTAAAACTGCCTCCAAATTCAGAAAGAAAATCGAATTCCCTGCTCAGCTTATAGCTGCTCGAAGATTGCGCCAAAAATTTCACTCAAAAACGAGAAAGCAAAGATAAAATAGAACGCCACCAAAAAAAGTGTCAGAGTTACACGTGGTTTCACGATATTGACCGCAAAAAAAAAAGTTGTGAGTTCGGCAAAACACCCAATACTAGGGAGCCGACACTCATAAATCAGGCGCAAGAGGACGCAGCAAGGAAATAAAAAAATGAAGCCAATTTATCGAAACTTGAAAGGCGATGATAAATGACCCCCTGATATCAAAACACAAGCGATAAGTATACAAGTATATGGTTGGGCTTAAGGGAATTTATTTTTCATGTCCGATATGGAAGTCAGGAATAATCTCTTGGATTCCACTAAAGGAAACCTACCACCACGGGGGGGGGAATTACCCGATTAAGGTAGAATAGGGTGGTAGGTTTTCTGTCTTTATATGTAGATGAGGATAGTTCTTTTAAGCTAATCTCAGTCCCCTGTATTTTTTATAACTTTTATGCCCTCTATATGAAAATTTTCTAAACAGGCTATGGGGCGTGAGTAGCCGGTGCTGAGACCAAGGTGGTAGGTTTCCTTTTAAGAAATGTATTATTTTTTTCTCTCAGGAACAAGCAAAAGAATCAAGGATCCTCAAAATATCAGAGCAATAATTAATAGACTAGATATGAGTTGCAGGGGCCGACAGCAAGAGAGTGCCATTAGTTCCATAAATATCACCTGCTTCCTTTACAGTAAAACATCCTTTTATTTTATCCTGGGCTTTAGGCTTTTTTGACCTACAATCGATGTCCTACTCCTCTGAGTGTGAAAGCAATGCTCAGGAATTTCGTGAGGCGTGCCTCTGGACTGTAAGTGGTAAGGGTGTGCTCTTATGTGCGACGCATTTTTTAAGTGGTGGGGGTGATATGTAAAGGACCATTCCATCCTGACTCCTGTTGTGCTGCGAGATTTGGTTAAGATGTATCTTCATATAAGAAATAGTTCATTCACATGCATTATTATTCTCTGCAAATGTTACCTATTCCCCCCCCCTATACGAGTACCTATCCTTCCGGGTGCTAGCCTTAGTGTGTAAACCTGCACTACCTTATTACACCTACCCCTAAAATGTTTTATAAAACCCCTCTCCCCTTCCTTATCGACTACTGTTTCAATGTTATCTCTACCGCCGTCCGCTTGACAACGTCAACTGTCTACCATCACACTTAATACCCTGTCAAATCTGGGCCACCAGCAATACCCCACCCATCCATATAACAATCGCACCCCGGTCTCCTCCAGAGCACAGCAGTGATGGCGAAACCTCAGGTCGCACGCCCCCCCCCACACCCCCCGCACGGCTCGCCGACAATAAAGACACCTGTTACACCTATCCACCCCCCAGACCCCCGGCCCCACTCGCCCACCCACTCTGAGAAAATCCCCTTATCACCACCCCGCAGGGGCACGCCCCGGCTGTTACGTACGCCACAAGGACACACAAGTCACCAAACAGGGACTTGAATCCTATCTGCCCCCCCCCCCTCCGCCCTCAGTCTACGAAAAAATGAGAGCGATAACAGTCTCTTTCACGCTTTCTTGCCGACCCACCCACCCCCCCCCCCTCCCCCCCCCCACCCCACGGTCCCGTCCCCCCCCTCACGCTAACAGATATCCCCATCCCATCCCCCCACCTCCCCTCTCCCCCTTTCATGTTCCCGATATTTTTTGGTAACCCGGTCAGAGACCCCGCTCCCCAACCTACATCCCTACCCACCAACCGACCCCCCCCCCCTGCCTCTAGGAACCCCCCCAGGAAAAACCGAAAGAGGAGGCGTAAGAAGGTTCTCGTGATCCCTCACTTCCCCCTGCCGTGTTACGATCGAAAAGCCGCCCCCTGCCCCGTCTTCCCTGCTGCCCCCTTGGGTCCCGCTCCCCTCCCCTGCCCTGCCCCCGCCCCCCTCATTCCCTCGCCCACCCAACCCCCCCACCGGCCCCGGTCTACCGTGCCCCTTTTCCCCGCTCTTTATTGTGTCCCCCCCCCTACCCCCCCGTGACCACTCTACATCTCGTGAACACCTGCGGACCATCATAATATTTTTGGACACTTACGTCACCTACTGCTGGCCTCACGATTTCCGTCCTGTACAAATAGACCTTGAGAGAACTACAAGGATATCTGAATTTGCCCTCCAGCTTTCAACTGTTATATAATGGCCTCGGGGGCGACCGATTACGATTGATGTTGTGGAACAACAGAGAATAATAAGTTACTTTGAAATTGTCATATTGGCACTTGACGGTAAAACTAGGAGGTTTTGGGTTGTAGTTTGGGCACCGGTCTCTAAAAGGTTTGCCAATCACTGCTATAGAGTGTATCACCACATAGACCGGAAATGCAGCATCTATTGGACACTGTGTGTTGTATGGACACGCCCAGTCCTGAGAGAATGGTGACGCCACCCAATTGTCTATTTAGTGGTCTTGTTTATAAATTTAGAAAAACCTAATCTTAGTTATTATTTTACAATGAACGAGATAAGCCTAACTTATGTATGTAGGTTTCAGGCAGTCTACCTGCATTTCTTTATGTTTTAGTATGCTAAGCACAGCTATGGGGAGATACAGATCATGCTCAATGGCTCCACACGGAGGAGGATTCCCAATGCCTAGGTGGGAAATAATAGGATTTTATTACTTATATACTTGAAGATACAATAACTAAAGATTAATTTCTGGGATGTATCGGTTAGACCACACGATTGTGGTGCAAGAAGAAAAATGGTGTAAAAATCTGATAGGATTGCACGCCCATTATAGGATGATGACAGCTCTCCCTATTTCAGTGTGTGTACAACATGAGACTGTCAATCACTGTGTGGAGGATACAGGATAATCAGGGTAATGAAGACTCTCACTATTAGTAACAGATGTGTATAGGGTAGTAAGAACCATCAGGTCCTCACTTGGATGTGGGCGGGGGAAATCAGGACTCTCACGTCAATCACTGTGTGGGGCGGTTAACCAGGACCTCTCACGTCAACACAGGTGGGGTGGGGTGTTATCAGGATCTCCGTGTGATCATTAGTGTGTGGGGTGGGTGCGTGGTAGTATAATCAGGTTTCTTACTAATCCACTGTAGTGGGTGGGGTTATCGGTTATCAGGACTCTCCGTGTCAATCAAGTGTGCGGACAGACTAATTTGGTCTCTCGTGTCAATCACAGTTGTGGCGGAGTAATCAGGACTCTCACTTTATCACTGGTGTGGGGGGGTAATCAGGACTCTCACTTTTAACACTGTGTGTGGGCAGGGTAATCAGGAGTCTCACTGTCAACACTGTGTTTGGGAAGAGAATCAGGACTCTCACATGTCGAATCCCTGTGTGGTGGGCCAGGTAATCGGACTCTCACTGTCAATCACTGTGTGTGGGAGTGTGTAATCAGGACTCTCACTGTCAATCACTTTTCTGGGGAGGAGTAATCAGGACTCTCACTTTGAGTCACTGTATGTGTACGAGGTAGTCAGAACCATCATTGTCTTTTCAGGAGTCCTGGATTTTACTCACTTTTTGCCACAGACATCGGCTCCATGTCATAATCTGTATACAGCATTATTAAATATAACAGTAAATATACTTAGAGTGATGCCACCGACATTAAATTCTCTCCAGATTTCATAGAACACCCATCCAATCTAAACATTGGCAAGAAATAAAACGTTAAATCACAAAGTCCTGTATGATAATAAAAAACACCACGGTCTGGTGGTCAGGATCATTGCTTATAGGCTTCACCCTTAGCAATGTTTCCATTATTTTACTTTGATTTTGAGAAGTCAACTTTGTCATTTGCGTTACCAATTTATTATTCTTATTTTTCTTTCTATAAAGTTTTTTATCAGACTTTGAAATTCCAAATTTTCAAAGAGACAAAGTTTCCAAATTAACATCTGGGTGATGGATGAAATTAATGGAGTGAATGTGTAAGTACAAAGAGATCTTTGAGGAATTACTTAAATATTCCTTTTTTAAGGGAAGCTAAGCTTTGAACAATCTATTTAGAAGGGAACCCTGACAATTAGCAATACACAATGATCCCTTGTAACGGTGAACAACCAACTTTGTAAAAATATAAAGAACTGTTTTTGTGTCCTTCTTTTTACCCTGCCTTTCTTCCTTTGAAACCAGTTTGTGTGTAATCATCTGACACCCCTCTTTTAGCCTAAATGTTACCTTACACCCCATAAATGAACTTTATCTTTTATTACTGGCATTAGAGGGGATGTTACCCTGCAAAACCCTCCCTCCCATCTACCCTCACCTTGTCCCATGTCTTTTTCAGCATGTCATGGACCAAGGTGGCATCTTCAGGTCCTTTAGCCTCCCCATCATTAGCAAACTGTACACTTGCATATATCTAATTCATGAACTCCTACTCCTCCTCATTCCTCCATAGAGGCTGGCTGTATTTCATGTGATCAGATACCATAACGAGGTAGACTGTGCAATTTAACAGGACCTTAGATGGTGTCACCCTGATTAAGGACATTGAAGTGGCCAAAGATTGTAACAGAGCTCATTCTCAATGTTCCACATAGCAGCAGTTCTGCAAACACATGAATATGCAGAGCTTCACGGGACTTAAAGGAAATCAATCAGACAAAAAAACAAAAAGTTACAAATACTCAACCCCGCCTCCCCTGATGGTGATCCAGGCGCGTCAGTTGCTAGTCAAGACACACCGGGTCACCTAGAAAAAAAACTCTAATTAGCAGCACAAAGCACGGGGATAGATATTGGCGCAACTGTTAATTAAGCATGACCCCGCATCTCCCTCTCCCATGCTGGGCACATGGTAGAGTGAGGTGACGTCAGACAACAGGTGTGAATTCCACCCCTAGTGTGAGTCACTCCATGGGAGAGGTAGGTTCAGGGCGTGCAAAATAGCAGCCGGAGCGCTGGACATCTTGTCCCTGTGCTCCGTGCTACTAATTATAAGTTTCTTTCTTGGTGATCCTGGTGTGTCAAGACTAGCGGAGGACAGTGCAGTAACAAGATGAAGGGATCGGGGGGAGAGTTTTATAATTTTTTTTTTTTGGCTAGTTGATTTCCTTTAACCCTTTCACGACCCGTGACGTAATAGCACGTCATGGGTCGGACCGCGGGTGCATGGAGAGGGCTCACGCGCTGAGCCTCTCCATAGCCGGACAAGTCTTTGCTGCATATTGCAGCAAAGGCGTACCCGGTAACACCCGCGATCGAGTGCTAGCACCGATCGCGGGTGTTTTCACCTCGATCGCCGCCGGCAATGCGGCCGGCGCTTTCAAAAGCATGGCGGCGCCGTGGGCGCGTCATCTTTCGAGGATCGCCGCTCCCGTGACGTCTCGGGGAGCGGCGATCCGCGCCATGGTAACCTCGCGAAGACCCGAGGTACTTTGGTTAACCCAGCATTACAATGTGCTATCAGCACATTGTAATGTATGAGGAGTAAAATCCCCATATACTGCCAATATGTAGTACTGTAACGAGGGTTTAAAGTACCCTAGGGGAGTCTGAAAAGTACTAAAAATAAAAATAAAAAAAAAGGAAAAAAAAAAAAAAAATATAAGTAAAAACCCCCCTAAAAACTCAAATCACCCCTCCTTCCCTAGAAACTGAATATAAATAAAATAAACAGTCAAAATCATAAACACATTAGGTATCGCCGCGTCCGAAAATGCCCGATCTATCAAATATGATAACGGTTTTCACTGCGTTTAATCCCGTAACGGAAAAATCTGCGCCCAAATTCGAAAATGGACTTTTTTGTCATTTAAAAAAATTTAAAAATTCTATAAAAAGGATCACAGGTCGTACAGTCCTAAATTGATAACATTGTAAACGTCATCAAAATCCGCAAAAAACGACACCACCACAGTCAGTACAACCAAAGTATAAAAAAAGTTATTAGCGCCAGAAGATGGCAAAATCCCCAAAAAAAATTTTGTACAGGAGGTTTAATTTTTTTAAATGTATGAAAACATTAAAAAACCTATACAAATTTGGTTATCCCGTAATCGTACCGACCCAAAGAATAAAGTAGACATGTCTTTGGGCGCACAGTGAAATCGTAAGATCCAAGCCCACAAGAAGGCGGAACAAATGCGTTTTTTACCAATTTCACTGCATTGGAATTTTTTCCCGCTTCCTAGTACACGGCATGGAATATTCAATACCATCTCTATGAGTGCAATTGTTACGCCAAGAAAATAAGCCGTCACACAGCTGTACATGGAAAAATAAAAAGTTATGGATTTTTGATCATGGGAGTAAAAAATGAAAATGAAAAAACAAAAAAGGGCCAGGCTGAAAGGGTTAAGTAAGACATTGGACTCAAATCAGGGGAGTGCATATAAGTTTACAAATGATCTTTTAACATTGCAGCCATGGAAATGAATCATTATGGGGCACTGCTTTTTAATCATAGGTTTTTAATGAAGTATTTATTTTGGGCTGGGTTCATTTGCATGACAGAATATTATAAAGATTGCTATCATCACCTGACACTATTTATTTCTGAAAAAAAAACATAGATTCAACTTCATCAAATACACTGGGACGATTTATCAAGCAGTGACGCTCCATACATCAGCGCTTGATATTGGACCCACCCCTCTGGCCACGGGGCTCTGGCTTCTTGATAGATGTCCGGGTGGGGTTGGCCGCCCCTCAGTTCTGCTCCGTTTCTGCCCTGCATAGTAATAAGCTGCAGCCTGAACCATTCAGGTCATTAGTATAATTTTAAAGTTGGATTTAGAAGGAAGGAGACCATGGAGGCCAAATATAAGAAAGTACCGCAGTCACGGGCTGGATCTATGAGTAATGTCCCTGGTTTATCCATGCTTAATTTTGATAGCAGATTTCCTTAACAAGGTTTTTTTTACAGATTGTCCATTAATTGTCAGTCCCAGGCAACTGCTTTTATGACAGAAATATTTAGTGTTGAGTGTAGTAATAGAGGTTTATATACATGTCACCTTGTCCATTGAACCCCAAAATTAAAAGAAATGTCAAAATTTTGCTAAATTAATTAATATCCAGTTTATCATGTCGTCCGTGTTTTTCAGGGATCCTGTGGGAGAGAACAGCATGCTAGGCTACAGTCTTCCTGTCACACAGAGGGTTTCCATACGACTGCTATGACAATTATAGGTCGGTAACAATACAGGGGTTATTAATAGAGCACCATTAATGGTATGCATGTAATTACTGGAAGGTGTCATAGAATTGTTAGGCTTCCGTCGTTGTGTCTTGGTAACCCGATTCACTTTGTATAACCAATGGTGGCACAATCTAGGCACTACATTGCGTTTGCAGATGCAGAGCTCTATTTATATTCCGTATTTTGCAGCCTTTAGATATAAATTATATACATACCATGGATGCATGGCAGATTTCAAAGGTTGGATACTAACGCAAAACTTTACCAATGACCCTAATAGGGGTCATATATTATACTTGCCTGATAAAGTTCTTTTTTTTCCCACCAGGAGCCGTGGGTCATGTGACCCCTGGGCAGCAGGACTTACACTGACATCCTGTGTCTTGGTGGCTTCCGCCAGATGGGGGCCATGCAGTCATTCCTGTGTGCATGCCCCCTCTGTGATAACCACTCCCATATCAGTGTTTGGAGGGGTGGAAGTAATTATGATGGAGGGGGCTTGTATACAGTAAAACGGCACAGCCCCTGCAACCACTGAAGCCACCAGAAAACGGGAGGCACAGGAAGTCCCAAGTCCTGCTCACCACTTTAAGTAGAATAAAAACTAGAGATCTTCTTCTCCATGGTGGCAGTTTTCCACTGTTCCTATATCTAATTTCAAACAAAACGGCAGTCCGCTTTCTCTACATTCCGTTCCCTGCAATCTGCGGTGATGAGGTCTTGGTAAAAAAAACTGAAACGCTACATGCATCACTTTTTGTATTGCTTTTCACTTAATAATAAATTTCCACACTTTTATTCTGAAGAAAAGAGTGACAAGTTTTACCTATTTGGACTGGTTGCTACTATGAGCACCTATTGACTCCAGTGGGAGTGACGTGCAGAACTACTATAATACTGCCAACCACTGTAAGGTATCCAATAATATAAACATAAGAAGTATACACATTACATTGGTGGCCAAAAGTATCTGGCACCTTGCAATTCTGTCAGATAATACTCGTTTCTTCCAGAAAACATGTGCTATCACAAATTCTTTGATATTAATATCTTCCTTTATTTGCTTGCAATGAAAAAAACCACAAAAGAGAATGAAAAAAAGGTCAAATCATTGATCATTTTACACAAAACTCCAAAAAAGGGCCGGACAAAAAGTATGGCACTCTCAGCCCAATACTGGGTAGCACAACCTTAGACAAAATAGCTCTTGAACAACCACTTCCCTCAGGTCCATGAGATTAGAAGGTGCCTTCTCCAGACTGCCATTGTAGGTCTTCACAGGTGTTCTATGGGATTCAGGTCTGTGGACTCATTGCTGCCACTTTACAAGTCTCCAGTGCGCTTCTCTCAATCCATTTTCAAGTGTGTTTTGGGTCATTGTCCTGCTGGAAAGACCCATGACCTCTGATGGGGACCCAGCTTTCTCACACTGGGCCCTACATTATGCTGCAAAATGTGTTTGTAGTCTTCAGACTTCATATGCCATGGACCACGGTCAAACGTCAGTGCCAGAGGCAGCAAGGAACCCAAAACATCAGGGAACCTCCGCCATGTTTGACTGTAGGGACCGTTCTTTTCTTTGAAGGACTCTTTATTTTTCCTGTAAACTCCTATGTTGATGCCTTTTACCAAAAAGCTCTACTTTTGTTCATATCTGACCAGAGAAGATTCTCCCAAAAAGTTTTAGGCTTCTCAGGTAAGTTTTGGCAAAACTCCAGCCTGGATTTTTCTTCATGTTTCTGTGTAAAGAAGTGGAGTCTTCCTGGGTATCCTACCATACAGTCCCTTTTCATTCAGACGCCGACGAATAATACGGGTGACACTGTTGTACCCTCGGTTCTTTATCCACCATCCGCACAATCTTGCGTTGAAATCTCTTGTCAATTTTTCTTTGCATCCACATCTAGGGAGGTAGGTGACACAGTCAGGGGCTTACATTCTTCATTAGGGGATTACAGTGCCAGGGACTTTACACTTCTCATCTAGGGAGATTACACAGGGCAGGGACTTTACCTTCTTCATCTAGGGAGTCCACAGTGCCAGGGACTTACACTTCTTCATCTAGGGAGATTACAAGGGCCAGAGGGACTTTACATCTCATCTAGGGAGGTGCCACAGTGCAGGGGCATTTACACTTCTTCATCTAGGGAGGTTGCCACAGTGCCAGGGGCTTACACTTCTTCATCTAGGGAGATTACACAGTGCCAGGGGCTTACACTTCTTCATAGGGAGATTACACAGTGCCAGGGACTTTACACTTCTTCATCTAGGGAGGTGCCACAGTGCCGGGGACTTTACACTTCTTCATCTAGGGAGGTGCCACAGTGCCAGGGACTTTACACTTTCATCTCGGGAGGTGCCACAGTGCCGGGGACTTTAAAATCTTCATCTGGGAAGTGCACAGTGCCGGGGACTTACACTTCTTCATCTAGGGAGGTGACACAGTGCCAGGGATAACCACTCTTCTTCATTAGGGAGGGGTGCCACAGGGCCAGGGGCTTTACACTTCTTCATCTAGGAGGTGCCACAGTGCCAGGGGCTTACACTTCTTCACTGGGAGGTGCCACAGTGCCAGGAGGCTTTTACACTCTCGTCATCTAGGGAGGTGCCACAGGACCAGGGGCTTTACACTTCTGGATGACACTGCGCACTGTAGACACAGGAACGTTTCAGGTCTTGAGATGGACTTGTGCCTTTATGCCCTCACCATTTTGATTCTCAAGTCCTCAGACAGTTCTTTGGTCTTCTTTCTTTTCTCCATGCTGGATGTGGGACACACAAGGACACAGGACAGAGATTGAGTCAACTTTAATGCATTTCAACTGGCTGCAAGTCTGATTTAGTTATTGCCACCACCTGGTAGGTGCCACAGGTGCTGTTAATTACACAAATTAGAGAAGCATCACATGATTTTTCAAACAGTGCCAATACTTTTGTCCACCCCCTTTTAATGTTTGGTATGGAATTATATCCAATTTGGCTTTTTCTTTTTGTAGTTTTCCATTGAAGACAAATTAGGATAATTGCAATCATTTTTTGGAAAAAACTGAGTATTATCTGACTGTAGGAGCATTCTCATTTTATATTTTTGGCGGGATCACTGTAAAAAATCCAAAGATACTAACACTTCTGGCTGGAACGGAAGTGCCAAGGAACTTGTGATCACTGCATCCAGTCATTGGCTTCAAGGGGGTTGGAAGAGATTAGAGTGAGGACATAAACCCCCTTTAAGTGGATGTTCAGTATCTTTGTATTGTATCAGTCAGTCAACTGGGAACATAAGCCTCTATACATGGGAGGATACATCAATGTGATAAGTTAGATACATGAAACTAAGAATATTTATTACAGATGTAATACTAATGTCAGAATTTCCTGCTTGTCTCATGTAAACCCCTCTTCCTATCTTTACAGAGCAGTTCGTATCCTGCAGTGTGTGGACTTTCCTGGTAACCCTGAGTGCACCACAAATAGTGGAAGTGGATTTACATCAGTTTGGATGACTATGATTCCTGTATGGATTACAATAATGAATAATTATGGAAATATGAATGATTGAATAAAGAATCTTGTCTTGTCTCATAATAAATCTTGTCTTTTTCTTCTTAAGGATGCTAAAAATGAAGCCTTACTTAGAAGG
Source organism: Engystomops pustulosus (assembly GCA_019512145.1). Classification (NCBI taxonomy): domain Eukaryota; kingdom Metazoa; phylum Chordata; class Amphibia; order Anura; family Leptodactylidae; genus Engystomops; species Engystomops pustulosus. The sequence continues at coordinate 27,132,533 of CM033641.1, forward strand.
ATTATTGTGTAAGCCATATAGCCACATCAAATAGGAATCATCTTTGTGAAAAGTTTATTAACCTGAACGTAAAGTGATACTCAGGGAATATAAACGTCTGATTCGAAAACCCCATAATGCTATAAATAAATGAATACAACTAAACTCCATGTTATGCATTACAAAATGGAGCTTAAATAGTTTGCATTTATGATTCTCAAAATGTTATGGTCTTTCTAAAATAGGATGAGTTATGTCCAAGATGGCCGCCATATACAACTACAACTCCCATTATCCCTCAGCTCTCAGTAACAGCTCCTCCCTCTTGTGCTCTACTCCCAGTGATGATGTAACAGTCTGTCATTCTCTGTTACCATAGCAATGATGTGTAACTGCCATCACAGCACATTACCTCACTGAGGCGACGTCTCACCACACCACCGGCCATACTGGATGCACTGCAACCAACCAGCTACAGCCAAGCATAGTGGTGATCACATGACCTGCCCAGGCAGGTGCAGGACATGTGATGTGGACATGTGACCAGCGGCCATCTTCTGTCCTGTGTCTCCTCTGTGCAGAGGAAATCAAAGGACTGATTAAAGGGCCGGTAGCATATTAATTCTTCATTATAGTGTATATCACCAGCATTTTCTGCTAAGGGGAGCTAAATTTTAAATAACAACTAATTACATATTGGCTTATATTTTAAGTACCCATTTGTATATGAATTATGCTGATTCCTGGAATACCCCTTTAACAACTAAAGTCGTCTTCTGCATGGGCACCATAGCAGCCGCCTTGGCACTGCTGAAGTTCCAGCATTTAGACTGAACATAAAAAGATCAAATAGTGTAGCACTGTAGTTATACTAATCCTCGCTCTTTACCCTATAATGTAGGCGTTTATCATTATTTATCCAGTAAAGTTGTTGATCTTTGAGAAGGATACATGAGTGGAAAAGTTTTTCGAGGAATAGATTCATGAGAAAACACGCTGTTTTAGTAAAGCATTTGTGTTCTAACAATGACACATACATAATGCACTGAGGATACGGGCCGGGGAGAACATAAACTTTTCAGTGTTGCTTTGCCCTGTAAAATCCATAGACACAAGGCGGCACAGTTCTACCTAATGAATGGCAGGGTATTTGTTATTCCGGACATGTGCTGTGAAAGTTATGTCTGCTCCTATGTGCACGCAGAATGCTAATCCTTCACATGGTAGAGGATGGGATGACTGACGCACTACAGAACAATTACTGCAAAAAAAAAAAAAAAACAGAAAAAACTTTAGAGGTGATACATGACAGAACATGCAGAAATCCTGTAAACGATTTGATTTGTAGGGAAAGAACTAATCTGTGATCCAATATCAGGAGAAAGAAGAGACATGGAAGGTGCCAGTGGGTGAGTTTGTATACAGTACAGGCAGTCCCCAGGTTACATACAAGATAGGTTCTGCAGGTTTGTTCTTTAAAAATATATAGAGCCACGCACCTATCTATACTCAATTGACGATTAAAGTGTGTATAGTATTAAACATATTTAATATTAAAATGTCATGAAAACATTATATTTCAGATTTGCACAAAATATCATTCACATATGGCATAAAAATACAAAATATACTATAGATTTAGATCTCAGGCTGGGCTAAAAAAGAGGGGTAAGAAAAGTACTGTAGGGCCCAAGTGCACGATTCTTCCCAAAAATAATTGTATTTATAAAGGTAAAAATATATAACAAATGGAGGTATATCCGTGGAGGACGCGGAAGAGTGCTAAAAGGACAATATTCGGTATAGTTGTTAATATCCAAATGTGGAAAAGATGGTGATGGCAGTCTATGTGTGTCATAAAAGTGGGGACTGGTGGTTGAAGATTGGCGCAAGCTTGTATAGCGTGTGAGGTCAATACACTGGGGCAGATTTATCAAGCTGTCTGAAAGTCAGAGTATTTCTAGTTGTCCATGGCAATCAATGACATCTCAGCTTTCATTTTACCAGTGCTCATGAATATTTTAAAGCTGAGCTGTGATTGGTTGCCATGGGCAACTAGAAATATTCTGACTTTCAGACAGCTTGATAAATCTTTCCCAATGTATTGGTGTAGCACTTGGTTTTAATCATAGATTTTTATGCAAGCTTGTACTTGCTGCTGAAAAGTAAACCTCAAATATTGCACTCATGGTTTCACCCCGCTATTATTAAAAGGTTCATGAAGCTAGCCGCCACGGACGTTGCATGTGGGAGCGATCGTCTTGACTCAGCGTCCAGTAAGTCGTTGTGCACATTCGTGAGACCGCTGTGCCTGGTGGGATTGTGTCTGCCGTGTCCCAACCAATGTGTCTCCCAGTAGTTCAAATCCACAGCAAAACGGAGGTAATCCCGTAGATACAAATAAATATTAGCACCTGTTTAAAGTTGTCTTATATGCTTCATATAATAGAATGTCCTTTTTTTCTGGCGTTGGTCTCCACGGTAACCATCCAAACAAGATATTTGAGATAAGATTGCTAAACGCGTTTCAAAGCCTCTTCTTGGCTTTTTAATCAGTAGCCGAAAGGTTTGTTCTTTAGTTGAATTTGTATGTAAGTCGGAACTGTATATTTTATCATTGTAACCCCAGACAGAATTTTTTTTTTGGTCTCTGCGACAATTGGATTTTAAAAATGTTGGGTTGTCATAAGAACCAGGATTATCAATAAAGCTTCATTACAGACTCCTGTGATAACTGTTACAGCTGTTTATTGTAGACTATGGCTAAAGTACAGTAAATTACCAACGTCCAGAGGTCCGTTTGTAACTAGGGGTCGTCTGTGATCGCTGCAGGTCTGGAGATCTTACTGTGGTGCAGAGGAATGTAAGAAGTGGATATGTATTGGATTCCTCCTAAAGCAGACAAGACGCAGATCACAGTTCAGGATATCTTCATGTGAGATAACTAGAGATGAGCGAGCACTAAAATGCTCAGGTACTCGTTATTCGAGACGAACTTTTCCCGATGCTTGAGTGCTCGTCTCGAATACCAAGCCCCATTGAAGTCAATGGGAGACTCGAGAATTTTTCAAGGGGACCAAGGGTCTGCACAGGGAAGCTTGGCCAAACACCTGGAAACCTCAGAAAAGGATGGAAACACCACGGAAATGGACAGGAAACAGCAGGGGCAGCATGCATGGATGCCTCTGAGGCTGCTTAATCGCACCATTATGCCAAAATTATGGGCAACAGCATGGCCATGACAGAGTGACCGAATGAGGCTAGATAGCATCTAAAACATGCAATAATTGACCCTGACACTATAGAAGACGGCATGCAGAGGTAGCAGCGGCAGGCTAGAGAGTGGCATGGCGACATACCCCAAATGGACTCAGGCTTCAAACCAATTTTAAAAAATCCTTTTGGCGAGGATAACGTGTAGCACTGTATGTATCAGTTCGCCAATTACTACTGGCAATTTATTCCACTTTTTTTTTCTCTTGTATCACCCATTGTGCCGCTAACTAAGAAGAATGCAAATCCAATAGAGATGAGCGAGCACTAAAATGCTCGAGTGCTCGTTACTCGAGTCGAACTTTTTCCGATGCTCGAGTGCTCGTTTCAAATAACGAACCCCATTGAAGTCAATGGGAGACTCGAGCAATTTTCAAGGTAACCAAGGCTCTGCACAGGAAAGCTTGGCCAAAAACCTGGAAACCTCAGAAAATGATGGCAACACCACGAAAATGGACAGGAAACAGCAGGGGCAGCATGCATGAATGCCTCTGAGGCTGCCTAATCGCACCATTATGCCAAAATTATGGGCAACAGTATGGTGATGACAGAGTGACCGAGTGAGGCTGCTATGGAGACAATTAAATTTGGGTAGTGCCTGTATGTGGAAGTCCCAACATTTTTTTAAAACACAGGACCGGGTAGGTGGCCCTCCAGAAAAATTAAATACATAGAGTACCTGTATGTGGCACTCCCAAAAATTTTTTAAAACAGAGGACCGGGTAGGTGGCCCTCCAGAAAAATTAAATACATAGAGCACCTGTATATGGCACTCCCAGACCGGGTAGGTGGCCCTCCAGAAAAATTAAATACATAGAGTACCTGTATGTGGCACGGGCAGTTGGAGGCAGCGCTGCGCTGCCCTGAGAGTGGCAGCATCTTCGCTGGACTTCCTGAAATGCGCACAGATGCGGCGCACCTTTGTGAGCAAATCAGACAGATTGGGGTATGTCTTGAGGAACCGCTGAACTATGAGATTTAACACATGGGCCAGGCATGCCGAGTGGCAGAGCCGCCACCAGATAAAGGCCGTTGTCACACACAACCATGCCTGGCTTCAGGTTCAGCGGTGCCAGCCACAGATCAGTCTGCGCCGTGATGCCTTGTAATAGCTCTTGGGCGGTGTGCCTTTTATCGCCTAGGCTCAGCAGTTTGAGCACCGCCTGCTGTCGCTTAGTGACGGCACTGCTGCTGTGCCTAGAGCTACCGACTGATGGCGCCATGCCCACGGATGGTAATTCGGAGGAGGAGGTGGAGGAGGGGTGGGAAGAGGAGGAGGCATAGTAGGCCTGAGAGACCTGGACCGAGGTAGGCCCCGCAATCCTCGGCGTCGGCAGTATATGACCAGCCCCAGGGTCAGACTCGGTCCCAGCCTTCACCAAGTTAACCCAATGTGCCGTCAGCGATATATAGTGGCCCAGCCCGGCAGCACTCGTCCACGTGTCCGTGGTCAGATGGACCTTGTCAGAAACGGCGTTGGTCAGGGCACGGATGATGTTGTCTGACACGTACTGGTGCAGGGCTGGGACGGCACATCGGGAAAAGTAGTGGTGGCTGGGGACTGAATACCGAGGGGCGCCCGCCGCCATGAGGTTGCGAAAGGCCTCGGTCTCTACCAGCCTATAGGGCAGCATCTCCAGGCTGAGTAATTTGGAGATGTGGACGTTGAGGGCTTGGGCGTGTGGGTGGGTTGCACTGTATTTCCTCTTGTGCTCCAGCGTCTGGGGTATAGACAGCTGAACGCTGCGCATGGAGACATTGGTGGATGCTGTGGAGGATCGTGGAGGCAAAGGTGTGGTTTTCGCACGGGAGGTGTTTGGGCCGGGGTCCTGGGCAGGGGGCTGACTAGCAGAGGTAGCAGATGACACAGGAGAAGGAGCAGTGGTGTGCCCGGCCGGAGGTGAACGGCCTGGGTTCCATTGAGTGGGGTGTTTAGCATTCATACGCCTGCGCATACTGGTGGTGGTTAAGCTGGTAGTGGTGGAACCCCTGCTGATCCTGGTGTGGCACAGGTTGCACACCACAGTCCGTCGGTCATCCGGTGTTTCTTTAAAGAACCTCCAGACTTCCGAAAATCTAACCCTCGCCACGGGAGCTTCACTACGTGAAACATTTGTCGCTGATGCACCAGCTCTGGCCCTGCCTCTCCGTCTGGCCCCACCACTGCCTCTTCCAACCTGTTCTCGCCGAGGACTCGCCTCCGTCTCAGAAGCACTGTGTTCACCCGGCCTATCAATCTGTCACCTCATCATCCTCCGATCCCTCTTTCCTCCCCCCTCGGACTTCCTGACCAGACAACAACTTCACCACTGTCTGACAACCGTGTCTCCTCATCGTCAGACACCTCTTTACACACTTCTTCCACTACGTCAACAATGTCATCATCACCCACAGACTGCGACTGGTGGAAAACCTGGGCATCGGGAAAGAGCTCAGCAGCAACCGGAAAAGTGGTTTGTGACTCTGGAAAGGGTCCAGAAAACAGTTCCTCAGAGTATGCCGGTTCAAATGCCAAATTTTCCTGGGAGGGAGCAGACTGGGGAGAAGGAGGCTGAGGTGGAGGAGCTGGAGGAGTGCTCATTTCGGTGACATGGGTGGACTGCGTGGAAGACTGACTGGTGGACAAATGGCTAGAAGCATTGTCCGCAATCCACAACATCACCTGTTCGCACTGTTCTGGCCACGAGGCCCAGTAACTTGAGACATGAACCTAGGGAATGTAGCTCTGCGGCGTTCCCCTGCTCCGTCATCAGCAGGTGGTGTCTCCCCCCGCCCAGGACCACGGCCTCTGACCCCTGCAGTAGTTGGACGCCCACGCCCTCTTCCTCTACCCCTAGCCCTCGGGTTCAAAATTTTCAAAATTAAAGTGTAAACTGTAATTTTTTTGTGTTTTTTTTGTTTTTTTGTGTTTTTTAATTTTTTGTGTTCTTTTGTGTTTTTTTTTTTTTTTAACAAAACGATCAGAAGAAATCACACAGCAACCACAGAAGATAATGATGATTTCTATGGCTAGTTTCTAACCTACACTGACAGCACACATAACCTACTCAAAGAAAAAAACAGATTTGCACAGCAGCTTATTACCGTAAAGCTTTATTAAATATCTACTAAAATTCATACAGAAATTAAAATGTACAAAACAGACATTAACACACTGGGAGGTGACCAGTTAACACTGGAAAGGAGGTAAAAGCATCAAGGAGGCATAGATAGTAAGATATTTTGAAAATAAGTAGAATCAATCTAAAGTGCCAACATAAGCATTGTAAAGTAAAGGTAGTGGTAGATGATAAGATCATGTGTAACAATTACCTAGGCACTGAGAATGTACGGCCTCCAAGGTGGATAAACACCTAGGCACTGAGAATGTACGGCCTCCAAGGTGGATAAACACCTAGGCACTGAGAATGTACGGCCTCCAAGGTGGATAAACACCCCCAGGATGTTTATCCACCTTGGAGGCCGTACATTCTCAGTGCCTAGGTGTTTATCCACCTTGGAGGCCGTACATTCTCAGTGCCTAGGTGTTTATCCACCTTGGAGGCCGTACATTCTCAGTGCCTAGGTAATTGTTACACATGATCTTATCATCTACCACTACCTTTACTTTACAATGCTTATGTTGGCACTTTAGATTGATTCTACTTATTTTCAAAATATCTTGTTACTATCTATGCCTCCTTGATGCTTTTACCTCCCTTCCAGTGTTAACTGGTCACCTCCCAGTGTGTTAATGTCTGTTTTGTACATTTTAATTTCTGTATGAATTTTAGTATATATTTAATAAAGCTTTACGGTAATAAGCTGCTGTGCAAATCAGTTTTTTTCTTTGAGTAGGTTATGTATATTCAGTACCAGTTACATGTTTACTTAAATTTTCACCCAGAGGAGTTTGGGATATTATTCCACCTCTGTTTCAATTGCTCTTTTGGAGATTGCTACTGACAGCACACAACAGGATTTTGTGCTGTGCCTGTGATGACTTTCAGTTTTGAAAAAAAAATAAAAAAATCGGCAGACTGTGCCTAATACAATCAAACCCCTAATAAATTGTCCCACTTAGGTGTTTGACATGGATATGTGTGTCACTAAGAGCTAAATAGAACGTTTGCAAATCTCCCTGCAAATTCGTCACAATATGGTACTAGCTGCACTACTAATGCCAGCAAGCCCAGCCACAGCAACTAAAAAGAAATAAAATATACGCTATTTGTAGCCCTAACAAGGGCTGTTGGGTCTGTGTAGACTCACTAACAGTAAGCTAATATAACACCCTAACGCTATCCCTGCAGCAGACAGAGAATGACGCGAGCAGCGCGGGCAGCGGCTAGTCTATCCCAGGGTCACCTGATCTGGCCAGCCAACCACTGCTATCGACGTGTAAGGGTACCACGTCATGCTGGGTGGAGTGCAGAGTCTCCTGGCTTGTGATTGGCTCTGTTTCTGGCCACCAAAAAGCAAAACGGCGGGAGATGCCATTTTCTCGAGCTGGCGAAATATTCGTCCGAGCAACGAACAGTTTCGAGTACGCTAATGCTCGAACGAGCATCAAGCACGGACGAGTGTGTTTGCTCATCTCTAGAGATAACCCTTTTATTTCCTAAAGATTATGATGATTCTCTCTGTCACACTTACCATTTTACGAGCCAAAATCTACACAATTCACACTTATCCTACCCATTTTATTTTATAAATAATGGTTTTAACCATTAATTCACACCATTCCTTTTGAACAAATATTTTAATTTAGCTCAATGGTTTGGTTTTTTTAATTTAATGAAGGACACTTATTTAGAGATCCAGGTACCGTGCCTGTGTTAACCTTTTTTTTTTATCGGTGGCCTTCTTACTCCTAAAATCAGCTGTTAAATTGGGGGTGTTACCAGAGCCCCTCAGTGTTGTAAATTCACAGGCTGTTACAATGAGTACAACATATATTACCCAAACCCCTGCTCTCTCCCTCCTCCCTCTGTCATTGTAATCTAGCAGCAGCAGGGAGTACAGGGGGAGGGGAGACTTGCTGAGAACTGGTTTATCATGGTGGGTTTCAATGGTAGAGTCCCTATAATAAACATGATATAAGATTATAGATGACATTATCATCTCAATAACTTTGTATCTATACATCTTCTTGAACAGATGGTTCAGTATTCATATATATTTATATGTATTTTAAATAAACACTTTTACTATTGTGCCAGCACCATAAGTGACGACAGTGATGTACCGTAAGAGATGTATTTTTACTACAGTACTACCACCAGAAGTGACGACACTGATGATAGCAATGTTGACATGTAATTTATGACTGACCTTATTTATTACTAGTTCCCTCACCAGAAATATTAGAACCAGGGCCGGCACCAGCACTGGGCATACCTGGGCAAGTGCCTGGGCCCAGAGCTGCTGGGGGGGGGGGGCACATAATGCTCTAAGTAAGCAATCCATGGGGTGAAAAGCTGTATCTAATGAAGCAATCTGGTATGAGGTGGCTGTATATGAAATAACCATAAAGGGGCTGTATATAAAATACCCATAAGGGGGCTGTGTATAAAATAACCATGAGGTGGCTGTATATAAAATACCCATAAGGGGGCTGTATATGAAATAACCATAAAGGGGCTGTATATAAAATACCCATAAGGGGGCTGTGTATAAACCCCCAGTAGTATATAGCCGGCAGCCCCCCAGTAGTATATAGCCGGCAGCCCCCCAGTAGTATATAGCCGGCAGCCCCCCAGTAGTATACAGCCGGCAGCCCCCCAGTAGTATATAGCCGGCAGCCCCCAGTAGTATATAGCCGGCAGCCCCCAGTAGTATATAGCCAGCAGCCCCCAGTAGTATATAGCCAGCAGCCCCCCAGTAGTATACAGCCGGCAGCCCCCAGTAGTATATAGCCGGCAGCCCCCAGTAGTATATAGCCGGCAGCCCACAGTAGTATATAGCCAGCAGCCCCCAGTAGTATATAGCCAGCAGCCCCCCAGTAGTATATAGCCGGCAGCCCCCCAGTAGTATATAACAACCAAATAAGAGAAAATGAGTAAAACAACTATTTCCTTTTCACATAAAACATACAATCTTTATTAACATGTTCATTTAAAAATTACAAAAAGGCTCAGAAAGTTTATGAGCCTTTTTGTACTTTACTGACATTTGCTCCTATCTGTTGTATAGATTTGATATTTGTGACGTTTGTGATATGATGCAGCTACATTGAGAAGATTCAAACCAGTTGCCTCATTCAGTCATCAAAACCTAATCAAGTAGCGGCATTCATATCACAAACGTCACAAATATCAAATTATAAAACAGATAGGAGCAAATGTCAGTAAAGTACAAAAAGGCTTTAAATTCTGTTGTATTTTTAAATGATAAATGTTAAAAAGAGGTGGGCAAGTTATCAATTGTCTGAAAGTCAGATATTTCCAGTTGCCCTGGAACAACCACGCTCAGCTTTCATTCACCAGGTGTATGAATATTTTAAGGGGAGCGTGATTGGTTGCCATGGGCAACTGGAATATTTGACTTCAATAGCTTGATAAATCTGCCCTGTATGTTTTATGTGAAAAGGAAATAGTTGTTTTCCTCATTTCTCTTATTGGTTGTTATATACTATGGGGGCTGTGGGCTAATACTACGGGGGGCTGATGGCTGTATACTACTGGGGAGCGCCGGCTTAGATAACATGGGTTATGCTGCAAAATTTGTTTGTAGTCTTCAGACTTCATAATGCCATGGACACGGTCAAACAGTCCAGTGCCAGAGGCAGCAAGGCAACCCCAAAACATCAGGGAACCTCCGCCATGTTTGACTGTAGGGACCGTGTTCTTTTCTTTGAAGGACTCTTTATTTTTCCTGTAAACTCTATGTTGATGCCTTTTACCAAAAAGCTCTACTTTTGTCTCATCTGACCAGAGAAGATTCTCCCAAAAATGTTTTAGGCTTTCTCAGGTAAGTTTTGGCAAACTCCAGCCTGGATTTTTCATGTTTCTGTGTAAGAAGTGGAGTCTTCCTGGGTATCCTACCATACAGTCCCTTTTCATTCAGACGCCGACGAATAATACGGGTTGACACTGTTGTACCCTCGGTTCTTTATCCACCATCCGCACAATCTTGCGTTGAAATCTCTTGTCAATTTTTCTTTTGCATCCACATCTAGGGAGATTACACAGTGCCAGGGGCTTACACTTCTTCATCTAGGGAGGTGCCACAGTGCCAGGGGCTTTACACTTCTTCATCTAGGGAGGTGCCACAGTGCCAGGGGCTTTACACTTCTTCATCTAGGGAGGTACCACAGTGCCAGGGGCTTTACACTTCTTCATCAAGGGAGGTGCCACAGTGCCAGGGGCTTTACACTTCTTCATCAAGGGAGGTGCCACAGTGCCAGGGGCTTTACACTTCTTCATCTAGGGAGGTGCCACAGTGCCAGGGGCTTTACACTTCTTCATCTAGGGAGGTGCCAACCGTGACCCGGGGGACTTGACACTTTTCCTCTAGGGAGGTGCCACAGTGCCAGGGATTTACACTTCTTTCTTGGAGGGTGCACAGGCAGGGGACTTTTACACTTCTCATCTAGGGGAAGTGCACAGTGCCGGGGACTAGTGACCACTTTCTTCATCTAGGGAGGTGCCACAGTGCCAGGGGCTTTACACTTCTTCATCTAGGGAGGTGCCACAGTGCCAGGGGCTTTACACTTCTTCATCTAGGGAGGTGCCACAGTGCCAGGGGCTTTACACTTCTTCATCTAGGGAGGTGCCACAGTACCAGGGGCTTTACACTTCTGGATGACACTGCGCACTGTAGACACAGGAACGTTCAGGTCCTTGGAGATGGACTTGTAGCCTTGATGCTTCCTTACCATTTTGATTCTCAAGTCCTCAGACAGTTCTTTGGTCTTCTTTCTGAGAAGATTCAAACCAGTTGCCTCATTCAGTCATCAAAACCTAATCAAAATTTTTAAATGAACATGTTAATAAAGATTATATGTTTTATGTGAAAAGGAGATAGTGGTTTTCCTCATTTTCTCTTATTTGGTTGTTCTCCGGCATTTGTGAGTGAACACTTCTATTTGAATAGACAGGACATCCCAGTGATTTTTTTTTTCATTAGAGGTCATATGTTTTGTCTCAGTTTTGGTTATCCCTGTAGTATATAGCCACCAGCCACTGTAGTATATATATAGCTATATAGCAATATAGTATATAGAAGTGGTGGCGAACCTATGGCACGGGTGCCAGAGGTGGCACTCAGAGCCCTCTCGATGGGCACTCAGGCTGTTGCACCATGGCAGAGTTCGCCAGACAGATCCTCCTACAGTCTCAGGACTTGCCATGTTTAGCATTATTTTAATGTGGAGCATCCTGGTATACTTGAGGCTGCAGGAAGAGAGCGGTGTGGACAGGGTCAGGTTAACACTGGAGCCCCTCCTGAGCGACCCCTGAATCTCCCTGTTTAGGAAGCTGTCAAGGGAAGCTCCAGTGACAACCCAAATTTCCTCTCCTTCTGACAAAGATATTGGTGCTCTCAGGCCTATTGAAAGCTGTGGTACAGCACGGAGCAAAAAAATTGCAATAAGAGACTTCCGGTTCCGGCGCGCGCCTGATGAGACGCGAGTGAGGAGAGCTCCGTGAACCCGTCTCACAGCGCGAGGTCCCCAGCTGACATACCGGGAGCTGTGTGTAGTGCAGCCCCTAACAAAACTGAAAAGAACCTCCCCGGTGTATGGAGAGGTTCTTAATACGTACCGGGACCCCGCAGCAGGTGCGAACTGCACAGCCACGCGCCCAGGGCGAATCCAAGATGGCGCCGGAGCCTAACAAGCAAAACAGGAGGACGCGTGCTTCGTCTCAACCTCCATTACCTGCAGAGAGAGAAGCAGGGGCCGAGGCTACAACGGAGGAGGTAATACAAGGACTTAATATATCATGTCGCACGCTAGCAGTGGAAGTTGCTAAACTCCTGGCACCGGACATAACAGCGTCCATAGAAGCCACAATCTCGGGTGCATTACAAAATCTGCAAACTTCCCTTCCCTTCCTTGGTTGAACTTGATGGACAGGTGTCTTTTTTCAACCGTATAAACTATGAAACTATGAAAACTGATGTGGCAAGACATGACTCTCATATCATAGAATTGGAACAAAGAATGAGTAATATGGAGGATGAAATGGCAGGCACGCAAACGATGCTGCAGAAAGTGTTAAAAACTAACGCACAATTATTGGAGAAAGTGGATGATTTAGAAAACAGGTCGAGGCGAAATAACCTGCGCATAATTGGAATAACAGAGGAAATAGCGCAAACAGGGCTGGCAAAGCTGTGCGCGGTGGACATCCCTAATATCTTAGGCCTAAGAAACCCAGTGAGGGTGGAAAGAGCCCATAGAATCGGCCCGCCAAGAGACCAACAACGTAACGGGACAACAAATAGGCCGCGACCAGTCATAGTGCGATATTTGGACTATGTGGTGACAGGTTCCCTTTAAGGCTTCATTCAATAAAGGAAAAAAAACTAACTTCCGGTTCCGGCGCGCGCCTGATGAGACGCGAGTGAGGAGAGCTCCGTGAACCCGTCTCACAGCGCGAGGTCCCCAGCTGACATACCGGGAGCTGTGTGTAGCGCAGCCCCTAACAAACCTGAAAAGAACCTCCCCGGTGTATGGAGAGGTTCTTAATACGTACCGGGACCCCGCAGCAGGTGCGAACTGCACAGCCACGCGCCCAGGGCGAATCCAAGATGGCGCCGGAGCCTAACAAGCAAAACAGGAGGACGCGTGCTTCGTCTCAACCTCCATTACCTGCAGAGAGAGAAGCAGGGGCCGAGGCTACAACGGAGGAGGTAATACAAGGACTTAATATATCATGTCGCACGCTAGCAGTGGAAGTTGCTAAACTCCTGGCACCGGACATAACAGCGTCCATAGAAGCCACAATCTCGGGTGCATTACAAAATCTGCAAACTGATGTGGCAAGACATGACTCTCATATCATAGAATTGGAACAAAGAATGAGTAATATGGAGGATGAAATGGCAGGCACGCAAACGATGCTGCAGAAAGTGTTAAAAACTAACGCACAATTATTGGAGAAAGTGGATGATTTAGAAAACAGGTCGAGGCGAAATAACCTGCGCATAATTGGAATAACAGAGGAAATAGCGCAAACAGGGCTGGCAAAGCTGTGCGCGGTGGACATCCCTAATATCTTAGGCCTAAGAAACCCAGTGAGGGTGGAAAGAGCCCATAGAATCGGCCCGCCAAGAGACCAACAACGTAACGGGACAACAAATAGGCCGCGACCAGTCATAGTGCGATATTTGGACTATGTAGACAAGACAGCAGTGCTAATGGCTTACAGGAAAAGAAATGATCCCCTTATTTTCCAGGGTCAGAAGATTTTAATATTCGGGGACTATTCTGCGGATGTATCCAAAAAAAGGCGGGCTTTTAGCCAAACGTGCAGCAGCTTGGTGAGGCACCGCATACGTTTTGCTTTACAGTATCCGGCAGTGCTGAGGATTTTTCTGCCAGAGGGAGGAACGGAAACATTTGAATCACCGGATGATGCAGCCCACTTTGTTGAAACGCTGGCGACACGGTCAAGATCCAGGGAACCGGAGGATGAGACAGCGACCAGACATCGACCCAGGGAAAGAAGCAGGAGTAGCAGATCTCGCTCCTTTTCACCGGACTGAGGATCCGCTTATCACCCGGAGATGAAAAGAGGAACGAGAAATAAAAGAAAAAAAAGGGGGGACTTGAGAAGGACTCTCTAATGTTTCTTACTTTTTGATGCCTACCACGTTTGGAGGGATGTTCCTGTTACATTGTTGGGACGTGAATGTCAAGATGAGTATGGCTTTATATGTGCACCTGTTTGAAAATATACAAGGTTTATTGTTCATAAGTAGACGGGTTTGATAGAAAGGGAGTTATAAGGAAGGTAAAAGAAGTCTTGAGAGGATCGAGGGGAATGCCAGACACCCCTGGGTACTCAGCGCGGAAGAAGGATAGTCCAGTTAAAAAATATGGTCTGAGGGAGGAGTTAGCATGTAGGAGAAGGAAATTCAAAAATAAGATGTACAATTCACAGTTCAAAGGGGAAGGGAGGGGAGGGAGGAGGGGGGAAGAGGGTTTTTTGTTAAAAAGGTTTTTGTTACAAGGGGCTCCAGGTGATCTCTACTACCCCTATTACACTGGGGGAACCTCGAGGGTAAACACAACCTATAACGTTCTTATATGAGAATAGTCTCTTGGAATGTAAAGGGACTTCGTTCCCAGCATAAAAGAATCATGGTGCTGAGGCATCTCCAAAAATTAAAAGCGGATGTGGCACTCATACAGGAGACCCATCTGGGGGAGGAGGACATGCAACGGATGAATAAGCTCTGGGTGGGCCAGGTTTTTGGCTCTCCGGCAGTTAATGGGAAAGCGGGGGCAATGATATTATTACACCGTAACCTAAACTGTACAGTTGTGTCTCAAGAAGCGGATGAGCAGGGGAGACGTGTGAGGGTGGTGTTGGAGTGCCCAGCAGGGATAGTGAGCCTATACTGTATTTATGCGCCAAATGAAAATAACACAGCATTCTTTACTAGCTTGGAGGCAAAATTGTTGCAGGATAGAGAACATCAGATCATAGTGGGAGGGGACATGAATTCAGTAGTTCATGTAAGGGAAGATAGGAAACGAGATGACGGTAGTGTAGCTGCGGCCAGGCCGCAAGACAAAGTCTTAGATCCACTGTTGGCAGTTATAGGCTTACACGACCTATGGAGGACATTTCACCCAGGAGATAGGGAATTTACCTATTATTCTCATGCTAAGGGTGCATGGTCACGAATAGATTATATTCTGGGCTCGCATGCAATACTTAGTCGCACAGAACGAATCGACATCGGAGATTTAGTGATCTCAGACCATGCACCTGTAGTATTGGACCTGCGAGACACATTCAAGGGAGGAACAGACATCTTGTGGCGATTCCCATCCTATCTATATACTGATGAGACATTTCTAAATCTTCTAAAAGGGTGGTGGGCGGAGTTCTGCGGGGACCACGGGGAACATGAGGAAAACATTTTCTTATATTGGGACGCGGCCAAGATGTCCATCAGAGGGCGTATTAGATCTTATATAGCATCCCTCAAAAAGAAAACTGCCATGGCCTATAAGGTAGCGAGTGATCGATTAAGGGCAACTTATACACAATTTCTATCTGATCCCACAGAAGAGAGTAAGGAGGCATGGAAACAAGCAAGAGCAGAATTTGATTTATGGATTGAGAGACGGGAAAGTTTTAAGAGAGACCAAGTAACTGCTGATTTCTTTAGATATGGTAACAAAGCGGGATCCATATTGGCAAAAATGGCAAAGGGCAGGAGAATGGGAACGCATATAGGAGGCCTGCGAAACCAGAGAGGAGAATTACAGAAAGACCCGAAGGAGGTAAATAAGATTCTTTATGAGTATTATAGCAAACTGTACTCCCAATCCCTGGTAAAAGAGGAGGAGGGGAAAGAGTTTCTTAAGGCCCTAGATTTGCCTCGTTTGTCAGAGGAGGAAAAAACACAATTGAATTCCCCCATAACAGAACAAGAGGTGATGTCGGTAATTAAGGGACTAACAAACGGCAAGGCGCCAGGCCCAGACGGGTACCCTGGGGAATTCTATAAAATGTTAGCAACGGAGGTAGTGCCAACCTTAACGAAAGTTTACCAAAATGTGATAAGGACTGGGGACTTCCTGCCATCAGGCGAGGTCGCATATGTAAAAGTTCTCCCCAAGGAGGGTAAGGACCTAGAACAGCCGGGAGCATATAGGCCGATTTCGCTCATAAATCAGGACATGAAGATTTTGTCGAAACTATTTGCCAATAGGCTGGCTTCGATTATGCCGCGATTAATAGGGCCACATCAGGTGGGGTTTATTAAGGGAAGATCAGCAGTCACTAATATAAGAACGGTCTTGGCAGTACAGGAAGCAGTAGAAGAATCGGAGGAAGGTCCGGCGCTGCTGACACTCGACGCTGAAAAAGCGTTTGATAACGTAAATTGGGGTTGGATGTCAGCAGTGCTGGACGCTTTTGGTTTTGAAGGGGCTTTTCGCAGTTACATCACAGCGGCCTATAAAAAACCTAAGGCTAGGGTCTTCACGTCAGGTTTTCTTTCCCCTACAATAGAGTTGCAGAAGGGTACAAGGCAGGGGTGCCCCCTGTCACCCCTATTATTTGACCTCACGCTGGAACCGCTGGCTAGATACTTGGAGTCAGGGAGGGTTTATTCGGGCATAAAGGTAGGGACAAAGGAGGTACGTCTGGCATGTTTTGCAGACGATTTGCTGTTGTTTCTAAAATCACCTAGAACCCAGTTACAGCAAGTTTTGCAAACATTAGATAATTTCGGGTCTTTCACAGGATACAAAATAAATGCCTCTAAGAGCCAGCTACTGCCTTTGGGAAAGGGAGCGCCAGGAATACAAACGGGGGAAAGGTGGTTGCAGGGGGTGGAAGTGAGACATTCCCAGATCACATATCTCGGGATTAAAATCAGTAGGATCCCTTCACAGACGTACAACTTAAATTACGGACCGCTGTTTCAAAGAATACAGGGGGAATTAGCGCGCTGGGAAACATTGCCGTTATCTTTGATGGGAAGGGCACACCTCATAAAGATGATAAGTTTTGGGAGGCTACTGTACCCGTTGCAAACTTTACCTCTGCTAATAAGACATGCCGATTTTCAAAGGTTACAGACGGCGTTTGTGCGCTTTCTATGGAAGGGCAGGCGTCCTAGAATTGCCTATCACAAGTTAGCCCTACCTAAGTATGATGGAGGAATACAGTTACCGCTATTACGCTGTTATAATCTAGCTGCACAGTTTAGACACGTTAGGGACTGGCTACACAACACTAACTCCCACTCTAATGTGATCCTGGAACAAGAACTAGTGGGGCAGCATAGTTTGGCTGCACTACTACATCTCAAATGGTCGGAACTCCCCCCTAATGTCAAGAAGAGCTATCTCCTGAAAGATACAGTTGGGGCATGGAAAGCAATTAGGAAAATATACGGGAAACCGTTCAGCTTATCAAAATACACCCCCATACAGCTAAACATGATATATAGACAAACCAGAGAAAATAGATTGTTTAAGGAGTGGGGAGAAAAAGGGATAACAAGAACCGGGCATCTCCTACACGAGTCAGAACCTAGGTGGCTTACTTGGCAGGAATTCAAAGACAAATATAGGCTGGGCATCGCACAACACCTGCAGTTTTATCAAATTCTGGAGACCAGCAAAGCAAGAGTTAGAGGAATGCCAGAAGCAGAAAAGTCAGGTCCGTTTGACACTTTGGTAGGCACGCCTCAACGCCATGATTCATTATCGGAAATCCATGTGAGAATTAGGGAACAAATGTTGCACCGTTGGAAAGGGAACTGCTTCCAGGGATGGGAAAGGGAAATAGATACCACAGATCTACATGACAAAATGCTAGCTGGTTGGGAAAAGGTACGAAAATCGATGATAAATGAGCAATGGAGGGAAATGCAGTATCGCTTGATGCACAGAGCAACATATGCTTTCAATTTTGCCCCGAGTGACGCACCAGCGCATTATCTGAGAAGCTGCCCGAAATGTGGCTTGGATAGAGCAAATCTATTTCATGCTATTTGGTCATGCCCGCACCTGGAGCCCTTTTGGCAAGCTATTAAGGCCATGATAAAAGAAGTATGGAGACAGGAGGTGATAATGACCCCGGAAACAATGTTATTCCACCACATACCAGTGAATGGGAATCCAGAGGAAACATGCATAGTAGACAAAAAGCTGATACATATAACTATATTGGTAGCTAAGAAGTGTATTCTGCGTCACTGGTTAGAGTCGACCA
Source organism: Engystomops pustulosus (assembly GCA_019512145.1). Classification (NCBI taxonomy): domain Eukaryota; kingdom Metazoa; phylum Chordata; class Amphibia; order Anura; family Leptodactylidae; genus Engystomops; species Engystomops pustulosus. Next base: position 27,150,676 of record CM033641.1, read on the forward strand.
TCCCTGACATACCGGAGGTGATTAGCACCCTGAAACAGCTTCTAGTATATGATAAAATAGAAACGGAGAGACATAAAGAAAGGGATTCGGAAAAGTTCTTTAAAAAGTGGAAGGAGTTTATTTTAAGATATTATACGGAAGCAGAGATACAATCACTTATGAAAACCTTTCAATACACCACATGGTACAATACTCAACAGCTGAAAGGACGACTTGGAGCTTTGGAGTATAGAGGTTAGGGAAAGAGATCACCTGGAGAGGGGGGGGGGGGGGGGGGGTGTTATAAGCCTGGGGTCCCGGCAGCCGGAGGATGAGGTGGAAGCTGGAGCCACGGCTGAATTTGTTTTATTTACTGGTTTAGAAAAATGTAAAGTTTGTCTTTGCATATACTTATACATTATTGTGCAATTTGTCACTAGGTATCGTCGGATAAGACTGTGAAAATGAACATGACTATTTATTGTAACTATCAGAGACAAAATAAAAATTGTTGTTTAAAAAAAAAAAAAAATTGCAATAAGTTACTTCTTGTATTGCCGTTTTGGCACTTTGCAAAAAATATGCACGTTTTGGGTTGCAGTTTGGGCACTCGACCTCTAAAAGGTTCGCCATCGCTGGTATATAGCCAGCCTGCCCCAGTAGTAGATAGCGATCCTGCCCCTGTAGTATACAGCCTGCCAGCCCCATGTAGTATACAGCCAGCCTGCCCCCCAGTAGTACAAAGCCAGACAGCCTCTGCCCCTACCCGTATATAGCCTCCAGCCCCTCCCCAGTACATACCAGCCAGCCCCTGCACCATAATATCCTGCCGGCCCCTGCCCCAGTATATAGCCTGCCGCCCCTGTCCCCAGTATATTCCCCACCCGTCCATTCCCCAGTATATAGCCGGCAAGCCCCTGCCCAAGTATATAGCCAGCAGCCATTGTCGCATATATAGCAACCCCCTCGCCCCTTTGCACCGCGCCCACGTCCCCTGTTACATCCCCCCCCCTGCTTGCAGTTTGATTTTAAAAATAATCTAAACTCACCTTTCCGGCGCCCCCGCAGGTCTTCTGTGTGGTCCGCAGCAGGTCTGTGCAGCACACAGCTCTGACATCAGCCACAGCCGCTGACATTGGAGTGTGTGCCGGCTGCCAGCACACACATTACCAATGCAGCAGCGGTGGCTACGTCAGAGCCTGTGACGTCCACGGACCTGCTCTGACCTCTGGATCACATAGAGACCTGCGGGGGCGCCGAAAGGTGAGTTTAGATTTTTGATTTTTTTTTTGTCAAAGTTTGAGCCAAGTTTGTGTTTTTCAGCACATTTATTTTTCTGAAAAACTGGGCTTATACTTGAACTGTCAAACTTGCACTTTCTTTAATGTCTAAACTGCTTGCACGTATATTTAAAAAGTGTGCCCGCGCCACATATGTGTCACCAGATTCGTCATTAACCTGTTTTTTGGCGAACCTATGGCATGGGTGCCAGAGGGGGCACTAAGGGCCCTCTCTATGGGCACCCGCACCTTCACCCCAGCGCAAAGTTTGCCAAATAGACTCAAGGCCTCCCTGTAGTCCCGAAGCCCAGGACCCTGCAAGGAAGCTACATTGATAATCTGTCTGTTAAAACATCATTGATACAATGTTTGGCACACGGTTTTCTAATTGTTGTGGGGCACACTGCCTTAATGAAGAAATGTATTAATATGAATCTCTGTTCGGATTTGTAGTATCATTTCCTATTATATATTTAGACTCACAATGCTCAGGAATACTCAGCAATGCTAAATATATTAGGGACATGACACGACCAGTGGTCCTTTCCCTGCCCCCTAACATGAGCTGCCACCACCATGTTTCAGTGTTGGCATTGTATTTGGCAGGTGATGGCAGCGCTAGTTTTCTTCTCACATACTGTTTAGATTTAACACCAAAAGTTAAATATTTGTCTCATCGGACCAGAGATCTTATTTTCTATAGTCTGGGAGTCCTGTGTATTTTTTGCACAATGTATGTGCCTTTCTATGTCTTGCACTAAGGAAGGCTTCTGTCGCAGACTCTGCCATAAAGCCCCAAATGATGGATGCTGCAAGTGATGACTTTGTGGACCTTTCTCCTACTGCATCTCTGGAGCTCAGTCACAGTGATCTTGGGGTTCTTTACCTCTCTTTAAACCAAGGCTTTTCTCCCATCGACTCTTTAGTTTGGTTGGACAAACTACTTCAACTTAAGGATTATGGGGGCCACTGTGCTCTCAGGAACCTTCAGCGCTGCAGAAATTATTTGTAACCTTGGCCAATCTTTTCTTTGCACACATTCTGTCTCTAAACTCCTTGGGCAGTTTCTTAGACCTCATGATTCTCATGCACTGTGAGGTCTTATATAGACAGGTGTGTGTCTTTCCTAATCATCCATCAATTTTAATTAAACACAGCTGGCTCCAATGAGGATTAGAACCATCTCAAGGAGGTTTAGAAGGAAATGGACATCATGTAGTTGAATATGAGTTCACGCAAAGGGTTTTGAATACTTACGACCATGTGATATTTCAGTTTTTCTTGTTTAATATATGTACATATCTGTTTTGTTCTGTCATGAATGGAGAGTTAATTAATGAGCATAAAAAATATTTTTTTATCTTACTAATTGGCTGCAATACAACCATAAGTGAAAAAATTTAGGGGTCTGAATACTTTCCATACGCTCTATACTACTCTGGTGGAAGTTGCAGACATGAAAGTTGCATTTCAGCTATGGCTTCTAGTGTCACCAACATGGGACTTGTCACATGCTGCCAACCTCATATATACACAGTTAAAATAATATATATCCAGGCAAATAAAACATCTTAGAAGCAATGTACACACCAGGGACCCAAAGCTCATTAACCTCCTAACAAAAATTCGCTAAAGGGGTTTTTGCATGAACTTTTTTGCCTTTAAGTGCCCATGGTCCAAAATGACATAATAAATACTTACTTTATTTGCTACAGGTGACTGAGCTGGACCTCTTGGTATCCTAGTTTCTGTAATAGACGAATATCTGATTGGCTGTAGCGGGCACTTACCTGTCTGATTGGCTGTAGCGGGCACTTACTGTCTGATTGCTAGAGGCCAGTGCTGGATCCCTACGAATATTTTGTACTTGTCTTCTAGGTACAGAACTTGTCCTGCTACTTTAGTGGAGCTTCTTACCTTCTCCTCCAGCTTCAACACACGACGGAATGAACCAAATGAACAGGAGGTATTTTTAATGTAAAAAATTAGTTGTTTGTTTCAAATTGTTGTGAAGCCTCACCTTGGAAGTGGAACCCTTTTGCTTTCTAAACATGGGATTTTTTAACGCACCTGCCCCAATTCTGGTTGTTTTGCTCAAAAAAACGGTCTAAAATGCCTTTCACCTCATTTATCAAGGCTTTTAAAAACCCTTTTTTTGGCACTTTCCGCTTGTGCGACCATTGGGTGTGGCCTTCAGAAAATGGGCGTGGTCTAGGAAGAAAGGGGGGCTTAGCTGCAGGAAATGTCTTTGCACCCAAAATTCTGGTGCACAGTTTCAGACCAACTAAAAGTAGTTCTAAAGTAGGAACCGACAGTCTTACCTGCACCAGAATTCATCATCAAGGTGATAAATCTGGCCAGCAAAAGATCAGTGTTTTTCCAGCTAGAGACTGGCGGAATACGAGACACAGGGGCTTATTTACTAAGGTCCCGCGACCGCATTTCCTTGTGTTTCATTTCGGGGATTGGTGCACGGGTTGTGTCGCAATCCGCGCTAGCTTGCACGCAAACAAATCATGGGGCGGCCGTTGACGATCTGATGGATGGACTAAGCGCGGATTACATTTATTTTTGTCGCAAGCCAAGCACTACATGCACCGGGAAGAAGAAGGTGAAGGGAGCGACACAATGCAGGATATGTCGCAGTGGATCTGCGTGGATTGCGGCACAGTGCATTATTGTCGGAGAGTCCGGATTGGGGATCGCGACTCGGACGGTTAAGTAAATGCGCCCCACATTGTTAAATCCTGCCATTATATGACTAAGACTGGCAGCCACTGTACAATAAACAGAAAAAAAATTATTTTATTTTTGGTTTGAAATGGCAGCCATTTTTTTGTTGCCTGGTTGGCAGTGTGACAAAACACTAGAATGAATTATCAACTAGCGCACTGTGTACTACAAACTGGAACCCTGGCACCAACTTCACGTTTTTTTAGACCTGTAAATGTCAGCGCTTTCCTCCTGCCTGCTCACAGTTACTAATCACTGGAGAGCTGGTAGTGTTTTCTGTTTTATTTAGCAGTCAGAGAGCCAATGAATTGAATAAAGTCAGATCAGAACGAGTGGCTGTAATAGTGAGAGTGTGTGTGTACGAGAACTGGTATGTGCTTTGGCACATGACAAATAATTGGAAGTGAGTGGTGTTCTGTTGTAATACAATCCAGATACAGTAAGGATACATGCACACTGCCGTTGCCCGTCGCAACCGTAGACGGCGGGCACACAGCGCGTCGGGGAGAGGAGGAGGAGTGAGGCTCACGCCCCTTCCATAGGAACATATGGGCACCGGGCTCCGTAATACGTGAGATAAGACATGTCCTATCTTTTCCCGGGCTATGGAGTGGTACGGTGCCGCACGTGCGCACGTACGCTCGTACGATGCCGTGAGCCCATAGAAGTGTATGGGGGATGTATATTGGCCGTATATAGTGGGGCCGTATATACACCCCATACATTTTGTGAATGCAGTCTAGTTGTTTAAGGACTCCTATCGGATGGACACATATACAGTACATTTGCCTATAAATACGAGTGAAGAAGGTTACTCTTATCAATTCTAAGAACTACAAATATTACTTCATATGACACCTAGTGTCCAAACATACATGCCCCCATTCAGCTCAGTGAACGGAGATACTGATGAAAACAATAAACAAACCCACACAAACGCCAATTAGGTGTATACAAATAACAAACCAGCACAACACACAACACTCCAGCCACGATTATATAACTTTAATAATAAATCCTCACATTGTGGGCTCTAGACTGTAGATTTTAAGAATTCGTTGTAGTGTTGTCTTTACCAATTTCCCTTTTAAATACATACAATAACGATATTTGTTTAACACACATTTTCTTTTGACCAGTGGGTCTTAGTGAGGCCGTCTTTAGGCCTTTTTTGTGATAATAACAGAGTCGGGCACCTATGCAATAACTGGAATTTTTTTTTAAGGACCGATCGATAAGGTCTGTGCAGCGCTTGTTAATCTGTGTGCACGATATTAATAATGGAATTTATTATTATTATTATATTATATCAAGCAAACAACACAGCAATTTCCACTAGAAATCTTTACTGATCATCTAGGGAGGTCCTGACTCCAACCACCCCTTATAAACAAAAAACTTACTACCTAAATAACTCCCTGACCTCTAAACCCAAAGTGCAGTTTACAGACGGATGAATATGCCGACTCTCTCTCCTCTAGAGACACGGTCAGGTTATTTTAAGAGCTACGACAGAAAGGCAATCTCCTTTTTCCCTGACGCTCATTAGAGGGACTTGTCCACAAAATTTGGATTGTGTACATAATCCATGTGCGTTATATTGTACTGCATCAATTTTTTTCACATCGTAGGACCAATGGGCAGGGGAAAAAAATACATTGTAACCATCCTTATTTTTTTTTTTTACTGACGAGAAAATAGGTTGTTTTACTATTGTCCCTAGTGCCAAATAAAAAAAAAAACAAAAAAACATGACAATATGGATGTCATGTGATTTAAAAAAAAAAATCACAATGCTTTTTTTTCTCACAGTCTGCACATCAGTGGAAAAAAAAAAAAAGATGAATAGAACAGGCCCATTGAAATCATTGGGTCAGTACATCTATCTATGCTCTACTCGCAGTAGTTCACACTGATGCAAAAAAATCACATCACTATACAGGACAAAATATAAAACACATAAAATCACACCGGAAGATGTAAGCAAGCCAAGGTACAATGTGAATACAGAAGCCCTCCTCATCTAGATGTTCACCCCAAAATGTTACAAAATATTGTCCTATTATTTGGATAAACATTAATAAATATGTAACACCTCCGGTGCAGGACGATACAATCCAGAGGCTCCGGCCTCTCCCTCCATGCGCCCCCCTGCTGCGACGAAAGGCTAATCATCCAGAAATATGGTAGCATTTGTGATTTTTCAGGGCTTCTACGCCAGTGTTGCCCCGATGTGTGCAACGATCATAAGATGAAATACAAATAGAAGTCATATACAAGTGTGTGTCTAAGTCTAGAGCATATAGCACAGCTAGTCATGTGTGTTTGCTGTGTGACTATATCTGTGTCAACAGATAACTTTAATAGAGTATAAAAACACATAGGATATGATATATAGTCACAGCACCGCACATGATCCGAGAAACGCAAATAGTGAGCAACTGCAAAGAATAAAAGAAAATGTAACCCTCTATGTGCGTTTCACCTACTGACCTACATCAGGAGGGATAAAAAAAAAAAAAATAGGGTTTATTTTAAGGGCTACTGATGATCTGGAAACTGTGTCACATGTGCGTGTCTGGGATGGCATCAAATGTAATGTCCTAAACACAAAGGCCGTACTAATAGTGTATGTATGGCTCTACAAACACATAGGCTTAGTTACTAAGGGTCCGTGGCCGCATTTTTGACGTTTTTTCTGACATTTTCAGGATTTGCAACGGCCAGACAGGTATTTATGGGGATTGTGTCACACACAATCAGATTTCAGATCGTCGGACATCCGACTGATTCGGACTGAGTGCGGGTATAACCTGCAATTGTGTCGTAAGATCAAGCACTTACATGCACCAGGAAGAAGGAGAAACTCCGCGGGCCTGAGCGGGAAGCGACACATGCGGATATCGGGTGCACGATCTTATTGAATCGCGGCACAGTGCATCTTCGGTTGGACAATACACTTTTGGGAACTCCCCGGGCCCAAATTGCTTTTTTTTCGTCGGGTTTCCAAAATTTTTCTGATTACCCCGGTTTTTGGCGCACGCGATCGATTGTGGCACATCGGCGCCGGCAGCACGCGACGGAAATCGGGGGGGGGTTTTCCGACGTTCGGAAAAACACAGAAATAAAAGTGTCGCTTGACACGGGCTTACCTGCACCCAGCAAGATGGTGAACTCCAGTGAACTCCGACGGACTTCAGCGCAGCACGACACCTGGTGACAATCAGGGCACTACCTTATTAATCACCGGAAACCCAATCCTCGACAGAGAACGGCCACTGGATCGACAGGACCGGGTAAGTGCCCCAGTCCTCTCCCCTACCTCTCCTGGTCTGTATTTTCATCACCACAGTTGATACCTTTCTGATCCATTATGTGCTTTACAGAGAGTTATGATCTTTTTGATTTACTGCTTCACAATTTGGATCAACCTCTGTTTGGTTTCTACCATATTCTCGTATTCCACTGTTTTCATTTTTCGTCATTTACCTGTCAGGAGAGGCTTTGCTCATTGGGGGGAGCTGTGTGTTGGTCAGGTTGACCGGTTTTATCATATGCCAGTTCTCCCTGTTGGTTTACATTTGGGTGTAGTCCACACTTTTAAATGTTTTTTAATATTTCTGTGTGTGTGGTGTACTATGGTACAAATAAAATTTGTTTACTTTTTTACTTTTGGGTCTCATAGCAGGCTTCCTTTTTTTCTGTGTGTAGTTGTAATAGATTTATCCACGGTCATGATGAATGCTAGTGCAGGGTAAGACTGTCGTCCTACTTTTAGACCTACTTTTAGTGCGTTAAACTGTGCGCCAGAATTTTGGGTGCACGGACAATTTTCCATAAGCCACGCCCCTTTCTTGTGTGGTCACGCCCTTTTCCCCCCGAAGGCCATGCCCCTTATCCGGCGTCTTTGGAAAGTGCCCACTGGTCCAAAAGCATTGAAAACTGTGGTGCAAGCATTTTGCAGTGTTTATGTGCAAAATCACCAGAATTGTGGACAAGTGCGTTAATAGATCCTCCGCAATATCACAGTAAAAAAGGTTAGAAAAAGACATCAGTCATCAAGTCCAAACTTTACATTATATTGAATTGATCCAGAAGAAGTCAAAAACCCTGCAAGGCAGATGCCAAAGTGGGGGCCGTTGCCACATCCGCACACCCCTCGTCTCTTGTGCTTGTATACAGTACTTCGTGTGCAAGGGGTTTTGGGCGTTGTTCTGTGTCCCTTGGTACCATTTCCATCTGTTTTTTAATTCTTGTTGACCTCATTATGCTATTGATGTTGTAGTAAAATTTTACTAATTGTCTTTGTAAAAAGATTTATATTTTTATCCTTTGGGTCAGTTGAGTTGTTGTGTTTAACGCAGGAATGATATGCAGAAGGAAGAAACTATCGCTTTTTTTGAATAGAATGCTGATTTAGAGGGACACTGGGGCACATTTACTAAGGTCCTGCGGCTGCAATTCCGTCGGTTTTTCCTGAATATTTCCGATTTGCACCGTTTTGCGCTGAATTGTCCCGGGTTTGGCGCACAGCGATTGGATTGTGGCACATCGGCGCCGCGACTGAATCTGGGGGGCCATGACCCCGGAAACCCAACAGATTCCGACAAACCGCAGAATTAACAAATGTCAAGATCATCACCACATTCAACCTGAAAGTTGTGGTACAGCACGGAGCAAGAAAATTGCAATAAGTTACTTCTTGTATTGCCGTTTTGGCACTTTGCAAAAAATATGCACGTTTTGGGTTGCAGTTTGGGCACTCGACCTCTAAAAGGTTCTATCTATAATGCAATATAGTATATAGAAGTGGTGGCGACACCTATGGCACGGGTGCCAGAGTGGCACTCAGAGCCCCTCCGATGGGCAACTCAGGCTGTTCACCATGCCAGAGTTCGCCAGACAGATCCTCCTACAGTCTCAGGACTTGCCATGTTTAGCATATTTTATGTGGAGCATCCTGGTATACTTGAGGCTGCAGGAAGAAGAGCGGTGTGACAGGGTCAGGTTTAACACTGGAGCCCCTCCTGAGCGACCCCTGAATCTCCCTGTTTAGGAAGCTGTCAAGGGAGACTCCAGTGACAACCCAAATTTCCTCTCTTCTGACAAAGATATTGGTGCTCTCAGCCTATTGAAAGCTGTGGTACAGCACGGAGCAAAAAAATTGCAATAAGAGACTTCCGGTTCCGCGCGCGGCCTGATGAGACGCGAGTGAGGAGAGCTCCGTGAACCCGTCTCACAGCGCGAGGTCCCCAGCGACATAACCGGAGCTGTGTGTAGTGCACCCCTAACAAAACTGAAAAGAACCTCCCCGGTGTATGGAGAGTTCTTAATACGTACCGGGACCCCGCAGCAGTGCGAACTGCACAGCCACGCGCCCATGGCGAATCCAAGTGGCCCGGAGCCTAACAACAAAACAGTAGGACGCGTGCTTCGTCTCAACCTCATTACCTGCAGAGAGAGAAGCAGGGGCCGAGGCTACAACGGAGGAGGTAATACAAGACTTAATATATCATGTCGCACAGCTAGCAGTGGAAGTTGCTAAACTCCTGGCACCGGACCTACAGGCTCCATAGCCACAATCTCCTTGTTCATTACAAAATCTGCAAACTTCCCTCCCTTCCTTGGTTGAACTTGATGGACAGGTGTCTTTTTTCAACCGTTATAAACTATGAAACTATGAAACTGATGTGGCAAGACATGACTCTCATATCATAGAATTGGAACAAAGAAGTGAGTAATATGGAGATGAAATGGCAGGCACGCAAACGATGCTGCAGAAAGTGTTAAAACTAACGCACAATTATTGGAGAAAGTGGATGATTTAGAAAACGTCCGAGGCGAAATAACCTGCGCATAATTGGATAACAGAGGAAATAGCGCAAACAGGGCTGGCAAAGCTGTCGCGGTGGCATCCCTATATCTTAGGCCTAAAACCGTGAGGTGGAAAGAGCCCATAGAATCGGCCCGCCAAGAGACCAACAACGTAACGGACAACAAGGCCGCGACCAGTCATATGCGATATTTGGACTATGTGGACAAGAACGCAGTGCTAATGGCTTACAGAAAGAAATGATCCCCTTATTTTCCAGGTTCAGAAGATTTTAATATTCGGGGACTATTCTGCGGATGTATCCAAAAAAAGGCGGGCTTTTAGCAAACGTGCAGCAGCTTGGTGAGGCACCGCATACGTTTTTCTTATACAGTATCCGGCGTGCTGAGGATTTTCTGCTGCCAGAGGAGGAACGAAACATTTGAATCACGGATGATGCAGCCCACTTTGTTGAAACGCTGGCGACCACGGTCAAGATCCAGGGAACCGGAGGATGGACAGCGCCCAGACTCGACCCAGGGAAAGAAGCAGGAGTAGCAGATCTCGCTCCTTTTCACCGGACTGGATCCGCTTATCACCGGAGTATAAAAGAGGAACGAAAATAAAAGAAAAAAAAGGGGGGACTTGAGAAGGACTCTCTAATGTTTTCTTACTTTTTGATGCCTACCACGTTTGGCAGGGATGTTCCTGTTACATTGTTGGGAGTGAATGTCAAGATGAGTATGGCTTTATTGTGCATCACCTGTGTGAAAATATACAAGGTTTATGTTCATAAGTAGAGTTTGATAGAAAGGAGTTATAGGAAGGTAAAAAGTCTTGAGAGGATCGAGGGGAATGCCAGACACCCCTGGGTACTCAGCGCGGAAGAAGGATAGTCCAGTTAAAAAATATGGTCTGAGGAGGAGTTAGCATGTAGGAGAAGAAATTCAAAAATAAGATGTACAAATTCACAGTTCAAAGGGGAAGGGAGGGGAGGAGGAGGGGGGAGAGGGTTTTTGTTAAAAAGTTTTTGTTACAAGGGGCTCCAGGTGATCTCTACTACCCCTTTATACTGGGGGAACCTCGAGGGTAAACACAACCTATAACTTCTTACTATGAATAAAGTCTCTTGGAAGTAAGGGACTTCGTTTCCCAGCATAAAAGAATCATGGTGCTGAGGCATCTCCAAAAATTAAAAGCGGATGTGGCACTCATACAGGAGACCCATCTGGGGGAGGACATGCAACGGATAATAAGCTCTGGTTGGGCCAGGTTTTTTTGGCTCTCCGGCCAGTTAATGGGAAAGCGGGGGGCAATGATATTATTACAACCGTAACCTAAACTGTACAGTTGTGTCTCAAGAAGGCGGATGAGCAGGGGAGACTGTGAGGGTGGTGTTGGAGTGCCCAGCAGGGATAGTGAGCCTATACTGTATTTATGCGCCAATGAAAATAACACAGCTTCTTTACTAGCTTGAGGCAAAATTGTTGCAGGATAGAGAACATCAGATCATAGTGGGAGGGGACATGAATTCAGTAGTTCATGTAAGGGAAGATAGAAACGAGATGACGGTAGTGTAGCTGCGGCCAGGCCGCAAGACAAAGTCTTAGATCCACTGTTGGCAGTTATGGCTACCGACATATGGAGGACATTTCACCCAGGAAGATAGGGAATTTACCTATTATTCCTATGCTAAGGTGCATGGTCACGAATGATTATATTCTGGGCTCGCATGCAATACTTAGTCGCACAGAACGAATCGACATCGGAGATTTAGTGATCTCAGACCATGCACCTGTAGTATTGGACCTGCGAGACACATTCAAGGAGGAACGGACATCTTGTGGCGATTCCCATCCTATCTATATACTGATGAGACATTTCTACTAAATCTTCTAAAAGGGTGGTGGGCGGAGTTCTGCGGGGACCACGGGGAACATGAGGAAAACTTTTCTTATTTTGGGACGCGGCCAAGATGTCCTCAGAGGGCGTATTAGATCTTATATAGCATCCCCCAAAAAGAAAACTGCCATGCCTATAGGTGAGTGATCGATATTAAGGGCAACTTATACACAATTTCTATCTGATCCCACAAAGAAGAGAGTAAGGAGGATATGAAAACAGCAAGAGCAGAATTTGATTTATGGATGAGAGACGGGAAAGTTTTAAGAGAGACCAGTAACTGCTGATTTTCTTTAGATATGGTAACAAAGCGGATCCATATTGGCAAAAATGGCAAAGGGCAGAGAATGGGAACGCATATAGGAGGCCTCGAACCAAGAGGAGAATACAGAAAACCCGAAGGAGGTAAATAAGATTCTTTATGAGTATTATAGCAAACTGTACTCCCAATCCCTGGTAAAGAGGAGGAGGGGAAAGAGTTTCTTAAGGCCCTAATTTGCTCGTTTGTCAGAGGAGGAAAAAACACAATTGAATTCCCCCATAACAACAAGAGGTGATGTCGGTAATTAAGGGACTAACAAACGGCAAGGCCGCACAGCCAGACGGGTACCTGGGGAATTCATAAAATGTTAGCAACGGAGGTAGTGCCAACCTTAACGAAAGTTTACCAAATTTGATAAGGACTGGGGACTTCCTGCCATCAGGGCGAGGTCGCATATGTAAAAGTTCTCCCCAAGGAGGGTAAGGACTAGACAGCCGGGAGCATATAGGCCGATTTCGCTCATAAATCAGGACATGAAGATTTTGTCGAAAACCTAATCATAATTTTTAAATGAACATGTTAATAAAGATTATATGTTTTGTGTGAAAAGGAGATAGTTGTTTTCCTAATTTTCTCTTATTTGGTTGTTCTCCGGCATTTGTGAGTGAACACTTCTATTTGAATAGACAGGGCATCCCAGTGATTTTTTTTTTCATTAGAGGTCATATGTTTTGTCTCAGTTTTGGTTATCCCTGTAGTATATAGCCACCAGCCACTGTAGTATATATAGCTAGCCAGCCCCCAGTAGTATATAGCCAGCCTGCCCCAGTAGTAGATAGCGAGGCTGCCCCTGTAGTATATAGCCTGCCAGCCCCATGTAGTATACAGCTAGCCAGCCCCCAGTAGTACAAAGCCAGACAGCCTCTGCCCCCCAGTATATAGCCTGCCAGCCCCTGCCCCAGTACATAGCCAGCCAGCCCCTGCACCAATATATAGCCTGCCAGCCCCTGCCCCAGTATATACACCGCCAGTCCCTGCCCCAGTATGTAGCCTGCAAGCCCCTGCCCCAGTATATAGCCAGCCAGCCTCTGCCCCTGTATATACCCCACCAGTCCCTGCCCCAGTATGTAGCCTGCAAGCCCCTGCCCCTGTATATAGCCAGCCAGCCCCTGCCCCAGTATATACCCCACCAGTCCATGCCCCAGTATATAGCCTGCAAGCCCCTGCCCAAGTATATAGCCAGCAGCCCCTGTGCCACAGTATATACGCAACCCCTCGCCCTGTTATGGAGCCGGAGCAATGCCCCGTTATGCAGACAGTAAATTTTAAAAAATAATCTAAATTCACCTTTCAGGCGCCCCCGCAGGTCTTCTGTGCGGTCCGCAGCAGGTCTGTGCAGCGCACAGCTCTGACATCAGCCACAGCCGCTGACATTGGAGTGTGTGCCGGCTGCCAGCACACACATTACCAATGCAGCAGCGGTGGCTAACGTCAGAGCCTGTGACGTCGCACGGACCTGCTGCTGACCTCTGGATCACATAGAAGACCTGCGGGGGTGCCGGAAAGGTGAGTTTTGATTTTTGATTATTTTTTGAGTCAAAGTTTGAGCCGAGTTTGTGTTTTTCAGCACATTTTATTTTGCTGAAAAACTGGGCTTATACTTGAACTGTCAAACGTTGCACTTTCTTTAATGTCTAAACTGCTTGCACGTATATTTAAAAAGTGTCCGCGCCACATATGTGTCACCAGATTCGTGATGAACGTGCGTCACGCTTCCTGCACACTACTAGTGCGGTTTGCACTGTTTTTAATAAATGTGGCCCACTGTATTTACCCCATTGTCTGCTACACCTCTGTGTGACTTTATATTTATGTATATTTCTCATAATTCCATCCATTTCATGCACATGTATCTATAGCCATGACACAGAGTATATAAGACTGTGTAATATAAGCTAGATCCAAAAGATTGGTCGTCTTTTTCTGCTAGGTGTAAACCAACAAAAAGTAGTTTAGTCTTTGATACAAGGAAAAGGGGTACTAGAAGGGACTAGATGGCAGATAAAATATAACTTATTGGTATATGTTAAACGTAAACATGAAAATAAAGAAAAGTGTGATTATAAACTTATAGGGCAAGGGCTGGAGGTATTATCCTGCATGCAGATGTAGACCCCTGTTTTTTGGCGAACCTATGGCATGGGTGCCAGAGGGGGCACTAAGGGCCCTCTCTATGGGCACCCGCACCTTCACCCCAGCGCAAAGTTTGCCAAATAGGACTCAAGGCCTCCTGTAGTCCCAGAAGCCCAGGACCCTGCAAGGAAGCTACATTGATAATCTGTCTGTTAAAACATCATTGATACAATGTTGCACACGGTTTCTAATATGTGTGTGCACACTGCCTTAATGAAGAAATGTATTAATATTGAAATCTCTGTTCGGATTGTAGTATCATGTCCTATTATATATTTAGACTCAGCAATGCTCAGGAATACTCAGCAATGCTAAATATATTAAAGGACATGACACGACCAGTGGTCCTTTCCCTGCCCCCATAACATGATGCTGCCACCACCATGTTTCAGTGTTGGCATTGTATTTGGCAGGTGATGAGCAGCGCCTAGTTTTCTTCTCACATACTGTTTAGATTTAACACCAAAAAGTTAAATATTTGTCTCATCGGACCAGAGAATCTTATTTCTCATAGTCTGGGAGTCCTGTGTATTTTTTGCACAATGTATGTGCCTTTCATATGTCTTGCACTAAGGAGAGGCTTCTGTCGGCAGACTCTGCCATAAAGCCCCAAATGATGGATGCTGCAGTGATGACTTTGTGGAACTTTCTCCTACTGCATCTCTGGAGCTCAGTCACAGTGATCTTGGGGTTCTTTACCTCTCTTTAACCAAGGCTTTTCTCCCTCGACTGCTTAGTTTGGTTGGACAAACTACTTCAACTTAAGGATTATGGGGGCCACTGTGCTCTCAGGAACCTTCAGCGCTGCAGAAATTATTTTGTAACCTTGGCCAGATCTTTGCTTTGCCACAATTCTGTCTCTAAACTCCTTGGGCAGTTTCTTAGACCTCATGATTCTCATGCACTGTGAGGTCTTATATAGACAGGTGTGTGTCTTTCCTAATCAAGTCCCATAATTTTAATTAAACACAGCTGGACTCCAATGAAGGAGTAGAACCATCTCAAGGAGGTTTAGAAGGAAATGGACATCATGTGAGTTGAATATGAGTGTCACGGCAAAGGGTTTGAATACTTACGACCATGTGATATTTCAGTTTTTCTTGTTTAATATATGTACATATCTGTTTTGTTCTGTCACGATGGAGAGTGTACATTAATGAGCATAAAAAATAATTTTTTATCTTACTAATTGGCTGCAATGCAACCATAAGTGAAAAAATTTAAAGGGGTCTGAATACTTTCCATACCCTCTATACAGTCTGGTGGGAAGTTGCAGACATGGAAAGTTGCATTTCAGCTTAAGGGCTTCTAGTGTCACCAACATGGGACTTGTCACATGCTTCCAACTTGCATATATACACAGTTAAAATAATATTAATCCAGGCAAATAAAACATCTTAGAAGCAATGTACACACCAGGGACCCAAAAGTCATTTAATCTCCTAACAAAAATCCTGCTAAAGGGGTTTTTGCATGATACTTTTTTGCCTTTAAGTGCCCAGGGTCCAAAAATGACATAATAAGACTTACTTTATTTCGCTACAGGTGACTTGAGCTGGACCTCTCATGGTAATCCTAGTTTCTGTAATGAGACAGAATATCTGATTGGCTGTAGCGGGCACTTACCTGTCTGATTGGCTGTAGCGGGCACTTACCTGTCTGATTGGCTGTAGAGGTCCAGTGCTGGATCGCCTACGGGAATATTTTGTACTTTGTCTTCTAGGTACAGAACTTGTCCTGCTACTTTAGCTGGAGCTTCTTATCCTTCTCCTCCAGCTTCAACACACCGGAATGAACAGGAGGTATTTTTTAATGAAAAAAATTAGGTTGTTTGTTTCAAAGTTTGTGAAGCCTCACCTTGGAAGTGGAACCCTTTTGCTTTCTAAACATTGGGATTTATTAACGCACTCGTGCCCCAATTCTGGTTGTTTTGCTCAAAAAAAACGGTCTAAAATGCCTTTCACCTCATTTATCAAGGCTTTTAAACCCTTTTTTTGGCACTTTTCCGACTTGTGCGACCATTGGGGTGTGGCCTTCAGAAAATGGGCGTGGTCTAGGAAGAAATGGGGCTTAGCTAGCAGGAAATCGTCTTTGCACCCAAAATTCTGGTGCACAGTTCAGACCAACTAAAAGTAGTTCTAAAGTAGGAACCGACAGTCTTATCCTGCACCAGAATTCATCATCAAGGTGATAAATCTGGCGCAGCAAAAGACCAGTGTTTTCCAGCTAGAGACTGGCGGATACCTGAGACACAGGGGCTTATTTACTAAGGGTCCCGCGACCGCATTTCCTTCGTGTTTCCCAACTTTTCGGGGATTGTGCCGGGGATTGCGTCGCACGCGATTGGATTGTGTCGCAATCGCGCTAGCTTGCACGCGAAACAAATCATGGGGCCGGCCGTTGGACGATCTGATGGATTCGGGCTAAGCGCGGGATTTAACATTTACATTTTTGTCGCAAGCCAAGCACTTACATGCACCGGGAAGAAGAAGGTGAACTCCGGCGGAACTGAGCAGGGGAGCGACACATGCAGGATATCGGGCGCAGGATCTGCGTGGATTGTGGCACAGTGTATTATTGTTGGAGAGTCCGGATTGGGGATCGCGACTCGGACGGTTAAGTAAATGTGCACCACATTGTTAAATCCTGCCATTATATGACTGGATGTGCATCACTGTACAATAAACAGAAAAAAAATTATTTTATTTTTGCTTTGAAATGGCAGCCATTTTTTTGTTGCCTGGTTGGCAGTGCTGACAAAACACTAGAAATGAGGATTATCAACTAGCGCACTGTGTACTACAAACTGGAACCCTGCACCAACTTCACGTATTTTTTAGACCTGTAAATGTCAGCGCTTTCCTCCTGCCTGCTCACAGGTTACTACTCACTGGAGACGCTGTAGTGTTTTCTGTTTTATTTAGCAGTCAGAGAGCCAAATGAATTGAATAATAGTCAGATCAGAACGAGTGGCTGTAATACGTGAGAGTGTGTGTGTACGAGAGACTGGTATGTGCTTTGGCACATGAACAAATAATTGGAAGTGAGTGGTGTTCTGTTGTAATTCAATCCAGATACAGAATAAGGCTACATGCACACTGCCGTTGCCCGTTGCACCGTAGTGCGATAGAGGGATATATAGGGATATATGGCGCACACGCCGTATGCCGTGAAAGATAGGACATGTCCTATCTTTTCCCGGGCTACGGAGCGGTATGGTGCCACACGTGCCGTACGATGCCGTGAGCCCATAGAAGTGTATGGGGGATGTATATCGGCCGTATATACGTTGGCCGTATATACATCCCCCATACATGTGTGTGAATGCAGCCTAAGTTTGTTAAGGACTCCTATCGGATGGACACAAATACAGTATCATTTGACTAATAAATACGAGTGAAGAAGGTTACTCTGTATCAATTCTAAGAACTACAAATGATTACTCACTAGTGACACCTAGTGTCCAAACTATACAGTGTCCCCCATTCAGCTTACAGTGAACGGAGATACTGAATGAAAACAATAAACAAACACCACACAAACGCCAATTAGGTGTATACAAATAACAAACCAGCACAACACACAACACTCCAGCCACGATTATATAACTTTAATAAGTAAATCTCACATTGTGGGCTCTACTGACTGTAGATTTTTAAGAATTCTTGTGTAGTGTTGTCTTTACCAATTTCCCTTTTAAAATACATACAAATACAGATATTTGTTTTAACACACATTTTTCTTTTGACCAGTGGGTCTTAGTGAGGCCGTCTTTAGGCCTTTTTTGTGATAATAACTAGAGTCGAGGCACCTATGCAATAAACTGGATTTTTTTTTTTAAGGACCGATCTGATAAGGTCTGTGCAGCGCTGTGTAATCTGTGTGCACGATATTAATAAAGGAATTATTATTATTATTATTATTATTATTATTATTATTATTATTATTATTATCAAGCAATAACACCAGCAATTTCCAATAGAAATCTTTACTGATCATCTAGGGAGGTCCTGACTCCAACCACCCCTTATAAAAAGAAAAAACTTACTACCTAAATAACTCCCTGACCTCTAACCCCAAAGTGCAGTTTACAGACGGATGAGATATGGCCGACTCGCTCTCCTCTAGAGACACAGGTCAGGTTATTTTAAGAGCTACAGACAAAAAGGCAATCTCCTTTTTTCCTGACGCTCACTTAGAGGGACTTGTCCACAAAAAATTTGGATGTGTGACATATCCATGTGCAGTCTATATTGTAACTGCATCAATTTTTTTTCACATCCGTAGGCAACCAAATGGGCAGGGGAAAAAAATACATTAGTAAGCCATCCATTATTTTTTTTTACTGACGAGAAAATAGGTTGTTTTACTATTGTCTCCCCTGCCCAGATGGTTGTCTAGTGCAAAATGAAAAAAAAAAAAAAAAAAAACATGACGAATATGGATGTCATGTGATTTTAAAAAAAAAATCACAATGCATTTTTTTTCTCACAGTCTGCACATCAGTGGAAAAAAAAAAAGATAGAAATAGAACAGGCCCATTGAAATCATTGGGTCAGTATGCTATCTACTGCTCTTACTCGCAGTAGTTCACACTGATGCAAAAAAAATCACATCACATAGACAGGACAAAAGATAAAAACACATAAAAATACACCTGAAGATGTAAGAAGCAAGCCAAGGGTACAATGTGAATACAGAAAGCCCTCCTCATCTAGATGTTCACCCCAAAATGTTACGAATAATGTGTCCTATTATTTGGATAAAACATTATAAGATATGTAACACTCAGGCGCCATCGTAAGATAGACCCTCCGGTGCAGACGGATACATCAAGAGGCTCCGGCCTCTCCCCTGCCGGATGCGCCCCCTGCTGGCGTGGAGGTGGCAGAAAGGGGCTAATAATCGCAAGTGCCAGCAATATGGTAGCATTTGTGATTATTTCAGGGCTTCTATGCCAGTGTTGCCCCGATGTGTGCAACGATAACATCATAAGATGAAATACAAATAGAAGAATAGAAGTCATATTACAAAGTGTGTGTCTAACGTCTAAGAGCATATAAGCACAGATAGTCATGTGTGTTTGCTGTGTGACTATAAATCATGCTATCAACAGATAACTTTAAATAGAGTATAAAACACATAGGATATGAGTATATAGTCACAGCACCGCACATGATCCGAGAAACGCGAATAGTGAGACAACTGCAAAGAATAAAAGAAAACGTAACCCCCTATGTGCGTTTCACCTACTGACGCTACATCAGGAGGGATCAAAATTTAAAAAAAAAATAGGGTGTATTTTAAGGACTACTGATGATCTGGAAACTGTGTCACATGTGCGTGTCTGGGATGGCATCAAATGTAATGTCCTAACACAAAAGGCCGTACTAATAGTGTATGTATGGCTCTACAAACACATAGAGGCTTAGTTACTAAGGGTCCGTGGACGCATTTTTGACGGCTTTTCTGACATTTTCAGCGATTGCACGGCCAGGACAGGTATTTAACTGGGGATTGTGTCACACACAATCAGATTTCAGATCGTCGGACTATCCGACTGATTCGGACTGAGTGCGGGATATAACCTGCAGATTGTGTCGTAAGATCAAGCACTTACATGCACCAGGAAGAAGGAGGAGAACTCCGGCGGGCCTGAGCGGGGAAGCGACACATGCAGGATATCGGGCGCACGATCTTAGTGAATCGCGGCACAGTGCATTCCGGTTGGACAATGCACTTTTGGGAACTCCTCCGGGCCCAAATTGCTTTTTTTCGTCGGGTTTCCAAAATTTTCTGATTTACCCCGGGTTTTTGGCGCACGCGATCGGATTGTGGCACATCGGCGCCGGCATGCACGCGACGGAAATCGGGGGGGTTTTCCGACGGATTCGGAAAAAACACAGAAATAAAAGTGTCGCTTGACACGTGCTTACCTGCACCCAGCAATGGATGGTGAACTCCAGTGAACTCCGACGGACTTCAGCGCAGCAGCGACACCTGGTGGACATCAGGTGCACTACCTTAGTGAATCACCGGAAGACCCCAATCCTCGACAGAGAACGCGCCACTGGATCGCGACAGGACCGGGTAAGTGCCCCAGTCTCCCCCTACCTCTCCTTGGTCTGTATTTTCATCACCACAGGTAGATACCTTTCTGATCCATTATAGTGCTTTACAGAGAGTTACATGATCTTATTTTGATTTACTGCTTCACAATTTGGATCAACCTCTGTTTGGTTTCTACCATATTCTAGTATTTCCACCTGTTTCATTTTTCGTCATTTACCTGGTCAGGAGAGGCTTTGCTCATTGGGGGGAGCTGGTGTTGGTCAGGTTGACCGGTTTTATCATATGCCAGGTCTCCCTGTTGGTTTACATTTGGGTGTAGTCCACACTTTTAAATGTTTTTAATATTTCTGTGTTGTGGTGTACTATGGTACAAATAAAATTTGTTTACTTTTTACTTTTGGGTCTCATAGCATGCTTCCTTTTTTTCTTTGTGTATTCGTAATAGATTTATCACGGTCATGATGAATGCTAGTGCAGGGTAAGACTGTCGGTTCCTACTTTAGACCTACTTTTAGTTAGTCTAAACTGTGCGCCAGAATTTTGGGTGCACGGACAATTTTCCATAAGCCATGCCCCTTTCTCGTGTGGTCACGCCCTTTTCCCCCCGAAGGCCATGCCCCTTATCCGGACGAGTTGGAAAAGTGCCAAAAAATGGTCCAAAAGCATTGATAACTGTGGTGCAAGGCATTTTAGACAGTGTTTTAGGTGCAAAATCACCAGAATTGTGGCGCAAGTGCGTTAATACATCTCCCGCAATATCACAGTAAAAAAGGTTAGAAAAAGACATCAGTCCATCAAGTCCAAACTTTACATTATATTGAATTGATCCAGAAGAAGTCAAAAACCCTGCAAGGCAGATGCCAAAGTGGGGGCCGTTGCCACATCCGCACACCCCTCGTCTCTTGTGCTTGTATACAGTACGTTCGTGTGCAAGGGGTTTTGGGAGGGTGTTCTGTGTCCCTTGGTACCATTTCCATCTGTTTTTTAATCTGTTTGTACCTCATTATGCTATTATGTTGTAGTAAAATTTTACTAATTTGTCTTTGTAAAAAGATTTATATTTTTATCCTTTTGGGTCAGTTGAGTTGTTGTGTTTAATCGCAGGAATGATATGCAGAAGGAAGAAAACTATCGCTTTTTTATGAATAGAATGCTGATTTAGAGGGACACTGGGGCACATTTACTAAGGGTCCTGCGGCTGCAATTCCGTCGGGTTTTCCTGAATATTTCCGATTTGCACCGTTTTGCGCTGAATTGTCCCGGGTTTTGGCGCACGCGATTGGATTGTGGCACATCGGCGCCGCGACTGAAATCTGGGGGGGCATGACCGCCGGAAACCCAACAGATTCCGACAAACCGCAGAATTAACGCAAGATCAGCACTCACATGCACCTCCGGCGGACCTCAGAGCAGCAGCGACATATGTTGGATATCAGGCGGACGACCGCAGACACAAATCAGCGCCGGACAACACGCCGCGGGATCGCGACTGGACCGGGTAAGTAAATGTGCCCCAGTATGTTTTAGCATATTATTAGATGGGGTGAAAAGACCTTCTAGTTTTCCATGACTTTCTAAAGGTAACTTATTACCCTTGTTTGTACAATGTAGTATATGTAGTATAGATTTATGGCATGAACGGCAGATTTATACATACGTTTTTTAATGGAGTTTTGAATCCAATACAATCCTTGTTTTATTAAAAAGCGTATATCAATGGAATACTTTCTGAATTTATTTTGTACATTGAATATTCAGGTATGTTTCCCTGCAATCGAAGGACTGATGATAACTGATCTGTCTATTCTATAAATGTGTACATGGTTCAAAGTGCATCAGATGTCAATTTATTCAATATGAAATTCCTTTCCTTCCTATGGTGGACCGGCCTTTCAAACCCTAACAAAGACCTGCATGTGTGTATAGGCTGGAAATTACAGGAGTGGGAGGGAACCAAGAGAATATAAAGTGCTGACTGCCGAGTAACGTGTCTGGTTGTGAAGGCTGAAGGCTTAGTAAGCAGCCTTGTCCTGCAGAGAAGGAGGCAGCGATGTCTTGTCACCCTGTGACTGCACACCTGTTGCTGGGGTGCATGCTGGCCCTGGCACCGCTAGTGCTTACTTCAAATATATGGGACTTATTTGCAACAGGTTACCAGGAAACCCCGTTTGAAGCTCCAGGTACAACATCCAACATCAGAACAATCGTGATTGATCGCTGCCGTCAATATTGGTCCCTGCATACAGAGATTGGGTGAGTAAGAATGATATTTGTGTGTGGGGACCAAGATATCAAATTTTGGGAATCATGTGACCTGAGGATTGTCAGAGGATTCAAAACTTCAGTTACTTCAATGGAATTAAAGCTTAATCACTGTTTAAAGTTATATTCCCACGAAGATAAGATTCTTAAATATACTCTGGATAACAAAATAACATAATGGAGCATATTTACTAAGAATGTTGGAAACTTCACTAAAAGTTCTCTGCCCATACATAATGCTGGTTGCAAAGGATTCAGTAAGATCATGCGGCAGAAATCATGAATCTGTCGCTTCCGCACAATTTAAATGTTAAATACCGCACTTAGTCCGAATCAGTCGGATCGTCCAACGGCCCACCCCCCGATTTGTGTTGCATGATAGCCGACGCTGATGCGCCAAAATCCATTCGCGTGCGCTAAAAACCCCTGCTAAATGCGGTGCAAATCGGAAATTGTCGGAATATCCGACGATAGTGCGGCCCTGCGGACCCTTAGTAAATGAGCCTCAATGTTATTAACAAGAATACACCATTTCACAGATATATTTCCAACCTTTCTCTATTAGTCCTAGTGTATACAATTTCAGTTGCCCTGGGATCCGACCATAAATCAGAAGACTAGGGTCGGAGAGGACAGATTCTTCTTCTGTCTGATGCTGCAGTGAGCTTCTCTCTGCATCGGCCACCACCATTGCATTATAAGACAAGCTCACACACACACAGACTTCCTGCTGGCAAGCAACAACGTGAGGAGAGTAAATCTACAAGCTACAGGCAGATAAGGTCTTTATCCAGAGGAGGGAGGCATATAGCAGAGCTGACCGTGTAGGATATAACTGAGATATCAGAGTTGAGAATGATTATGAAAAAACAAATTGTTAGATATCTATCTATATAAATTGTAATGATGTTACTTCATTTATTATACTAGCTACAGCTCCCGGTGTTATAAAGTATAGTAAATAACTGCTCTTAGCAATAACAAAATAGAATGGGTTAACAAAAAAATATTTTGCTATGTATCTATCTATATCTATCTAACTCTGTTACTCATGCTATGCTTGATAAAGGTGTAACGGTAAACCGAAACTTTTTATGCTTTTTATGGAATAAAGCTTCACCCCTTTCACCACTACAAGGAGTGCTGCCTCTTCACTGAACATATATTGGAGAACCTGGCCAAGGGATCACCAGCTTCTGCACCCACCACTAGCTGTGCTGCTCTGGATCCTCTACTTTTTAACTCTCTCTATATCTATCTTGCACTCTCTATATCTCTCTCTCTGACTGTCTCTGTCTTTGACTGTCTCTCTTTGTCTGTCTCTTTCTCTCTGAATGTCTCTCAGACTGTCTCTCTGTGTGTCTCTCTGACTCTATCCATCATACCTTACACATAAGCTGTCTTATACTCATTGCCTAAAGTAACCAATCAAAGCTCGGAGCTCATATTAATGACTTGTGGCAAAATAGCAACCAATCACAGATCAGCTTCCAAATGCCACAGCAGCAGCTGCTCCTTGCTCCTGTATATGGTGGGTAATAAGTGGATTATGGAAAGCGCAGGATAAAAATTTTAGACTCAAAACTGAGTCTATGACGTTCCCTGAGTCACAGAGAGCGGCTGTACAAAATTTGGGTGTTGTAAACGCGACGTTATAGATTCATTTGGCAGACATACATACATACACACAGCTTTATATATTAGATCAATTGATCATAACAATGTAATAAACAAATATTAACCCAGATACTTTGAACCTACGTGACTGCATTTATTACCTAAATATTACTATACACAGTAGGCGAGATTTACAATTCAAATGTCAAAACACTGTCTAACATGCCATTGCCCAGACTAAGTATTATTAAATATTGGGTTGTTACTAACTTTCATAGTCATCTCTTATCAACAGGATAAGGGGGAGCCTTGTGATCAGTGGAATTCCAGCCTTCCCATTCACTATGAGATTACCTGAGTACTATGAATTTTCAGCGTATTGAATGCAGTGGTAGGACGAATGCCCGACTTGTCACTTCATTCAATGAGCGAGAATGTGACCCTCTAGTCCCGGGAACTGTAAGTGTCTGTTCTCATGACTGGTGGGGTCAGAGGAGTCTGACCCCATTGATCAAAATGTCTCCCATTGAAAGTGGACCTGACAATAGTTGCCCTACTGTGCAATAAAAACTTTCTGGTACGATAAAGGGAGGTGTAAAGTTAGACTTGACTATGTAATAATTTAACAAATGTAACATCCAGCAATAGCTGCTGTAATAATGTAATATCTGGAGGAGTTTTATTTATCTTTTATGTAACTTTTAGATACTAATATTACATAAATGTGCTTAGACATTATTTAAAATAACTGGAACTATGTATGAGCCAGAATGAGTTACTATCACGTGTGCAATGTGAATACCAGGGTATCAATGGTATGAAGTTTAAAACCCCCCAAAAAATTACTATATACACAGCACTACTAATGGAATCAGGGCAGATCCTCCTTAGAGTTTTATTAATATACAAAATACAATAAAATAAATAAAATTGTGGCTTATTTACATTCTTCAATATACTATCCAACATGAAATAAATCATAGTAAGAAGTCCAGATGTAAACCTGCAACAGGTGAATGATGAAAATCCAAGTATAGCATCAAATAAATAGCATGATGACATAGGAAGATCGATCCAAGTTGCGATCTTGCCCTCATACAGCTCTGTACATGGAAAATATTTTTAAAGTTTTGGATTTTTGAAGGTGGGCAGGGGAAAATGGAAACTCAAAATGGGTTAAGGACTTAATGGGTTATTTTAAAGGCTAAAGATGTGATGATCTATTCATACTGTTCTCTGTGTAGTGACCAAGTTAAGGGCACATTTACACGAACGTATGCCCACACGACTACGGCCGGCGCCATGGAGAGGGGGAGGGGTGACCCCCCCCCTCCATATTGATAAATTGCACATGGCATCGTAACATGGGCAAATATAGGACATGTCCTATCTTTTTCCCGTGTATGGAAAGGTACGGTCTTCTATGGGAGACGTATGTACGGCCATACGATTGAGTGAATGTGGCCTTAGAGAAAGCTGATCTGCTTTAACCTGACCTGACACAAAGAATGGAGCTGTCTGCTTCATGTTCCATTATCTGTGCACTGGCGGAAGCGAACAGCTGATTTTTTATAGTAAAAAGTTATTGATCAAAGGTTTCTTTGTGTGGGATTTGGGGCACGAGGAATGTATGAGATTCATCGCTGGTTCTTGACGTATATCCGTATACATTATGGGATTAGTCAAACTCTTTTCCTTATTTATTTCCTCACAAAGGGATAGGGACTGCGATGCAATATGGGAAGAACTTCTAAATGCTGTACAGGGGAAAGATCCATGTACGATCACTGAAGAAGACTACAGGCGTCTCACTGAAATGACTGCAGAGCGTATCCCGTGCGATAAGGTGAGAGGCGTCTAATTATAACATTAAAGGGTCAAGATAAAAAAGATGGAGGAGTTTGTAGAGGGCTCTTTCAGAGATACTATAGGGAAGGTCTCACACCCTAACAAGCAACTCAAACATGGCCATAAGGTTCACTCATCTGGGGAGTGTGACCCGATGCTGTGCTGAGCAGACATGTGGGTGCCGAACTGACCTCCATCCTGTAGTTTCCACTATCATCCTGCTCTGAAACCCTGTAATTTTGTCCCCGGGGCCTCTCATGATCCTTGTTGCCCTTCTCATTGCCCTTCTGTAGGCACTGCGGCACTTAGCTAGGCCTATTTTCTGTCTGGGCCTGGTCACATGTAGCGCCCACTTTGCTGAGCGGTGGGTCCGCCCAAGACAACAGATGCGGGCTCCACTCTGTATTCCCCATACTGTGGGGTAATGAGCTGGATCATTAGGCTCTGCTCACTAAAAAGAGCCGGCTCTTCTGCCTCCTGCACAGGTCCCTATTAATTGTATAATGAGAAGCCTCAGTTAAGTCAATTACCAATCTCCACATCACTTTTAAACCAATTTTAAACCGATCAGGTCAAAGGGGGCGTGGTTACCTGGATGGGGCCGGCTCGTTCTCAAACGATACATCACCACTGTGGGGCATTGTAGCGACACTGCTTCCCCATAGTCTCCACCCTGTGCCCTGCTCCCATTGCTGGTTCTTCCTGCTTTGCAGCATAACTCCTAGCCGGCTTCCTCTATGTTCCTCTGATCAACACTGGACTTTTCTGCAGCCCCTTCCCTGCTGGGTACTGGTGTCTTTCCACAGCCTACATTGCCCTATCTGCCCTTCTCTACTCTAGACTGCTAAGCGTTCCTTTGTGAGAGCACACTCAGGCACATATACTATCACATCAGCACTAGTATTTTGTACTGGTTTGCATATAAAAAAGCGTCTTTGGTGCTTTCATGTATTTATTATGTCCCCACAACACAATCTTGTTGTGGTTGTATTTTGTCAGACACTTCCTACTCGGTTGGCTTGTCTTGTTCTAGTAACTCCATGGTTTTTTTGCACGATTTGGCTTGGAGTCTTTGGAGGTGGGCTTTTCTATGTTGGAGGACTTACTGTGGACCCCTGACCGACCCAATCCAGACACAATCCTATAGGTTCTTGCAGAATATGGGGCTGAGACACGTTGATAAAGCCTTTCTGTAATGGGAAAGGGATATCCCTGGACTTATGTAGGAGGAATAGAAAGAGATTGAGGGTTTCTTTTTTTGTTACTAGGGTCTGTGATTTCCTTATCCAATTTAAGTTTGTGCACAGGACATGCCACACTCCTGCTACAAGCAAGCAAACAACAAGCAAAGTAAAAAAAATAAATTCACCTGTCCAACATACAGTGCTACCTATAAGACACAGGCAGGTGTAGGACATGTGATGTGGACAAATTTTAAACAACAAATTACATATTAGCTTGTATCTTTTATCCTTTTGAATACTAATTATGCTTATTCCTGGAAAACCCCTTTAATTATTGGTTTATATGTTCCTGAGAAAACCAATATGGCTGCTATTTTACAGTTTTGCATTTACGTTACTATCCCCTTCCTATATTAATTTTCCTTCTTGTCTCAGTGTTTTTGTCAAATATTTTGTGTCTCCCCAGACTCTTCTATGGAGCAGGACAAATAAACTTGTACTCCAATACGCAACAGAATCAGACCATTTTTTGACCCTTGCAGAAACTCTCCTGGGCTTTATGTTCAATGAACTTATATGGTGTGGAACGACTCTAGGGCCAGGTAACAATATATTCTAGGCCGATAAGTAAATTGCTTATCTATATATAAATATATATACATTGGGACTTATTTACTAAGGGTCCAACGGCCGCATTTTCGGCGGTTTTCACGACTTTTCGGGGATCGCGCCGGGGATTGTGTCGCGCGCGATCGTTTTGTGTCACCATCGCGCCGGCTTTCACGCGGCACAAATCAGGTGGCGGGCCGTCGGACGATCCAACGTATTTGGACTACACGCGGGATTTAACATTTAAAGAGAGCACTTACATGCATTTCCGCCTGGGATATCTCTAGGCTGGTTTTGAAACATAAGCTCATAGCATCCTGAGAATGTCTTTTGGTACATTCTATACAGTAAATATCCAATGTCTATTGTCTATTTTAGGATTTAACTTTACGGCATGTCCTGCGTGGGATGAATGTGAATACAACTCCATTCAATCATTCTGGAAGATGGCGTCTGCTGCAGTAAGTAACAACCAGGACTCTGTATCAATCCTAGAAATCAGTTCATTTATGGGGGATACATTTCAATGATAAAAATACCTCTTGAATGTTCTAAAACAATGAAAGATTTATTTATTGGCAGCCTATCCTTAGGACATGATCAGATCTGTGTGGTCCAACACCGAGTTGCCCAACTATCAGCTGTTTGAAGAGACCATAGCTTTCAGGTGATCGCTGCAGCCTCTGCACATAGTGCCATACATAGTGCTCTACATTGTACAATGGCTGTACCACTATTTGGAACTCAGCCTCATTCATTTAATGACTTGACAAATGGAAATGACACCAAAGCAGCACTCATTGGCGAGTTGGGACTGCTTCAAACAGGTGATCAGAGGGGTGTCTGATGTAAAGATGCTCACTAAATTAACTTTGGAATACCCCTTTTAACAGCTTTGTGTTATCCTTTTCCCTAGCTATACAAGAGCTGTCTGCTCTACTTGTCTCAGGGAGTGACGAGGGGTCTGACGGAGGTAACTGGGACCCCAGCAAACCCCCTGTTCACGTGATCTGTGGGGGTCTCACCACTGAGACCCCCGCGGAACAGCAATTTCAGCCCCATCCAGTGTATAGGGCCTAACTTGTTTAGTGGGGAAACCCCATTAAGTACTTAAATGATTTAATATGGGGGCTTAACAGTATCTGCAGTGTTCAAACAACAGGTAAGTCCTAAACTACCTTGAGCGAAGACACTTACGTGTTCCTTCCCTTTAATTACCTGATTTGTTTTCCCAGTTTGCTCAAGAATCGTGTGGAATTGTAAATGTGATGTTAAACGGCTCCGCAGAAGGTGATCTAGTCAAGAAACAAAGGTAATGTATCATCTGATGTATAACATGAAAGATCAGGACATAAGTAGTAAATTTAGTCACTTTATATCAGCTATTGCACATAAACACATAAGTAGGAAGCCATGTGGTTACTGATCATCTTATCTATGAGTGTATCCCATATTTATGATGTTTTTCTTGCTCTATTAACACTATGTCACCTTTGCTACACAAATGGAACGTATCTTGTGTGCCGGCATATGATAGCCCCGCCGCCCATGAGGTGCAGCCGGATACAACAAGAGGCTCCACTGGAGTAGAAATAGGAACAGGAAGTGACTTTTCACGTATACACCCCCTATTGTGCCCCTCCACTTCATGGTTTCTATCCTACCTGAGACAGCTAACCTAATCTCAAATTATGAATCTGCGCAACCTGTCCCAGTCTGTACTGTAAAGCTGAATTGTAAATCAGGAGGTATCTGCTGACTGTGACCTCTCCATAGGTCAATGAAAATACCGCTCAAAAATCTTA
This sequence comes from Engystomops pustulosus, assembly GCA_019512145.1. Classification (NCBI taxonomy): domain Eukaryota; kingdom Metazoa; phylum Chordata; class Amphibia; order Anura; family Leptodactylidae; genus Engystomops; species Engystomops pustulosus. The sequence goes on from CM033641.1 coordinate 27,180,234, forward strand.
GATGTAGATCTGATTACTTGAATAATATATCACATTTCCTGACTATATATTTATGTTCTATTTTTCAGTATTTTAAGGACTGTGGAAATTCCTAACTTGGACCCAAGCAGAGTCTCTGAAGTAAAGGTCTTTGTGATCATTGACAAAGAAGAAGAGGACAAGTAAATACTAAATATGACAATACACAATCATAAGTAATTTCAAGGGGTTTTCCATATTCAGAGAGTTGGGGGCTAAGGTTACTGGATGTCATTTCAGTTTTTCAGGGGATTTCACTTCCTGTCCAAAGCGGCCAATGACCTTTGCGTTTTACTTTAAGCCATAATCACCAACATTAACATAACTACACATATGAAAAAGTTTGCTCTGATTGTAATGTCGCTATACAGGGCCGATTCTAACATATTTGCTGCCTGAGGTGAATATTAAAATGCTAATAAATATAAAATAAATATAGCCCCAAATAATATCTATAGCACCCCCCCCAGTATAAAATAATTATAGCCCCAAATAATATCTATAGCATCCCCCCCAGTATAAAATAATTATAGCCCCAAATAATATATATAGCATCCCCCCCAGTATAAAATAATTATAGCCCCAAATAATATATATAGCACCCCCCCAGTATAAAATAATTATAGCCCATCGCTGCTGTTTTCTACTGCTCCCGCGCTAGCTGCTATGGAGAAAACACAAGATTTTGTTACAACCTTAGAACAACTCAACATTCTGCGACTCCAATAGTGTGCTATCCAATTTAAATAATAGAAATCTTCTTACCCATGGCTCACAACTCAGTGCTTTAGTCAAATATCCTGCATGAAAAAGGAATCCATATGTTTAAAAAATGCCACAGCCAAGACCCTTTGATGCTTTCTAAACACTCATTTTAATTGCTTTAACCTTAGTCAAAACATTTTGATTTCTGCAGAGTTCAAATGAGAGAAACTATGTATATATAACTCAGCTCTGCCTTAAAAGTAATTTTCTCACAAGCTGATACATAGGTCATACAGTATATCGGCTATCCAAGGTCATTAAAGAATATCTACCACCAAGATGTGGAAGCCCGCATATAAGCCCCGTCCGGGGTCCCCTGAAGCCATGCGCATGCGCAGAACGCGGCCTTCGGCTGCGTGGACGCCGGCTCCGGGTCCGAAATACTGCCGCATGCGCCAGTAGAAGGGCCGGGGATACCTCTTATCTTCCCCCCCACAAGCCTCCATTCCCCGATTTCTCACACCACTCCTTAACTCCTCCCCTTCCCGACCCCACGCACGTATTCCCCACCCAAATATAACCCTTACCTCAAGCCCCCATCCTCCCTTGTGCTCCTACCTTTTGCAAGTACCACGCCTGAACCGGTAAAACTTCCCACATCATATCTACGCGCTACCCACTCCTGCTCACCTACCCCCCATCTTCCCCCCCGCATTACTCTTTCAACACCAACCCTACCAACGTTATACCACCCTTGCCTCCCCCTCCCCCTACAAAATTATCTCCCCCCACCCTCCTATTGGAAAACGCTCCCTTAGTCCACTTAAACCAGTTTACATTTTACCCCTTACTCCACCCCTTTCCTTGTTTTCCATTCTTTACTTCCCTACTCTTCCCTCCCCCTGTCATTATTGTCATGTTCTTATGTTTTCCCTAGATGAGGGCGCGAGCTACCAGGAGCTGCGCGCCGAAGTTACCTGCGTCGGAGGAGTAGAAGTAAGTAAGTAACGTGGCTACTGGGCGCGTGAGTAGCAGCGACAGTAGCATCATGTCCGGCTACTCCACGGCCCAGTTAGACCGCATATAAAAAAAATTAGCATATACATGTATAAAGTTTTTTAAAACTACACCCTGACGGACGTTGGGGAATAGCCCAAAAAAGGACTATCTCACGTCCCAATCCATCCACCTCCACCCATCTACCTTTAAAGGTAGAATCGGGGGTGGTAGGTGCCCCTTTAATAAAAACTCAAGAAATATATGATTATAAGGGCTGGGTTACAGGATTGGGGGAACTGTGGGGGAACTAATTTGGGTGGGGGGTATTTTTTGGGGGGTGACAGGAATCTTTTAATGCATAATTTATGAGCAGGAAAAGTTACCTGAAATTGTCAATGGCGGAATATTTTCATTATGGATGCTCTTAAACTTCATCCTTTGCTCCATTAGGGACTCTTGGACCACAGGAATTCGAAATAAAAAAAGAGTCATATGTATCGCTAAGAAATAGAAAGTATACAAATACACAGAATGTACAGGGGCGGCCTACTACAATGAAAGTGAATAAAATTAAAAAGGTTTTTTCCAGTCACAAATAAAGTGAAAACTTTTATGTTATAAGCTTACAGGGCCGCATCTGCCATGAGGCGAGATGAAATCTCGCTTCAGCGGCAGGCAGAATGCGGGTCCCGGGAAAGGGACGGAGGAAATTTGCCGTCTAAAGGGGGCGATTCAGGCGTCCATTAAAGCCCGAATCGCACACCAGCTAACTAATTTCGGCAGCTACGTCACGCCGCCTGGGTCATGTGCGGAGCCGCGGCTCACAGGCGAGCGTAATGAGAATGGAGGGGGGGGGATTGATGGGGGATGATTGGGAAGCTATGTATGTTATGGGGGCTATACTTATTTTCTACTGGGGGGGATGATCTCTTAGATATTATTGGGGCTATAATTCATTTTATAATGGGGGGGATTGCTGTATACATATTATTTGGGGCTATAATATTTCTACTGGGGGGGATGCTATAGATAGTATTTGGGGCTTGATAAATATTTTATAATGGGGGGGATGCTATAGTATAGATATTATTTGGGGCATATAATTTCTGTATCACTGGGGGGGTTGCTTACATATTATTGGGTCTCTTTATTATTTTTATACTGGGGGGGAGGATGCTATAGATATTATTTGGGGCTATAATTATTTTATACTGGGGGGGGATGCTGATTATAGATATTATTTGCGGGCTATAATATTTTATAGTGGGGGGGTGCGCTATACATATATTTGGGGCTATAATTATTTATACTGGGGGGGGATGCTATACATATTATTGGGGCTAGAATTATTTTTAATGGCGGGGGGAATGCGATTATAGATATTATGGGGATATAATTATTTTATACTGGGGGGGATGATATAGATATTATTGGGCTATTAAGGATTTATTTACTGGGGGGGGTGCTTATACATATTATTTGGGCGATAATTATTTTATACGGGGGGGGGGGTGCTATAATATTATTTGGGCTATAATTATTTTATACTGGGGGGGTGCGTATTATATATTATTTGGGCTAGAATATTTTATACTGGGGGGGATGCCATATATATATGGGGGCTTAATTATTTATACATGGGGGGGGGATTGCTATAGATATATTGGGGCCTATAATTTTTTCTACGGGGGGGGTTGCTGGGGTGCTATAGATATTATGTGGGGCTATATTTTATTTTATATTTATTAGCATTTTAATATTCACCTCAGGCCGCAAAATGTTAGAATCGGCCCCTGTATAAGGCGACATACAATCAGAGCAAACTGTTTCAATGTGTAGTTTATGTTTACACTGTTGGGGATTATGGATTAAAGTAAAAACGCAAAGGTCATGGCCGCTTTCGGACAGGAAGTGAAAATCCATGAATGAAAAACTGAAATGACATCCAGGTAAACCTTAGGCCCCCAAACTCACTCTGAATAGGAAACCCCTTGAAGGTGAAACATTATTCTGATTGTGTATTGTCATATTCGTATTTACTTGTCCTCTTCTTCTTGGTCAATGATCACCCAAAGACCTTACTTCAGGAGACTCTGCTTGGGTCCAAGTTAGGGAATTGCCCCAGTCCTTAAAATACTGAAAGATAAAACATAAATATATAGTCAGGAAATGTGACTATATTAGTGCAAGTACCAGATGCCTCAATCTCAGATTTTGTGACGGTATTTCATTCCTAGACGACCGGTCCAGTCGGCAGGATACCTCCTGATTTCAATTCGCTTATACGTACCGATGGGACCAGAGTTGCGCAGATTATAATTTGAGATTAGGGGTATAGCTGACTCAGCGGATGATAGAACCCTGAAGTGGAGGGGCACAATAGGGTGTGTATACGTAAAATCACTCGGCCGTTCCTGATTTCTCACTCCGGGGCGTCCTCTTTTTGGTTCTGGAGTCCCTGCGGAGCCTCTAGGCGGACGGGGCTATCATATTCCGGCACACAGATACGTCCATGGTTGTATAAGTGTGAACAAGTGTTAATAGAGTCAGAAAACAATCCTAAATTATGAGATAACACTCTAGATAAGATTGATCAGTAAACCACATGTCTTCCACTTATGGTTATGTGCAATAGGCTGATTATTAAGTGACTAAATTTATACTTATTCCTGATCTTTCATGTTATACATCAGATGAACATTACACCTTCTGTTTCTTGACGAGATCCCTCTGCGGTAGCCGTTTTTTTTAACTCCACATTTACAATTCCACAACGATTCTCGTGAGCAAAACTGGGGAAACAAATCAGGTTAATTAAAGGGAAGGACCACGTAAGTGTCTTACGCTCAAGGTAGTTTTAGGAACCTTACCTGTTGTTTGAACACTTGCAAATACTGTTAAAGGAAACCTACCACTTGAAGTGCCAGGTTTCCGATGGCAATACCGAGCACAGTCAGGGTGAGCTGTGCGGAGCTTATTTAGTAGTGTTTTAAACCGCGGTATCGGGTTTTAAAACACTTTTTAAACTTTATAGCCGGCGCAGGCAGGTACGCGCTCGCGGCTTACCGTGCGCTCGGCACATAGGAAGTGAATGAGAGACGCGAGCATTGGTAGCGCGCGAAGGTACCTTCCACGCCGGCTATAAAAGTTTAAAAAGTGTTTAAACCGCGCATACCGCGGTTTAAAACACTAAATAAAATAAGCATCCGGCACCAGCTGCGCCTGAGTGGTGCCCACTCGGTATTGCCATCGGAAACTGCCACTTCAAGTGGTAGGTTCTTTAAAGCCCATATTAAATCATTAAGTAAATAATGGGTTTCCCCACTCAAACAAGTTAGGCACTATACACTGGATGGGGCTGAAAAAAATTGCTGTTCCGCGGGGGGTCTCAGTGGTAGAGTTTGATGTGAGAGACCCCAACGATCACGTGAACCAGGGGTTTGCTGGGGGGGTCTTTTGATCCAAGTTACCTCGGTCGACCCCTAGTCCTCCTTGAGACAAGTAGAGCAGACAGTCGTGGATTTAGCTAGGGAAAAGGATATAACACAAGCTGTTAATATGTTAAAAAGTTATTTCGTGAGCATCTTTACATCAGAACCCTTGATCACCGTTGACTGAAGCTCTATCAGCTCCCAACTCGCCAATTGAGTGCTGCTTTGGTGTTTCATTTCCATTGTCAAGTATTAAAATGAAATGAGGCTGAGGTCCAAATAGTGGTACAGCCATTGTAAAATGTAGAGCACTATGTATGCACTATGTCAGAGGCTTGCAGCGATCACTGAAAGCTATGGTATCTTCAAACAGCGATAGTTGGGCAACTCGGTGTTGGACCACACAGATCTGATATGTCCTAAGGATAGGATGCCAATAAATAAATCTTTCATTCTTTTAGAAATTCAAGAGGTACTATTTTTATAATTGAATGTATCACCATAAATGAAACTGATTTTCTAGGCTGATACAGAGTCCTGGTTGTTACTTACTGCAGCAGACGAAATCTTCCAGCATGATTGAAATGGAGTAGTTGTATTCACATTCATCCCACGCAGGACAGTTGCCGTGTAAAGTTAATCCTAAATAGACAATAGACATGGATAGTTACGTGTATAGAATCTAAAGACATTGCTGCAGACTCCGGACCTGCACCCGCTGACGTCTAACTGAAGTCAGCAGGCGGTCCAAAGAGAGTTAAGGTAGATCTAATGGTAGGTTCCTATTAGCCTACCCTAATATATGTTTAGCTAACCTTATAATGCTTTCTAAGCTTGGATAAATTGTATCTACCTAACATGTTCATTTTTCTGAGAGGCTACTGGAGTAGCCTCTCTAGGCAGTGGAGCAAAGGCTACTCTACACCTCTGCAGCCTCTGTGATTCCTCCCTATCTGCACGTTCTCAGAACGCTCCTGCAGATCACGGCTTTGTCAGTCCTCTGCGCATGCGCAGTAACTCTGGCATATGGCAGCGCTCCAGTCGGTACTGATGCCAGAGCTACTGCTCTTGTGCAGTTCTCCAGTGGAGCAGTGAGCATCAGGAACAGTGTGAACGGTGCACCGTGTATGCGCAGGTAGAGAAAGCTAGATTAGGGCCTACTACGCTAATAGGAACCTACCATCAGATCTACCTTTACAGTTAGATTTCTGAAGGTAGGTTTCAGTTAATAAAGTGTCATTTCTCTCTGTAACGTTTCTTCAATGTAGAATTGGTTCATTACATTTACATTTCATTTCTTCATCTAACAGACCAGTCCAAGCTCTGCAATGTGCCGACAACCCTGATCATGTGCCTGCAATAAGTGCACCTACCTGTAAAATAACGTGTTCAATTACAGAATGCTAAATAAATAAGGATTATTAATTAGCTGCTGTGACCTGATACAATGTGATTTTTAAACATGTTTAAGGAATATCTTGTTAATAAAGATCAGCAGATCACATTAATTTCCCTATTGTAGAAGAATCAGAGCTGCTATTGGTGCTAATAAACTGTTGGAATGAGTAGTTGGAATAAAGTAATACTAATTTTGTCACCACTTTGTCTCTTGGGATTATTGCATTAAAGAAATGCACCAGTAGAGGGCGCTAGAGTTTTAATTAGTACAACTTCGGTAAATGTGTAGCAATATATAATTTGGCCAGTAGATGGTGACATAAGCTGGTGTGTGCACAATACATGACACAGAACCTTAGTACACATATTACACACAGTACTGTGCATACACACAAGGGTACTAAGGGGACACAGATTCAAACAGCAGTTTCTTCACCTGACAAAATTTGCCATGTAATACTGGTAAGTCCAATGCAGACAAAGTAAAATATTCCAAAACTACCCCAAACTGCCAGACATGGTATGAAAAGTAAAGTATACTTAGCCAGCTCCAGCTCCTGGGTTTTTTAAATGTTGACTCAAGGGTTGCCCAAGAGTTCCAAAAAAATGAGGAGCTGGGCTCGAGCTGGCTTTTAAAAAAAATAAACGGGTGCTCACCTCCTCGATTGCTCCGGATGTCCCGCGCTGCTGTCCGTCTGATCCGTGCTCGTTTGTTTACAGGGGCACGGAATCTGTGCTCGGGGAGATTCCGGCTGGCCGGAGCTCAGCTCCCCAAGCACAGCTTCTTTTCCCGTTACCCAGTTTATCAGACTGCACATGGCCTGGGACATCAGGAGCGACAGAGGAGGATGAGTACACATTTATTTATTTTTTTTTAAAGTCTGCCCCAGCTTGGCTCCTAATTTTTTGGAACTCTCGGACAACCCCTTTAAGTTTACAGCCTTTAAAGCTTAGGGGACGCATTGCACTCTGAGACACTTGCAAGTGCAATGCGTTTTTCACGCATCAATTGCCATAGAAAAGATAGAGCTCAGTCCTGAGTCCATTTCACGCGCATTTTCTGCGCATGAAAAACGCATTGCAATTGCATCAAAAACGCGCGTGAAAAACTGAGACACTGAACAAACTCTGACTGAAAACTGATTGCACTCTGATGCAAAATGTGCGTTTTTCACTGACCAAACCCTGATCGCTCCCTGATCAGACTCTGACGTGATCTGCAACGCAAGTGTGAGAGGGACCTAAATCTATCAAATCCAATGTTTTTCCCCACATTGTTGTGTTCGTAGGCCCCTTCCACACTTTCGTTGCAGATCACGTCAGAGTCTGATCAGGGTGCGATCAGGGTTTGTGTCAGTGAAAAACGCACATTTTGCATCAGAGTGCAATCAGTTTTCAGTCAGAGTTTGTTCAGTGTCTCATTTTTCACGCGCTTTTTGAGCAATTGCAATGCGTTTTTCATGCGCAGAAATGCGCGTGAAATGGACTCAGGACTGAGCTATCTTTTCTAAGGCAATGATGCGTTGAAAAACGCATTGCCTTGCATTGCACTGCAAGTGTCTCAGAGTGCAATGCGTTTTTGATGCATCTCCATTAGACTTGTTATGGTGCGTTTTCACGCGCGTGACTTGCAAAAGAGAGCATGTCGAGATTTAAACGCGCGTTAAAAAAAACCGCATGTGTGTGCATGAAAAAAAATGACCCATCTGAAAAGACCCTTGGTTACAATGGGTCGAGTGCAATGCAAGTTCTTCGCGTCAAAAGCAGCGCAGAAACGCGCGTGAAAAACGCAAGTGTGGAAGGGGCCTAAGGCTTCTTCACACTAGCGTTGCGTTTCACTCAGGTGTGCATGCGTGAAAAACTGACGTTTTTGCCTGCGGTTTTGTTCATTTTTCCTTGGAGTAATTAAGCGTTTGTTGCGTTTTTCACACGCGTGTGTGTTAGCGGTTTTTTTTGCGTTTTTCGGCGCATTTTTCACGCGCGATTCCATGGAGACTCGGCATTTTTCAAAGGGACATGGTTTGGGATTAAAATTGTGTTATTTAATTGAAAATAATGTCTTCTGATATAATTGCAAACATCTGCTGCGATCTTTCTTCTTCACTGTTCCCGCGAATATTATCTCCCGACAATTTATCAGATGTGAAGAACAGTGAAGATAGAATAAAAACATGTACACAGTGAACACAGGATCATTAAGATAAAAACACAGGCAGAACCAGTGCAGAATAGATTACAGATGTTCGGCACATCTCGTACTTGGTCGGAGATACGCGCGGAACGGCGCGAACAAATAGCATGTGAAGACCATATATTTGTGTGTGAAGAACACCATTGCAGATGTTTAAATACATCTGCATGTGTTCTTCACACTATATTTGTTCTTCACATGCTATTTTGGGCGCAACGTTCCGCGCGCATCTTCCGACAAGTAAGCAGATGTGCCGAACATCTGTAATCTATTCTGCTGTGTTCTGCACTGTGTTTTTATCTTAATGTCCTGTGTTCACTGTGTCAATGATTTTATTCTATTCTTCATGTTTCTTCATTGTGTTTTTTAATTAAAATGCTCGATCGCGCGCAGGGGAATAATATTATTTCTGGTCACCTAGCAACCCTTACGTTTAAAACGCATTGCACTCGCATTGCTCTTGCAATGATTGCGAGTGCAATGCGTTCTTGATGCATCTTCCATAGACTTGAATGGGGCGTGAAAAACGCGCGTGACACGCAAAATAGAGCATGCTGCGATTTTGACAGCGCGTGAATAACAAACGCAAGCACGCCGTTAAAACAACGCTAATGGAGAAAGACCCATTGAATACAATAAGAAGAGTGCAATGCGAGTTCTGCGCTTCAAATGCCGGCCGAACTCGCGCGTGAAAAACGCCAGTGTAGAAGGGGCTTAAGACATCACTACCTGGAATAGACAACCCCCTACTTGCTTTTTGCTTGGGAATGTATTATTTGCAATCCAGTCAGTAACAATTAAAGTTTAGATTAAATCCTGTCACCTCTGCCAATTAATTGGATTGTTGCATAGGGAATGAGCACTGCAAGACAGCAGACAGTAGCTTAGTAATAGCTCCATTACAATCAGGGCAGTCACTTGGTCATTTAGTCAATTCACATGATTTCATTTCTCTGCCAATTAAAGAAAATAATTTTACAATTTTTTTTTTATTATTTTGTTTAAATATTTTTTTTTTTTCCCTAAATTTCCCTTCTATAATGTAGAAATATAAGGCAGTATTCTACCTTATCAGTACTGTCGTACCCCTTAAAGCAGGGGTCAGGAAGCTTTTTGGCTGAGAGAGCCATGAACGCCACATATTTTAAAATGTTATTCCGTTAGAGCCGTACCATATACACATGCCCCCAGTAGATAGGTAGTCACAAGTGCCCCTGCGATCTATGTCCCGGATCGCAGACACACCTGCGCCCCGCTCCATGGCTGTGCCCCTTTCCGAGCTCACTCAACCTACCACTTTCCGGCTCCCATCGTGGCTGGCCAGTGTGCACGACCGGTACTTGTAGATTTAAAGGGCCAGTGCGCTGCTGATTGGCGCTGCCCACTTCCCGGGTTCCTATAAAGACTGGCGTCTACCTGATAGGTAGCCACGGCACAAGCCCCCAGTATATAGGTAGCCACAGCACATCCCCATTAGATAGGTAGCCCCAGCACATACTCCCTGTAGATAGGTAGCCCCAGAACATAATCCCAGTAGATAGGTAGCCACAGCACAAACCCCCAGTATATAGGTAGCCACAGCACATACTCCCAGTAGATAGGTAGCCACAGCACATGCCCCCAAGTAGAAAGGTAGCCACAGCACATGCTCTCAAATAGTTAGTCACAGCAAAAAAAAAAAAAAAGAATATTTATCTACCTGTGCCCCTCATCGCTCCCTCACTCTTCTCTCTGACCCAGGCTTAGACGATGGCGGTGATGGCACCTGGGTCGTACAAAGGACATAGGTAGCGGTACCATCGCTGCCTGTGTCCAGTGATCAGTCTAAGCCACAGCAGCCATCACTATTTATTAAAGATCTGTCTGAGAGCCAGATGCAGCCAACAAAAGAGCCACATGTGGCTCCCGAGCCATAGGTTCCCTACCCCTGCCTTAAAGGGAACCTGTCATCGGAAATTGGCCTAATAAACCACTACCCGTATGTTGTCAAGCAGCTGAGCAGCTTCTAGATCTCGTTTCTTTCATGGCCAAGTGGAGAGCTTGACTTCAGTGTTAAACTCTCCGCCTCCCTGACTTTATACATCTTACTTACATCTAACTTCAAAGTTGATTTTCTGGATGATGCCACCGCACAGGGTCATGAAAGAAACATCATCTAGAAACTGTTCAGCTGCGAGTCAACATACTGATAGTGGTTTATTAAGCCAATTTCTGATGACAGGTTCCCTTTAAGTAATGGTTCCCCATGGTCTTATCATTGGTTCAGACCCAGCACATCATCATTAGTGGTTGGGACAGAGACTTGCAGGGGAGCAGAACATTTACCAGAGCTTGTTCGCCAGATTTCCCATTTACGCCACCTCCAAGCCAAGTGGGTGTGAGGGAGATGAGGCCGGGAGCCTGCAATCCTTCAAGCCTGAAAGCTTGTGGTAATAGCACATTCTACATTAGCATAGGTTTAAAAAAAATTTTAGGAAAAGGAGTCCATTAAAAAAAAAATCATAGGGTCAGATCCTGCATCAGGATGCAAAGTGGATTCAATTAGTGACGCTGCTTTTTACACATGCATGTGTTAACATGTTAACACATGTTTACATTATGTAAACACATGCATTTTGTAAATGGTATGTTAATAGTGGGGTAAGGAGGCAAATCTCCTCTTCTCAGCTGTTCTCATGCGTTTGAAAACGAATATGTTACTGCCACGTGTGAACGCACCCTTTCAGATGCAGTTTTTGATGTCCTAACCAGGATTGGAGAAGCATTGGCCATTTTCAATGATGTTCTTGCCCTTTATCATCTGCACCTGCTTTTGGCTTTGCAAATTGCATCTGAAAAACTGAACATGTGAACGCACCCTGAATCAGGCAGTAGATTTCCCTTAAAAGGGTTTTCCTACAAAAGAAAATTCTCACATCTCAATCCACTAGTGATGTTAACACAATAAAGATAATTTTAACCCTGTACTTTACAATGTTACTCAGTGCTATAGCTGTTTTAGCTCCTATCACTTTTCTGGCTACTCAGTGCAAAATTCCAGGGTGTGGGCGGGGCCTTTGTAAGCAGACACATTATAATCCATCTAGTTCTGTGGGGTGACAATGTGGTTACATTATCAGGGTAAAGGTGTATATACACTTTCATCTGGCTACTGGCATTGTACTAATACACTGAAACATAGAAATAGAGATGAGACAGATCAGAAATGCGTGAGATTACACAGAGGCTGACAGACTTTTACACTGTTACACTATGAGTTCTGCTACATCTACATCTCACATCTCAGGATGTGCTGGCAGGAAGTCATCAGTGCGTGTGTCTGAGCTCCATGCAGGGGGCGTGGCTACAGGCTCAGAGCAGAGAGACGCAGGTATCTCATCTGCACACTGTCACATGCAAATCCAAGATGGCGGCCACCCGGCCATAAGTCAGAAGTTACAGGGTCGTGTCTAGGGGAAACCGAAATTGTGTACAGCAGGACTGATAGAGACAGGTTGGATTTATATCTGGGAAATTCTGTATTTTTGTTCATAACAGTGAATTAGAGAATGTTGTATTTTGTTATCCTGAGTATATTTAAGAAACTTATCTTTGTGGGAATAGACCTTTAAGGTCCTTCAAGTTCATTATTCGTGTAAATTATAATTCACAGTCAGTCATTATTATGACACTTAAAATTCCAGGTAGCTCTTGTGACAAGCTACATCCTGCAACCTGAGATATTACTAACCTCTTGATGTCAGTGCTGTTGTTGTGCATTGTGTAAACCTTGTAAAAACGTGCTTCTAGGTTACAACATGTGGCCAAATTACCTCCGGCCTGTGTGCCAGAGAACTAATAGATTTTATTTGGACATATCTCCTCCTATCATTGATCTAAAATGTGACTCTGGAAGTTCACATCCTGATCGGAGTGTCTGTGTTTTGTTCCAAAGGACCATATTCATAATGCAGTGATCTGCAGGGTCTCCATTACTAAGCAGGATGCAACTTAACACTTAACCCCTTAACGCTCTGCGCCGTAGCTCTACGGCGCAGAGGTATAAGGGATGTATGAAGAGGGCTCACGGGCTGAGTCCTCTTCATACAAAGGTGGGGGTTTTTGCATGTGAGATGGACGGCCTATGAACTAGCAGATGTGGTGAATACTTTCCGTAATTTTGACAGCTCGATGACCACTTCCCTCTGAATGGTTTACCAATAGATATAGTCTATAGGGGGATCACGACAAGGCAGATTAAGCGTATTAGGGAACATTCCGGGTTGCAGGAGTCCCTCTGCGGTGACAACCTCACTGTGTAACAAGGTGTCTCTCATTGGAGTTGACTGGTTGGAGTGTTCTCGTTTAGTGTAAAAACTAAAAAAAACAGAGCCTGCCGGGAGGGGGTACACACCTTTAATGTAGAGTGGCTGCTTGGTTTGATAACCCTGCACATGCCTGATGAGTTGTAGATGTCCTGTAAATGCTGCATGATGTACTGTTGATTTCAGTAGGGGGGACGACAGCTGAGTGGATGTGTATCAGGAACGGCATTGTCCCCTGAGACACCCCTGAACCTTTCCACCATACTTGCCCAGATGCTCCACGTTGAAATATGCCCAATGAATCCAGAGAGTACAAAGCTGAACATGTGAAAAGGGGAAGTGGACAAGCTGCCAGGAATTGTCCAAATCTGCTCCAGGATCATGTCGTGGTTTGTCCCCAGATCCGAGCACAAGCCATGACATACATACCATCATCCTCCTGCTACAACAACCTCTGTGTGCCATTCATCTCTATGCTAATTTCTCATGATTCCTCCATACATGCAACAGATATTCCATAGCAATTGACACAGGTCTACAAGACGGCTGTGCATGCCCCTGAGCCACCCCACCTACGGACGACTCTCATTGTCTCTCCCCGTCCCAGGGTACAGGATCTAGTCCTAACCGGGATAAGGACACTCTCTATGAGGGATTTATAGTGTATTTTTTTAAGGATTTGACAAGAATAGCTAACATCTTAGGTAGAATTTTCACTAATTGTGCTGAATGTGTCTGAGCAAGACACGACTACGTTGTTGGTGATTGTTCACATATGTATATTGTTTGCGTGAATGACAAGTTTCTACAATTTTCGGTCCCTGGTCATTTGATGAGTCACCACAGGTGCAACGGCCGTTTATGTCAGTAATGTCGCTTCGGTCTGTTATGTGACACATGTGCGCGGACTCGTTAGATCCCTAGTCAATGTGATGTCATCCTCCACAGGTATAGCGGGCTGGTTATCTAACTCCATAGGTCATGTGAGTCCACAGGTGCCCGGGTCTTATATTCCTAGTCATTGATGGCACGCGGACAGGCGCACGGCTCCTTATTAATTTCCCTCAGTCATGTGATGTTCACACATACGCAGCACGGCTGGTTCAGCTTTCGTTATATCCCTGGTCAGTGTGATGTCACACAGGTGCAATGCCTGACTTATAATCACACGCGCTGATTACTCTCTACCCTGTGTTACCTCACATGTGTCTATGCACAGAATTCTGTCCATTGAAGTAACCGTAGAAGCTTTATTCTTACTAATGATATATCGCATTCTAAAGGCTTTTGGTCCAGAGTATTGGGGTTCGTTCTACCATATATATATTATAGATATATATATATATAATTATATATATGGTGAGACCTGAAGGGGTTAACTACTGTGGATGGGCGGTAATTTGCCCTAGGTTTTGCTATATGCAAGTCCTTAGTGCTGAGGTTTTTTTGTGTCCAGCCACTGTGGACCAGGTGGGTGGGAACAGCACAATCACGGCTAGTCAGTCCGCTACAGCGAGCTCAACAGAATTGTGTCTCTCGACATGGAAGTCAGGCTGGATAGCAACAGCAACTGACCTCTGTTCTGGAGCAGCCAAGTGGTTTTTGTTAGTGGTGAGTCAGATAACCATTGTTTAAGTTAGCACCTCCTTACTGGGTAGGAGTGAGTCTTATTATGTTTTGATGTGGCCTGAAATGTTGACATGCGGTTTTTATTTTGATTTCCTGCGGAAATAAACACAGGGCTAGACTGTTCTTGACCAGTACTTGTGGTGTCACTGTCCGTGAAGCTGCTCACAGCACACGCGCTCCCAACGGTCTCGTAACGAGCAGTCTAAACTGGCCAAATCATTCCCACTAGTTGTGCTGTCATCGGATTCGGCAGTTCAAAACAGACACACACACCTTAAAGTACTTACTGGCTACATCCTGCAACATTGGCCTGGCCTGGGGTGAGCAGCAGGCAAGTGCCCGGAATAAAAGCCAAGATGTGAGGCCGGTTATTAAATACCTGCAAGAGTAGTAGCCAGAGCTAATCGTCAGCAAGCAGCAGGGCCATGCTCCAGCAGCTAGCTAGGAAAGAGGTCCCGCCATCGCAGGAAGAGTCCCAGTCTAATCGACAGCTGGCAGCTATGCCATGCCACTACCAGCAGCCGGAGTAGAGGTCCCTGCCAGCAAGCACAGGACAAGAGTCCCATCCCAGGCTAATCGACAGCTGCATCATAGCCATGCTCCACTGAGGAGGAGAGGTCCCCGCCAGCACTTAGAGTCCCAGGCTAATCCCGACAGCTGCAGCAAAGCCATGCTCCAGCAGCAGGAGGAGAGGTCCGCCAGCAGCAGTAAGAGTCCCAGGCTAATCGACATGCTGCGAGCCATGCTCCAGCCAGCATGAGGAGAGGTCCCGCCAGCATCAAGCCAATGCTTCAGCAACAATCAGGGAAGAGCACCCAACCATGTTCCTCTGATGATGAAATAGTTGTCTGGCGTTATGCAAGCACACAAGCGACGACCTACTGAGGGGTCCCATAACTGGTCTTGCAAGGGTACCCACCCCGGTGTCCAGCGTTCGCACGGGCTGCAGTACAAAAGGCTTTAATGACGACGACGACAGACGTGGAGGCGTATCTCGCGGTGTTCGGAGCGAGGTAGCTGAGCGTGAGTGAGTTAACCGGCTTGAGGCAGTGGCAGATGTCCTGGACAACCGTTCCTTACTAGGCGAATCGCAAAGGCTTACTACGACCTGAA
Organism: Engystomops pustulosus; assembly: GCA_019512145.1. Lineage (NCBI taxonomy): Eukaryota > Metazoa > Chordata > Amphibia > Anura > Leptodactylidae > Engystomops > Engystomops pustulosus. The sequence continues at coordinate 27,196,022 of CM033641.1, forward strand.
AGTGAAACGGAAGCCCTTGAGTACCCTCCAGCTGTAAAGGCGGGAGATCATGCGGATCGTGCTTGGGGACCGTTCAGTTCGTTCCAGTCGGTATCCACCAGTGGGCTTACTCGAAAACTACCCCCACCATCCCCAAATTGCATGACCTGATCCATCTGAATCCGTTGTGGCTACAGCAACCAGAGGATCTGACACCCAGCACAGATGGTAGAGGAGAGTGGTCGACATAGAATAATTCACCCTTCCTGCCCTTCTCGGCTCCAGCGGTGGGTTGGACAGGCCGGTCCTCACAAATGCTAGAATGCTATGTCGCGCCTTGTAGCAAGAGGTATCTGGGCTACGGAGGACCTTCTACTGTCAAAGTCCCCCCCCAGGAAGCAGTGGTCCAGTGATAGTGGTTCACCAAACCGTCTGTGGTAGACGTGTGCTACGTTGGACGGCAAATGCAGAGACTGCTCAAGTAGGGAGTGGGGTTCATTGGGGGGCGTGTGATGTCCCAAAACCCATGTTGGATGGGGCTCGTGACAGAGGTTCATAGCCGTATCCAGTGCTGGTCATGGGGCACATGAAATGGAGCCATAGTAAATTCGAGCCAACTGTCCAACTCGTCAGTGGCCCATGGCCTGCAGGCGACAACCCCGGCGAGTGTCACTCTGTTTTGCCCGGGCGCCGTTTCCTGGCAGCCCAGAGTCGGCCGACCACGGTTCAGAACACCCCCAATGTTGTTGGTCACAATCCGGGGGTCACACAGTGGACGCCTTGCTAGACCCCTCAGGGAGTCTGGTCACCACCCTGGTGCGGGAACTTTGGTTCATCCTGGACTATACAGTGGGCGGAGAGTGGGAGTGTTGTGTATACATGGGGACACTCGCGAATATCCCACTGCTGTCAATCCAACCTACAGTACACCCCCTTGTGGTACGATTACCCATGAAGTGGGGGTGGTGGGGACCCTGTTTCATGAGGCTATTATCGGCAGAGACTTACCAGTGTTTTGGGACCTCGGAGATCCGAAGACCCACCGCATGGCTGTTGCAGATAATGGCATCACACTTGGTGTCCGGGCCTTGACCCTGAACCCTTTGAGGCCAATGTACCCAAACAGCAGTAGGGGGGTGACCCCCATGGATGAATTTCTCTCCTAGAGGGTCTAGCTGAGAGGTCTGATGGGGTCCAACAGACGATGTAAGGTGGCACGACATGCCGGACCTATTAGTTTTCCCGTGAAAATTTTGGGGCTGCACACGACAGGACCTACCCGATTTGTCTTTCATACAACAACAAGCACGTGAGAATCGTTTAGGATAAATGGGTACTTATTTGTACACCAAATACAAAGTCGGCATGACAAACATATACCCCCTAATGTGATATGTTGGGGACAACTGTTTGTACAGGGTCGACAGATATGGGGTTAGGAGGTGGAGCAACTTGTTAGTACCCCAATCTCCCGTAGGCTGGTGCTAGAGTTGGCACACAAACACGTGCTGGGGGGCACTATAGGTCTACGAGAAGATCCCGAGAGCGGGATTGTTCTGCAGCGATTTGTTTCTGCTCCCGGTGGTGGGAGAGGTAAACCGTTCATTGCTAGCTTCCTGGCCCTGAGGATCAACTACTACTCGGGCCACCACGGTCTCCCACTGCAGGAGTCCTTGGGTCCCGCTACCATCAATAGAGGTGCCATTTGGACCGGATTGCAATGGATCTGGTTTGGCGCCCATAGCAAAACCCCAAGGGGGCACCATACATCCTAGTTTCCTGACTACTCTACCGTATCCCGAGGCGATTCCATTAAAGGGTTGCCGGAATCGCATAATTCATATACAAGTGGGCACATCAAATTAAGCTAATGTGTAATTTAGTTGTTATTTAAAATTTTGCTCCCCTCAGCAGAAAATGCTGAATGTACATACACTGTAATGAAGAATGAAATGCTACGGGCCCTTTAAATCAGTCCGTTAATTAATTTCCTCCCACGCGGTCCGTCGCAGAAAGAAGATGGCCGCTGGTCACATGGTCTCACATCACATGTCGCATGTAACCTGCCTTGCAGGGTCAGGTGAGCACACACTACGTTGTCTGTATCGTGGTTGCAGTGCTCCATATGGACAGTGTTGTGGTGATGGGCAGTTACTCATCAATTTACTATGGTAACCGAGCAAGAAAACCTTTTACATCATCAACTGTTACAGAGCAATAAGTGGTAGGAAGTAATTTACGAGCACTATAGCATCATGGAACTTGTAGTTTCCAGTGGGCGGCCATCTTGTGATAACTCCACCTCCTTTAGAGAGGCCACATAACATTTTGTAATCATAAAATCATATTATTTTTAGCTCCGTTTTGTGACTAATGACATTGAGTATTGTTGTCTTCATTTCTTTAATCATCATGGGTTTTTGTGTCAGACGTTCATATTCCCGGAATACCCCTTTAAGGAACACCTCCTCCAAAAATATTGCTAGGGAGCTGTCCCAGGTGTTCTCACGCACAGGCCTCCCCAAGGAAATCTTGACTTGACCAGGGTAACCCCATCATGTTTCGTAAGGGTAATTGCAAGGGCTGTGTAAGTTACTCCAGGTTAAACAGCTCCCCGCACCTCTGCTGTAATTCATCCTCCGTACAACGGCCTGGTCGAGATGGTTTAATAAGACCTTACGGGGCTGCAAAGAGGGTGGTCAGCAAAGATGGAAGGACTGGATGGTTTTTTTGTTTGGCCCTATTTGGATGTTTGCATACGTGAAGTTCCCCAGTCCTCCACAGTTTCTCACCCTTTGAGCTTCTGAATGCAGTTCCCTCCCCACGTGTGCTGTGGATGTAGCTAAGAGAGACCTGGGAACAACGAGAGGACTCCCTCCACCGTAGTGTGATAGACATGCGTCTCCCTATGCAGGACCGCTAGCGGCGGTAATGCCCCTTGTAAAGGCGCACATGACAAGGGCTTATAACTAGGTCCCATTCCTAGGGTCTACCATGGTCACCAAAGACTCCGGACCGTTAACGACAGAAGTGCTAGTTCTGGTGCCCACCGTTGAGGCAAGTCTTGGCAAAGTCGCTAATGGACCATATTGGTCAGTGGAGATAAAGTGGGGACAGTCCACAAGTCATCTTTCATGCCGGGTGGATGAGGAACGCCGCAACCAGATATACCACGGAACCTCCTAAAGCCATGGAGGTAAAGTTATAGTCCGTTATGCGCCTTGGGAGTAAAAAAATAGTCCGTCTGTCCCCAAATAAGGGTGACCCGGATGTACGGTTTACCCGATGCCAGGTGCCTTACGTACGGATTTTCTCGATTCCCTCTCCAGGGCTCCCATAATTCAGGTAATGCACAGGAGTTTGTGCTCCTGAAATGGGGATATTTTTCTCTTACCTTAATTCCGGGACGTACTTCAGTCATCAGCATGACTCATAACCGAACCCCACATCATGGTACACCAAACCCCTACCACTCGGGTCCCGAGCGCGCCGGCTTGCCATACCAAGAAGTCAAGGCGAGATATTGTACCCTGGGGGTTATCGAGGATTCTTAAACTGACTGGTCGAAGTCCTATTGTGTGTTTGGATGAATCTCCAAGCCGGATGTTCCCTATGGTTCTGCTAATGATTTAGAAGGTTTGATACGATATGTCAAAATTTGGATTCGTTATCCCCATGTCCATGTGGTTGACGGGAGTTGATAGACGAGCCATGGTGACAGCTAGGTTCGTTCTTCCACCCTTGACCTGATGGGCTTTTTCAGTATGTGGTACTTCCCCTGTGGGCTACTGGGGCTCCCATGGGGCTCCCGCTCATTCCGAGAGGTTATGGATCTCGTGCTATATTTATCCCTTCACCGGAGAATGCCCTCGGTCCTACCATTTGGATGACATCATAGTTATAGTACCCGATTGGGAGAGTCACCTGGGCCAGGTGCAAGCATTTGGTAGACTCCCTGCGGGCAGCAGGGTTGTCAGCGTCACATGACCCCCAAAATTGTGCACGTGGGTCTGGAGAGAGGCCCGTTACACTTCTGGGTAAGAAACCGTACATTAGGTGAGAGTGTCATCAACACTCCAAGTGTAACTAAAGTAGAGTGCATCCCGCAGGGCCACGACTTTGAGCAAGAAGCAGTATTGCTTTTCTGGGCAATAGTGGGCTATGCCAATCGTACCGATGTATCCCGATTTTTGCTCTCCCATATGCACCCCTGACTTGCCCTGACCCTGAAGGGTACAAGCATGGCGGTGATGGAAAGTAGGATTGATCAGAGACTGATGTGAGGACATGTTTCCTAGCTCGCGACTTAAGACGGTTTTGTGGCGAGATGAACCGGTACTGACCACCCCTAACGTCCCAAGGACCTTTATTGTGCAGGACTGTCTTGCAATGCTGACTGTGGTAGGCTTAGGGTGGCTGTCCTCTGTTCCCAGTAGTGGAGGTGAGGAACACTCCCGTGACATTCCTGAGCCGCAAGCTCATACAAAGCAGACCACCCCTAGAGAAGAACTTATAGGTCAGTACGTTGAGAGGGAGTGCCTTGGCGATAACAGTGTGGGGCCTCTTTGGAAGCCCATGTAGATGTATTATCTTTTTGGCAGAATGGTGGCGACATGGTGATATCAGCTGGTGACAGCAGATCACATCTACACCCCTCCACCTGGGGATAGTCAGGAGAACTCTAGAGGTGAACGCCAGGGTCACAAGGCTGGTTCCTAATGAGCAGCAGACATTCAATGTTCACAAGGTGGAACATCGGGCATGAAAGCTGCATGGGAATGCCGATGCCGTCCCGTACCCACTGGCTGAATGGCCCAAAATGTTCGCCCCCACAGGGTCAACAGAGGAGGGAGGCGATTATTTTGTCGACACTGAAAGGCTAACTTGGTGATGGGCGTATTTTCCCCTATTGTTTAATGCTATGACGGACAAGGGCCTTTAGTGCGGAGGTGTGTTGTCCAGCACCTTGATCACCCCGTGGTGGGAACTTAGCCAATCAGAGCAATAAAGCCGCTTCAGCAAGCTCAGATGTTGGCTCTCTCTAGACACAGGAGGCTGGAGAGGTCACACAGCACTGACCGCTGTGCCTGCCGGCAAGTCACAAGTGATTGTTAGTGGTAGTCAGAGAACCATTGTTTAGTTAGCACCCTGACGGGTGCATATATTTTGTTTTTATGCGGAATGTGAAGGCTGTTTTATATGTTGATTCCCTGCCGAAATAAACACATGGCTAGACCGTTTTGGACTGTAATTTGGTGTCATCACTGGTCGTTAACGGCATCACAGACTCCGCAAACTTGAGTCTCACCCGGCTAGTAAACTAGGCTGCGTTCGAGTAAATCATACTGGTGCCAGAAAGTCCTCCCAAAGCCGGAAATATAGGATCGAATAACGGTGCGTTCTGATGGCGACAATGACAGCAAGACCAGGCACGTTGTGACCTGGTGAGGGGGCATTAATACCGCGACACAGAGATATTGTGCTGTGCACCTTAGGTAGCATGCTTAACATGGGGTAATCGACGGGCGGCCGCGGTTGTGATTCTGCTGGGTGAGAACATCAAGGTCACAATATAGGTGGGGAGAGCCAGGAAGTGGGTAAGTGGGTGCGGGGGGGTGAGGTTGCCTTAGGATAGGAAGAAAATAGGCATAAAAGACCCGTGCAACATAGATGCGGCTCAAATAGGGTACATGCTCATACAATCAGAAGCTATATCGTTTAATTTTTGAAAAATACTTGGATGTGAAAGAATATGACAATATTGGACTGGGTTAATGCATACCTTTTTAAGTGGCAAAAAGGGCGGGGCATACTAGGTCCAGTGCAACTAACCAACTTTGCGTCAGTCTCGACTGGGCCGGTTCGTCCTATCCGCATTAACCCTTCCGGCCTGAGGGGCCACTTTTGCCAGGTTCGGCAGGTGGAAAACGAAAAAAGGATGGGAACTGCCTATATCAAAGTGAGCCGAACGTGGTAGGGGGCTCTGATAGAACGTTATGAACGTCTGGTGGCTGTGTTTAGAAAATGCACTTGCCATTGCCAGTGTGGCGTCTCCTGACGAGGGGGCAGAGATGGAAACATGGTGAAACCGGTGGTCTCTAAACGTGTGTGGGGTGCAGTCACCAGATCGGAGGCGAGAGAACATATGAGAAGCTCACCCCCTGAGCCGGCTCCAGACCCCTTAACAAACATTGGGGCACATTGAGCTGTGCACACGCGTACCGAGGGGGAGGGGCAGCGAAGAGGCTGTTGTCCTGGGACAATACACGGTGGCCTGTAGTCACTAGTAGATCGATGTGGCCCTGATACTCCTCCTGTAGTCCGGCGCCCCTCGCGCAGTCCCGCCGAGTCAGGGGCGGCCTGGCGACATTTACCAGTGGCCTGGAAAAACTTTAAAGTGGCCCTTCTGTGGGGGGGCAAAACAAGTTAGGCGTGCGCCACTGTGTGATGTGGGAAGTGGTGTGACACACATGTTTATTAGATGGTCTAAATAAACAATGTCAGCACAGGAAAGACTATTCATACTACCGTTCTTATACGGAAATAAAGCTTCCTTTTTTAGTAGAGACACAAATGTAATACTTATATCCGTTGGCGGTGATCTGTGTGGTCGCTGGTGGCTGACTGCTCACAGAGCGTCGCTCATGGCCTCTCTAATCTCGAAGAGAGGAAGATTGCCCGGCACGCGCGGGGAGGGAACGTCATGTAGGCGGGTCACGTGATGACACGGCATCAAGCCCAAGCACAGCAGGGGGAAGCCCTGCAGCCTATGCCCGGCTTACCCTTCTGTGGTCCCAGTCGCGGTGTCCATCACTTCCTTACCAAGGCTGAGTTTCAACGTTTTTTTTGTATTTTTACTCCGGCCCCACAGATGTCAGACCGGCCCCAAACAAGTCGCGGGGATGTACCTTATGTCGTTCGGCATATAAGGTGAATTGTCTTTGCAACACAATCTTGAATCAAACTCCAGCGTCTTAGCCCGTGGTACGCCCCCGTATTTCTGTCACAGAAAGCCAGTGCAGCCTGCACCACAATCGACAGGTGGACACTATCTCCATGTTAATATCCGTACACAGCTGTGCAAAACCCTAAACGAAAAGTGTGTTTCTGCCGGACCCTAGTAAATATAGCCCCAGTGTGACCTAATGTGCAACAACATGTACCTTAAATGGTTAATCTACGCAGAGATGGTCTAGACTGAAACATATGTACATATCTTCATCTTACATACAAATGTAAATATAGAATTTTCTACAAGGGTTTGTATAGGTTATTAGTTTTTGGGGATGATGACATTGTTATATCAGTAATTCAATAACGAACTAAGGAGAAGAATCTGAAAAGGGTTTAATGAGCGAATTGTGGACAAAGTGGTTTATCATTTGTTGTTATGGGGCAGTTATCTAATAAACATATTTAAAACAACGTTTTTTTTTTCTTCCTTGACACAACAAATGTTGAAGGGTTTCTTTCCTTTGTAGCTTATTATGTAATGTATAGGGAGTTTCGTTACATTTTTCAATCACTAGACCGTTTAACAAATGTAATTCGGCCGATACATCTATGTAGCCGGCAAAAAGCATGTATTTCAAGTCTTTGTTACGTGTGGCGTGGCCGTATACACGATATTTTTGTATAGTCCCGGAAAGACATACGGCAGCTTGGCGAGGTCTTTTAGGAGATAGGTGGGGGGGTATTCATATAGAATATTTGTGCTTTCTATATTTAAAGTGTTGTATATAGTGTCCCACAAGAGTCAAAAAATACATTTTGGCGAAATTTTGGGGAAACACAACCCCTGTGGGGGCAGGGTATTGATCAGACCGCAGCAGCTCTCAGACCTGGAATCAGTGATAAGAGCTAGAAAATCTGCTGCATGCGCTTATTCCATGCATTACATAGCGATACTTCAGCATTATGTCGTGAAGAAAGGGAATGCAGAGTGGTAATAACAATTTTAACTTTCCAAGATCCGGTCCTGCTCCTAGCAATCTTGCGGAGAAGGAGAAAACTGTTCAGTGGCATCCAGTAGGCCGAGATTGTCTACAGGCAGTGCCATTATCTGTGCTGGTTCAATCTGCGCTGGCATTGGTGGTGAATGTAACATCAATGAGCTCAGGCTACACACACCAGTGGTCGGTCTGTGAATAATGGACAGAGCACTGGCATTGATAGCAGTGCAGAGGATGGGGCCTCCAATCGCATGGTGATGTATGATTACAGTTCAATGATGCTTTTCATGGGGAAGAAATACTCTTGTACCGTATATCACTATGAGATCCTTTCCTCTGCGCTGGAGTCACTAAAATCTGGTGGCCAGCGCACACCCAAATGTTCACAGACCGATCATTGGTGCAGCCGCCTTAGAAAGCTCAATATTTTGTTATCATTTTTTGGATATGGGATTGAATGAGCTTCCGACATCCTCGCTAATCTACAGTACTGCCCTGGATGATGGGGATGATGGGAACAGGTCATTTACATGCAGTCCTTCAAGTTCTACAAAACGCACTGTAAATTTCTGAATGGAGCAAGATAACAAAGCAAATAGATCACATTACATCTACATTTCCATAAAAGAAACTGACATACAAAAAGAAAATGGAACCAGTCATGTGAATAAAAGTAGAACTGATATCCAATAATCTATGATATTTATCAAGACACAATTTCCAATCACACATAGAGTCAGGTCTCCTGCTGGAAACCCCTCCATGAACTCAGGATTGGATAATTTAGGGGAACTGCGCTCTGACAGACCGAGCTGTTTTGTCGTCATGTACTAAACATAATATCCTCTTTGTTCCGATCCTATAGCAACGCCTAGCGACTGGAGTGAGGCGGTAGACCTGCCACTACTTATAATCTGTCTAGTACTTCTCACTAAGCTCTTTACTTGTAGAGGAAATGTAACCAAATGTTGATCATGTATATACTATGTACTATCATACGTTTAGTGTATATATACGATGGGTTACTTTGACATTCCTATGAATGTTTCTGTAAGCAGGTTGAAACATGATACTAATGACTATGTTATTAACTGGTAGCCTGCCCTGCGCAGTAATTGGTGTATTAGATTGTATTTACCTACCCTTTATATACGTAGTCAGTTGTCTATTAGAACTCTAATAAAGTGCAATGTGTGTGTGTATGCAGGACCCACTGATACGGTCAGATTAAAGCGGTGCAGGTGGTCTATTGAGACCACCACAGAAACCAGGCATTTGTAGCAGCTACGTGACATCTCCACTTGTAGCAAAGGGATACGTTTGGAATAACAGCAATGAGTGGGAAGTGTTATAAAGTTAAAACTTCCGGAAAAAACATGTTTTGGGGCCACTCGTCATATTACAGTTTTCAAGTGGAACCACGGCAAAAAGGGCCCATTAGGCTAGTTATTTTGCTGAACGAGTTGTACTTTTCACTAGTACCATTTTTTGTGGGTTGACAAGACCTTGTAATTCTAGTTTATGTGGTACTATAACATTTATTTTAGTTCTAAGGATACCAGATCCGTTTTTTTTTTCATTTTCATTTTTTTAAAGTATATATGTTTTATATATTAAGGGCATTGGGTGCATTTTAATTCATTTGATTATTTATTTTTACTATGGACATTAAAAAAAAATGCCACAGCACCCCGTGATCAAGATGACAGGGTGACGACAGAGTAAGTACAAGACTTTCTTCCACAGGGACCACTCTTTTAGATGCTGTGGTGCCTATGACAAAGAATGAAGAGTCAAATGTACTGTTTATCCTTATTATTCTGCCATAAATTGGAACATTGGAGCATGTAGAAGAGGAGAAGATTCACCCAAGATTGCATCATTTCCTGGTAGAACAGTGTCTGCTAATCAGAATGAAGCAGCAGAATGGTTGGCAGCAAAGCGGATAAAGTGCGTCAATACTACTTAAAGAGGACCTGTCATCAATCTTTCGGCACTAGTAAGCAGGCTCCTAGTGCTTAAACAAACGCGCAGTGTTAGAAGGATGCGTTACCGGAAACCTCGGTAATGCTATCTAACACTGGCGCGGGGTACATGTAATCATCACAAGTGGGTCGTATTATCACAGGGGGGCGGTCCGAGGCGCTGCCTCTTCCCCTACCGCCCCGCTCGCTCCACAGGCCGGTGGTGACTGCCGGCAGCATCATGCGGCAGTCACCGCCCCTAACCACACCCACGCTTTGCAAGCGGTCCGATGATTACATTGTATACCCCCGCAGTGTTAGATCGCATTACCGAGGGTTCCGGTAACGCTATCCTCTAACTGCGGCGCTTGCTTAAGCATAGGAGCTGCTTACCTGCCAAAAGTTTAGGTGACGGTCCTCTTTAACTTTATGGGTGCCTCTACAACTGCAGTTAGCTCTACTGAAGTGAATGGGGCTGAGCAGCAATGTAAGAGACACATGACGACGTTTTTTATATAAAATGGTAAATATTTCTATTCCTGTACATCCTCTTTTCTAACATTTACTGGCATTTCAAAAAAGATCCACATCCATGTCTCCCAAACTAAATTTTGCTAATAACTAATTGGCACAATTAGCTATTCATTCTATGAACACCCTAACACTGCGGCGGGGTACAATGTAATCATCGGACCGCTTGCAAAGCGTGGGTGTGGTTAGGGGCGGTGACTGCCGCATGATGCGCGGCAGTCACCACCGGCCTGTGGAGCGAGCGGGGCGGTACGGGGAAGAGGCAGCGCCTCGGACCGCCCCCTCGTGAATACATCAGACCACTTTGTGATGATTACATTGTACCCCGCTGCAGTGTTAGATAGCATTACCGGAGGTTTCCGGTAACGCTATCCTTCTAACACTGCGCGTTTGTTTAAGCACTAGGAGCTGCTTACTAGTGCCGAAATTTTGGATGACAGGTCCTCTTTAAGTAGTATTGACGCACTTTATCCGCTTGCTGCCACCATTCTGCTGCTTCATTTCCTGATTAGCAGGATCACTGTTCTACCAGGAAATGATTGCAATCTTGGGGTGAATCTTCTCCTCTTCTACATGCTCCAATGTTCCAATTTATGGCAGAATAATAAGGATATGTCATTTACATGCAGTCCTTCAAGTTCTACAAAACGCACTGTAATTCTGAAGGAGCAAGAATAACAAAGCAAATAGATTCACTTACATCTACATTTCCGATAAAAGAGAAATGACATACACAAAAAGATGGAACCAGTCATTGAAATAAAAGTAAAATGAATCATATCTATTGATATTTATCAAGACAAACAAGTTTCCATATCAACATTCATAGAGTAGGTATCACTGCTGGAAACCCCTCCATGAACTCAGGAGTTGGATAATTTAGGGGAATGCGCTCCTGACAGACCGAGCGTTTTGTCGTCATGTTACTAAACATAATATCTCTTTGTTCTTCCGATTCCTTAGCAACGGCCGTAGGATCTGGAGTGAGGCAGGTAGACCTGCCACTACTTATAATCTGTCTAGTACTTCTCACGTAAGGCTCTTCTTCTTACTGTAAGGGAAATGAATACCAAACTGTTGATCATGTAATATACTATGTACTATCAAACGTTTAGTGTATATAGTACGTGGTCCTTATTTGACATTCCTATGAATGTTCCTGTAGCAGGTTGAAAACATGATACTAATGACTATGTTATTAACGACTGGTAGCCTGCCCTGCGTCAGTAATTGTACGTATTAAGATTGCTATTTGACCTCCCTTTATATACTAGTAGTTGTCTATTAGACTCTAATAAGTGCAATGTGTGTGTGTATTGCAGGACCCACTGATACGTGGTCGATTAAAAAGGTGCAGGTGCGTCTTATGTCGAACCAAGCCCAACACAGAAACCGGCATTTTGTATGTCACCGCTAGTGACCTCTCCACTTAGTAGCAAAGGGATACGTTGGAATAACAACAATGAGTGGGAAGTGTATATAAAGTTTAAAACCTTCCGGCAAACAAACTTGTTTTTGGGGCCACTCGTAATATTAACAGTTTTCAATGGAACCACGGCAAAAAGGGCCCATTTAGGCTAGTTATTTGCTGAACGAGTGTGTACTTTCACTAGTACCATTTTTGTGGGTTGACAAGACTGTAATTCTAGTTATGTGGTAACTATAACATGTAGTTTGTTAGTTCTAAGGATACCAGATCCGTTTTTTTTCAATTTTCTTTTTTTATAAGATATATTGTTTTATATATGTAAGGGCATTGGGTGCATTTTAATTCATTTTGATTATTTATTTTTACTATGGACATTAAAAAAAAAATCACAGCACCCCGTGACAAGATACAGGGTGACGACAGAGTAAGTACAAGCTTTCTTCCACAGGGACATCTTTTAGATGCTGTGGTGCCTATGACCAAAGAATGCGAGTCAAATGTTACTGTTATCCTTATTATTCTTCTTCGCCAAAATTGAACATTGGAGCATGTGGATAGAGGAGACGATTCACCCAAATTTGCATATTTCGCTGGTAGAACAGTATCTGCTGAATCAGAAATGAAGCAGCAAATGGTGGGCAGCAAAGCGGGTTATAAAGTGCGTCATACTCCTTAAAGTAGATACCTGTCCATCAATATTCGGCACTAGTAAGCAAGGCTTTCCTAGTGCTTTATATACAAAACGCGCAGTGTTAGAAGGATACGCGTACCGGACAACCTCGGTAATGCTATCTCAACATGAGCGCGGGGTAATGTACTCATCAAACAAGTGTGAGCGTTATTCACACGGAGGGCGGTACGAGGCGCCTGCACTCATTCCCTACCGCCCGCGCCCGCTCACAGGCGCGGTGGTGAACTTGCCAGGCAGCATCAATGCGGCATCACACCGCCCCATAACCCACACCCACCGCTTTGCCAAGCGGTCGATGATTACATTGATACCCCGCGCAGTGTTTAGATCGCTTACCGGTAGGTTACCGGTAACCGCTATCCTCTAAACTGCGGCGCTTGCTAAGCAATAGAGGAGCATGCTCCTGCCAAAATTTAGGTGACTAGGTCCCTCTTTAACTTTAGGCGTGCCTCTACAATGCCAGTTAGATCTACTGAAGTGAATGGGGCTGAGCAGCAATGTAAGAGACAACAGACGACGTTTTTATATTAAAATTGGTAAATATTTCTATTCACTGTACATCCTCTTTCTTCTAACATTTACTGGCATTCAGAAAAGATCCACTCCAGTCTCCCAAACTAAATTTATACTAATACAATTGGCACAATTAGCTATTCATTCTATGAACACCTTTACTGCCAAATTGCACACACCTGGTAACCAGGTTACAACAATACTTCAGAAGACGCACATTATGTAAAGAATAATGATTGTACATGGTGCCAGCACACATTACACTGACACAAAGACAAGAAGATGGATTCCTTCAGCATTGTACTTCTCGCCCCAAAGCCCACTAGTGTTCTGCTAAAATTAACCAGTCATACCAGAACATTATTGGATCTCAAACAGCAAAAAGATGGCAATTTACTTTGTTACAACAATATTTAGTATAGGTGTCCATATACAGCAGGAGCGATTATGTAATTTATTTGTCCTATTCTAAAGGTCGCCTAATATAGAGCAGGCGAGAGCTGAGCAGATTGTACAGTGTCCTATCTCAGGCAGCATGTTATAGAGCGGAGGAGCTGAGTAATGATTTACATAGGTGTCTGTCTGCAGCAGCCTTATAGACAGGAGGGGCTGAGCAGATGGTACATCGTGTCCTATCGCAGGAAGCAGTTCTTAAACAGGAGGAGGCTGAGCAGATGGACACTATGTGCCTATCTGGCAGGCAGCATGTGTAGAAGCAGGAGGAGAGATGAGCGATGATTGTACACTAGTGTCCCATGGCAGGCAGCATGTTATAGAGGCAGGAGGAGTGAGCAGATTATTACATATGTGTCGCTTGCTGCAGGCAGCAGGTTATAGAGCACGGAGACAGATGAGACAGATTGTAACATAGTTCCCATCGGATCAGGCCGCATGGTATAGAGCAGGAGGAGGCTGAGCAGATTGTACTAGTGTACCTATCTGGCAGCATGTCATAGACAGGAGGAGCTGAGCAGATTGTACATAGTGTCCTATCTGCATGCAGCATCTTATAGACTAGCAGCAGGAGCGAGAAGATTGATACAGTGTCAATGTCTCAGGTGATAACTATCCACTCCCAGATTAAAGAGCTATTACGGACCAGAATATTCCTGTCAGGTAACTGATAGAAAGTCCTCTCTCCGCTGACAAGCGTTACATCAATATCACAGATGATCTCCTGGACCGTGCCTGGTCGCATTAGTCATACTCCATCACTGGCACTTTACCTATGAGCGATCAGCAACACAGGATCTACTAACATGAACTTTACATACGACTATGCGAGTCTTCAGTCATGACATTTCACAAGTACAGAAGATCAAAGGAAACGAAACCAATCCACAACACCAATCCACAATACACCTGACAAAGTTTTGCATGCGTCATATACTGTGGTTACATGTATAGGTGCATACAAACACAATCAGCTGTGTGCAGAGGATGAGATTTACCCGCAAAACATGCAACATGGGAATGGAGAGTAACAGCCAGGCATGGAGTGGTCTTGGTGCTGATGTCTAAGGCGCACAGCGACGGGTTCTGGGACCTTAAACTTCAGAATCCTTAGATTAGTAGTGAAGTATAGCCGGCTAGTTCCTATAATCTAATGGTTATACAAAAGACTTGTCCTTAATGATAGATTCATTCCCTTTATGAATGTTTATTCCATTCCTCTACTGCCATAACTGTATGCAGCTGTATGTTATACTGCCTGGAAGGGAGGGTTGTTTCTATGCTTTGTCAGTCCTGTTCTGCCCGTAGATTATTACTGTGGATACTGGAAACACCACCACGGAAAGGTCTTAACGTTTACACCCTCTAGATTTAAGTTCAGAACTTTCTGAGTACCTCCATGAGAGCGGAACGATAAGGCGCAGGACACCAGCCTGGCTGTCTCTCCTCAATGGGAATCTCCGTCCATCAGCCTGTACCCTGCTCACATATATAGGGTACTCCCGAACATTGCTGCTAATGCAACGTCTACCTTTTCCAGCCCAAGTTTCCTAAACTTGTGAGCTTCTACACCAGACTGGCACCCAACCCGCTACCTCCGACATTGCAGGACATCAGCCTTTGTATGTTCTGGATATGACTGATATCCTCAGTTGATGTTACACCTCTTATCTCCATTTTCGCCTTGGTACACCAGTAACCCCCTAGGCAGTAAGCCAACTAGATTGGGGTCGTGTGACCTTCCTCTCCTTTGCACTGTATCTTCAATCACTTGAAGTCCTACCACATGCAGATCAAAAATTTTCCAGAGTCCGGCTTTTTCGTTCCATATGAACCTGTTGAAAATTGTCACTCTGATCCATCCTGGCACCGACTATAACCTGCCCTACCAGTAATACTCCACTTACTAACACTATTCCTCTATAATGTCTTCCTAATACGCGCCAGACTTGTTTTTCCAGTCCAGACGCTACGATGGATGCCACGTAGTGTCAAAAACTGCACACTGGATGCCCTCGCCTTCCACTACAATTCAAACTATCATCCACATGGTTCTCCATAGTGCTGAAACTCCCTACTCCCGCCCTACCTCCCATACCTCTTCGATTAGAACAGCGCATCCTAGATTCTCTCTTCTTTAATTCAAACCCGGACTCGTCTCGAACTTATCATGTAGTGATAATTATCTATGAATGGCCTTACTCCAGAGCGCTAATGCAGAAAAGACGCAACCACCAAGCTTCCCACATGCTCCTAACCATCGATTCAGGAGGCCTCTTCACATTCCTATTCTAGATTCAGTGAGTTTCAACCTTTTTTGAGCCGCGCACACTTTTTGATACTTAGAAGATCTGGCACCACCACAACCAAAATAGCACAAAAGTGACACTAAACACAGTCATATTATACATTATAGTTAATACAAATGATTCTAAATTTATTTTACCCAGTTGTGAAAACCTGGCCTTTTCGATAAACACAAAGGGATGGGTGAAAAGACCACACCAAATCGTTCCTCCCCTCAACAGTTCGTCGTTCTCCCTGTTTTTCAGTATATGGTGCTGATATTATTATGTGGCTCATATAACTGCAAATAAAGGGGTACATGAATACTATGGCATGAGCTATATATTCAGCTATCAGCTTGGTACTTGTAGTTATCTCAGCCTCAATGGATCTTAGTATTTCTCATTGTATAGGCAGTATACACTGGAGTACGTACAAAGATATTTGAAATGTTGCCATGAAAACCATTCCCCTCCCCGAGTGGTGGGAGGGTTCCGCATTTCAAAACATACAGATCATCATTGTATTTTATTGCGTTGTAAACAATTTTATCTTATTTTAAACAATTGGGATTTTATAAATTATGCAGCTTTACCAAATAAAATTTTAGACATCTGTACAAAGTAGTTTAAACTATTTTTTCCATAACTTTTCTTTCAGTGAACTTTACACATTTTTTCTCGATTGAAGTAACTATATGAGTAAAATTTCCAATAAATTTTTCATTCCACAGCATATAAGATGACTGCTTCTGCCCGCTCCGCGCAGTCATATGAGTATAGTGTGCTATCATAATCAAGTCATTGCAGTTTCATCTGGGATACTTACAGAATAATAGCTGTGGGATGCAAGCTTACTTGAAAAATCTGCAAACCACTGATGAGTGCTTACCCTGAGAACTGGTAAATTCTGTAAGTGTAATTCTCCAGACAAAGCATTTTTGTGCATCCCTTGACAGTTTGGTATTGCTGTGAATCGTAGTGACCATTGATAAAAGAAAAGAAAAGATAAAAAAAAAAAAAAAAGGCAAAATTTATTACAGAAATTTCTACCCCCACCCCTCAAAAAGTTTTCAATGCATCAATAATTAATCATCTCGTTGAATTAATCATCAATTAGGGCATAGCCATGCCATACGCCCCTTCTACTTGGGTGTATGCGATCACAACAGATTCTAGATCAGGGGTGCGATCAGGGTTGGGTCAGTGAATCCACTGACTTTTTCATGGAGTTCAATCGGTTTTCTTCAGTCAAAAGTAGTGTCTCCTATTTTCACTCCCTTTTTTTGGTGTTTTCCAATGTGTTTTTCACATGTAGAGGAGGTGTTAAAAAAAACTCAGGACTGACTCTATCTTTTTCTATGGCAAGTAATACCGTGACAAAACGCATTGCACTGCGTGTGTCTCAGAGTGTAATGCGTTTACACCGTAGACTTGTTGTGCATTTGTAGGTCGCGGACTTCAAAAGTAGAGCTCTGAGATTTAAACACTGGTGCGTGAAACAAAACTGCAAGTTGGAAAAAGCCCATTGATCACAATGGGTCAGAGTCAACTCTGCGTGAAAAAAACATGACGCTCAGAACACGGTTTGAACAAACACAAGTTGGAAAGGGGCCTATAAATCACTGAAAAATGTAGCTCACCACAAAAAAATAATCCGTCGTGTGGCAACATTAACAGAAAAACCAATATTTTATATAGCTACAAAGGGCATCAATGAGCCAAGTAAAGCTTACACTCCGATGGGGCAACACTTGCATGACCATGGCCCTTTCAGTGCCTGAGTGAGCCCATACACACAACGATACAATTCCATATGGTAGGGTATCTTCCTACTCTAAAATATTACATAACCAAATTTTAAGATAGATTTCCCTTTGTATTACTTGTGAAAGTGTAAATTTAATGGCTAAATGAACGCATTCCATAAATTTAGACCATTCGAAATTCACCTCCACTTTATAAACATATTATATGTCTTCACTAA
Organism: Engystomops pustulosus; assembly: GCA_019512145.1. Lineage (NCBI taxonomy): Eukaryota > Metazoa > Chordata > Amphibia > Anura > Leptodactylidae > Engystomops > Engystomops pustulosus. The sequence continues at coordinate 27,213,806 of CM033641.1, forward strand.
GAAGCGTTTAATATTGTTTGTGGAGCGTATAATTTGAAAATGGGGCGATTCATAGGGGTTTCTATACTATAGATTTCACAGCTAAAAAACAAAAAATAAAGTATTGAAATCATTTGATAATATGAAAACGATGTTTAGCACAATAAAATATCATATGAAAAAATTGATGAAAACATAAAGCAGACATGGAATGTTATGTGGTTACTAAGTTGTGGGTGGTAAGGTTCTTAAAAGGGTACAGGCGGTCCCTATGAAGACACCACAGCGACGACCCGTAGTACAAAAGCGACCTCGGATTTGGTAATTTTGCTGTACTTTAGGTACTAGGCGCCAATAAACAGCTATAACAGTTATCACAGGTGTCTGAACGTAAGCTTTATGGTTATCCTGTCTTATGAAAATCCACATTTTGAAATCCAATGCACAGAGAGACCACAAAAATTTGGGACGGGGAGGGTTCACTCTTAGAAAATTATCGCCTTATCCCGTTTTCTCTGCAGTCCTTCAAGTTCTACAAAACGCACTGTAAATTTCTGAATGGAGCAAGATAACAAAGCAAATAGATCACATTACATCTACATTTCCATAAAAAGAAAATGACATTACAAAAAGAAAATGGAACCAGTCATGTGAAATAAAAGTAGAACTGATATCCAATAATCTATGATATTTATCAGGATAACAAGTTTCCAGATTCAACATCATAGAGTCAGGTCTCCTGCTGGAAACCCCCTCCATGAACCTCAGGAGTTTGGATAATTTAGAGGGACTCCGCTCTGACAGACCGAGCCTGTTCTTGTCGTCATGTTACTAAACATAATATCCTCTTTGTTCCTGATCCTATAGCAACGGCCAGACTGGATGTGAGGCTGGTAGACCTGCCACTACTTATAATCTGTCTAGTACTTCTCAACTAAGCTCTTTACTTGTAAGGAAAATGTAACCAAAATGTTGATCATGTATATACTATGTATATCATACGGTTTAGTGTATATATACGATGGGCTTTACTTGTGACATTCCTATGAATGTTTCCTGTAAGCAGGTTGAAACATGATACTAATGACTATGTTATTAACTGGTAGCCCTGCCCTGCGCAGTAATTGTCGTATTAAGATTGATATTTTACCTACCCTTTATATACTTAGTGAGTGTCTATTAGACTCTATAAAAGTGCAATGTGTGTGTGTATGGCAGGACCCACTGATACGGGTCAGATTAAAGGTGCAGGTGGTCATCTGGAGACCCAACCACAGAAACCAGGCATTTGTAGCAGCTACGTGACATCTCCACTTGTAGCAAAGGGATACGTTTGGAATAACAAGTTGAGTGGGAAGTGTTATAAAAGTTTAAAACTTCAGGAAAAACTGTTTTTGGGGCCACAAGCGGATAAAGCGCGTCAATACTACTTAAACAGGACCGGTCACCCAAAATTTCGGCACTAGTAAGCAGCTCCTAGTGCTTAAACAAACGCGCAGTGTTAGAAGGATAGCGTTACCGGAAACCTCCGGTAATGCTATCTAACACTGCAACGGGGTACAATGTAATCTTCGGACCGCTCGCAAAGTGGTCCGATGTATTCATGAGGGGGCAGTCCGAGGTGCTGCCTCTTCCCTGTACCGCCCCGCGCGCTCCATAGGTCAGTGGTGACTGCTGCGCATCATGCGTCAGTCACCGCCCCTAACCACGCCCACGCTTTGCGAGCGGTCCGATGTTAGATAACATTACTGGAGGTTTCCGGTAACGCTATCCTTCTGCGGCGTTTGTTTAAGCACTGGGAGCTGCTTACTTGCCAAAATTTTAGGTGACTGGTCCTCTTTAACTCTATGGGTTGCCTCTACAACTGCAGTTTAGCTCTACTGAAGTGAATTGGGCTGAGCAGCAATGCCAGAGACAACATGAGGACCGTTTTTATAATTAAAATGGGTAAATATTTCCATTCCTGTACATCCTCATTTCTAACATTTACTGGCATTTCAAAAAATCCACATCCATGTCTCCCAAAACTAATTTCTAATAACTACAATTGGCACAATTAGCTATTCATTCTATGAAAACCATTTACTGCCAAATGCCACACCTGGTAACCAGGTTACAACTACTGCAGAGACCTTGTAATTCTAGTTTATGTGGTAACTATAACATTTATTTTTATTCTAAGGATACCAGATCCGTTTTTTTTTCAATTTTCATTTTTTTAAAAGTATATATTGTTTTATATATGTAAGGGCATTGGGTGCATTTTAATTCATTTGATTATTTATTTTTACTATGGACATTTAAAAAAAAATGCCACAGCACCCCGTGATCAAGATACAGGGTGACGACAGAGGTAAGTACAAGACTTTCTTCCACAGGGACACTCTTTTAGATGCTGTGGTGCCTATGACCAAAGAATGAAGAGTCAAATGTACTGTCTTATCCTTATTATTCTGCCATAAATTGGAACATTGGAGCGCGCAGACCTCAAAATGGTAGCAATGAAAACGTTGCTCATTTCGCAAAAATGGACCCCTCACACATCTTCCGTTCGCCAAAGTATGAAAAAGGATTAGCGTCAGAAAGATGGCAAAAAATTTTTTTCTTTTTGTACAGAGCGTTTAATTTTTGAAATGATTAAAAAACAATAAAACCTGTATAAATTTGGTATCACCGCAATCGCACCAAACCAAAGACTAAAGTAGGCGTGTTATTTGGAGCGAGGAGGGAAAGCCGTAGAAAATCTGAGCCCACAAGAACATGACGCCACATGCGGTTTTTTTCAATTTTTCCAATTTGGATTTTTTTCAGTTCCGCAGGACACGCATTGTTAAAATAAATAACATTACGGGAAAAGTAAAATTTGTTACGCACAAATAAGCCTCACACAGGTTATGTACACACGGAAAAATGAAAAGTTATGGATTTTTGAAGTTGGAGAGCGAGAATGAGACGAAATAACCCTTCCGTCCTTAATTATGGGATTTATGTTTTGTGATGTTTAATAATCTACAAGACAGAGGACATAGCCTGGAATGTAGTTTGTGGAAAGGGAATTTTTTTAACACAAGATGACGAAATGACTTGTGAAGGTTTTATTTTGTATGCTCAACGGTGTTATGATCTGGACTGTGACCACACGTCAATGTTGTTATTAATATCTGCAGCACTGTGACATCACTGTGTGTATTTCTCTGGTATTGTGAACACCACTGTGTGGATTATCCCCTGTAGCTATGAATGAACTGTGTGTATGATCCTGTACGTGACATCACCTGTTGTGTCTTATCCTGCACTGTGACATCACTGTGGTATTATCCCGTTACTGTTGGGAACACGTGTAGTAATAATATCTAGCGACTGTGACATCACTGTCGTGTATTATACAATGTACTGTGGACATTACTGTGGGATTATACCTGTACTGTGACATCACGTGTGTATTAATCCCTGTACGATGCAAATCACTGTGTGTATTCTCCCTGTATGTGACATTACTGTGTGTTATTATCCCTGTACTGTGACTTCGCTGTGTGTATTATCCCTGTACTGTGACATCAACTGGGTGTATTATCCATGTACTGGGACATAACAGGATGTGTATTATCTCTGTACTGAATGAGCACATCACTGTGTTGTATAACTCTCCTGTACTGTAACATCATATGTGTGTATTATGCCTGTACTGTGACATCCTGTGTGTATTACTCCTGTACTGTTGACCATTGGGTGTGTTATGACCTGCACTGTGACATTCATGTGTGGTTATTATATATGCCACCGGAATCACTGTGTGTGTATCCCTGCACTGTGACGTACTGTGGTATGATCCATGTACTGTGATATCACGGGTGTGTCATTATCCCTGTACTGTGACATCACGGTGTTTATTATCCCCTGTACTGTGACATCACGTGTGTTATGAATCCCTTACTGTGACCTCACTGGTGTAGTATTTATGTAGGTGACCATCACAGTGTGTATTATCCGGTACGGTGGACAATAACTGATGTATAATATCCACCTGTACTGTGACTCATCAATGTGGATTATCCCTGTACTGTGAATCACTGTGATTATCCCGGTACTGAGACACACTGTTGTGTTGTATGATCCCTGGCTACTGTGTGACATCACTGTGGGTATTATATCGTACTGTGAAATCACTGTGTTGTAGTTACCCTCTGTACTGTGTGTAAGTATCCCCCGTACTGTGACATCACCAAAAAAAAAATTGTGTGTATTAATTCTGATTCTGGCTAATCACAGTGTGTCATTAACTGTACTGTGGACCATCAATGGGTATTCTCACCCTGTACTGTGACAATCCACTGTGTGTATGAAATCCCTGCCAATGTGGCATCACTGTGGTCTTCGCTCTTTACAGTGACTCACTGTGGGTATTATCCAGGTACACTGTGACATCCACGTGTGTATCATCCCTGTACTGTACTATGTCACGGGTGTATTTGTATCTCACCTGCACTGTGGCATACATGTGTTAGCACATATATCCCTGCACTTGTGGCCATCTACATGTGGTATTGCACTTCTCTTTTTACGATACATCACTGTGCTATATCTCCTTACAGTGACATTCACTGTGTGTATTGTCCTCACACTGTGATATGTCACAATGGTTATTATCCTGCGCCTGTGCCATTACTGGGAGAAGACTCATATAATATTGACATAATTGTGTGAATAATTTCCTAAGTTGATGACATCGATTTGACATTATCTGAATTGTTAAAACCATAGTATTATATGTATATATTGTGATATCACTATGCAATTATCCTATTAAGTAACATTACGGTGGCATTATCCACTGCTGTTATATCAGTGTACAAGGTGCTCTCATTGTAGTGTGAGCTGGTTTGGATTGTTCTCTTTTGTACATAAAACTAAAAGAAAAGCAGATCCGCAGGGAGGGGGTTAAAACACGGACGGTATTGTAAGGTGTGCTTGTTTATTAACCCTTCATCATGATGAGTGTAGATTTCCTTTAATGACATTGTGTTCTGTTATATCATTTATTTACACATTATGAGTTTTTGTATCATAACTTCATTTTCCTGATTACACCCCTTTAAACCTTCCACACTTTTCCCAGGATGCTCCAGACGTTGTATATGCCCCAGATCCTAGTACTAATAGTGACACATGGTTATTATAAGATGGAATTGGATCAATGCGGTGATGTCAGGAATTGTCACAACTCTGCTCACAGAATAATGTAGGGTTATGTCCCCAAGAATCATGAGCAACAACGACTCACGACATACACTACTTCATCTCTGCTTACACCTCTGTGTGATCTGTCATACGACATATGTATATTGTCTCATGGATTCCATCCACTAGCATGCACAGGGATATATAGGCACGAACACAGAGTCTACAAGACTGTGGCAAGCCCTGAGCCACCCCACCTATGAGCTGACTCTCATTGTCTCTCCACCGACCAGTAATGTTATGTATACAGGGATAAGGACACTCTATGAGGGATGATAGTGATTTTTACGGTTCGACAGAAGTAACATCTTGAGGTTATTTCACTAATGTGCTGAATTGGTCTGACGCACAATCACTACAGTTGTGTGATTTCATATGGGATATGTTTCGTAATGGAAGAAGTTCTACAATTTTCGGTCCCTGGTCATGTGATGTCCAAACGGTGCACGTCGTTATACGCTGGTCATGGGATGGGACACAGGTGCGCGGCTGTTATCTCCCTAGTAATGTGATGTCCACCAGGTAGCGGCTTGTATAATCATAGTAATTGTGATGTCACACGGTGCCCGGGTCATTATATTCCTAGTCAGTGATGTCACACAGGCGCACGGCTCCGTATTTCCTAGTCATGTGATGCACACAGAGACACATGGCGAGCTAGTTATACTCGGGTCCACTGTGATGCTCAAACCACGGTGCAGGCCTGTTATTATCACACAGCTCTATTACTCTCTACACCTGGTGACCTCACATGTATATGGCACAGAATTCTGTCCATGTGAAGTATAAGTAGAAGTGTATAGTTAAGTCGATATATACGCCATATCTAAAGACATTTGGTCAGAGAATAGGGTTGTAGATAACAGTATCTATATCTAATATCTATATATATATATATTACTATATTGTGAGACACTGGTAAAAAAAAAAAGGTGTATAAGTGTGGATGGGGCGTATGTTCACCACTGGTTTGCTATTATGCAAGGCATTAGTGCTGAGGTTGTGGTTGTCAGGCACCGTGGACACAGGTGGTGGGAACAGCCAATCAGGCTAATAAGCCGACCCAGCAGAGCCAGAATGTTGTCTCTATCTGAAGGGAGGCTGGAGAGCCCACAGCACTGACCTCTGTGTGGAGGCAGCCAAGTGTTTGTTATGTGGGTGATCCGTCAGAGAACATTCTTTAGTTAGCACCTGGACGTGATAGGTAGTATTTTGTTTTGATGCCTGAAGTGAAGGCTGTCTTTATTTTGTTACTTTCCTTTGCCTGCATATAACACAGGCTAGACACTGTTTGTGAACTGTACTTTGTGTGTAACTGCTTCTGTAAACGGCTAGCCACCATGACACCCCGGCTACCAACGGTCTCGTATACTGAGAGCCCAAAACTCCAATTCATATGGGACTTCCGGATGCCGCGAGCAGTTCATAAAAACAAAATGAAACACACTGAAAGGCTGGCTAAATCCCTGTGCATACAACATTGCATGGCCTGGGTGGAAACAGTCATGTTGCACACAGTGCAGGATATTGCAAAGATGGAGGACTTTATTAATACCGGCAAGAGGAGGCCAGAAGCTAATCGGCCAGAGCAGAGGCCATGCTCCAGCAGCAGGCGGAGAGGTCCCGCCAGCAGCAGGAAGAGGCCAGGCTAATCGACAGATGCAGCAAGGCCATGCTCCAGCAGCGGGAGGAGAGGTCACGCCAGCAGCTATGGAGATGACTCGTCCCAGGCTATTATCGTCAGATGCAGCAAACGCCAGCTCCTAGGCAGACAGGAGGAGACAAGTGTGTCCCGCCAGCAGCAGGAAGAAGTCCCAGGCCAGATCGACTAGCTGCATGTCATAGCCATGCCGCCCAATGCAGGGGCCAGGAGGCGAGAGGTACCGCCAGCAGCAGGAAGAGTCCCAGGCTAATCGACAGCTGCCAGCAAGCCAGGCGCCAGCCGCAGGAGGAGAGGTCCCGCCCACGCAAGCCATGCTTCGCAACAAAGGAATAAGCAGACACCACGAACCAGGTTTCCAGCTGGTCGATGGAAAAGTTTTCGGTCGTTATGGCGCACACATAGACGACAGTACATACCTGAGGGGTCCTATACTGGTTTGCAAGGTGGAACCAGGTTGTCCAGCGATTCCGCACGGGATGCAGTACCAAAGGACTTTAATGACGCGGAACCGACGATGGCGGCGTATCTCGCGGTGTTCGAGCGAGTAGCGAGCGTGAGGAGTTACGGCTGAGCAGGGGGCAGATGTCCTTTGGCACCGTTCCTGACAGGCGACTCGCGAAGGCTTATACGACCGGAGTGAGACACAGGAACGCCCGTGTACACCAGCTAAGAGGGACGGAGATTCTGGCTCGTCTTGGGGTCACCGTTCAAAGCGTTTCCAGTCGGGTCCACCAGTGGGCTTACTCAGAAAAACTCCCCCCCGCTCCCAAATGAATGACCTGATCCATCTTGTCCGAGAGTGGATACAACCAGGAGGATGACCACCGTCAAGCACAGAGGTAGAGAGAGTGGTCCGACAGTTCACCGTTCTCGCCCTCTCGGCTCCAGCGGTGGGTTGGGACAGGCCGCGTCCCACAAAAGCTGAAGGAATCGTGTCCCTTGTAGAGAGGTATCGGGCTACGGAGGCCTTCTACTTACCTCTCCCAAAGAAGCAGTGCCAGTGGTATTTTTCAGTGTTTTGTGTTCCCCAAATGTTGGTATGAATGCCTATCGGGGAAAAGGGGAGGACCATGCAAATTTTTGGGTCAGGGGGTTCATGGGGCGACGCGTCGGCATACCCAGCAATACGACAGTGAGGCTCGTGGAACAGAGGTTCAATGGCCGTAATCAGGCTGGCGATTGCCATGAAAGGGGCATATTTTTGTGCCAACTGATGGGTGTTGGACCACTGTCACGTGGTAGCCAATGGACTGCATAGCCATGACTATCGGACGAGCATGACACTGTTTGCGAGCCGTTTCTGAGTCTATATGTCCGAGAGACGACCACGAATGCAGAACCCCAGACCGTGTGTATGAGTAACAATCGGGGGTCAACACAGTGGGCCTTGATAGGACCAGGAGTCGGTCACCCTGCGTGCGGGAATACTTTGTGTCATCACACTCGGGACACCTACCCCACACACAGATGGGGGAAGAGGGGGAGTGTTGTGTATACATGGGGACACTCGCGGAAGTTATCCCACCTGCATGTCATCAACCCTACCCACACACAACCCTGTGGTAATTACCATGAAGTGGGGGTGGTGGGGAGGACCCTGTTTCATGAGCGATTAGTCGGTCAGAGACTTACCAGGTATTGGATGCCATCTGTGGAGACGAAGACCCACCGCAGGTGCTGTTGAAGAGAATGGACATCACGTGTGTCGGCCTTGGCCCCTGACCCCTTTGAGGCCAATGTACCCACGAACAGCAGTAGGGGTGACCCCCTGTGTTTTTTTAATTTTTTTATTGTGTTATTTGATGAATTCTCTCCCTAATGATGGTTACCTAGCTGCGAGAGGTCGAGGGACAAGGGGAAGGTGGCCGAAATGACCGGAACTTGAGATTTTCCAGTGAAAATTTTGGGGCCGCACAGCGGAAAGTGCACCCTACCTTGTTTAAAAGACGGGAGATGTTTAGGGGATAAATGGGGTGTACTCCAAGACCAGGGCGGACAAAATAACCCCCGAATGGATTGTTGGGGAAGGTTGTACAGGGTCGACAGATCTGGGGTGACGAGGTTGAGCAACTTGTAGTACCCCAATCTCACGTAGGATGGTGCTAAGTTTGGCACACACAATACATTGCTGCTGGGAGTGGCACTTAGGTGGCTGAGAAGACACATCGAGAGGGATTCTGCAGACGATTTCTAGTGGCCCGGTGGTGTCTGGGAGGAGTGTAAGCACGGTATTGTAGTCCTGCCGGAGATATCAACTTACTGCCCCCGGTCTCCCACTTCAGAGTCCTTTTGAGTCCCGTACCAATCATAGAGGTGCCATTTGAACGGATTGCAAATGGATATGGTTGGCCCATAGTCAAAAAGCCTCAAGGGGGCCAATACATCACTAGTATCTGGACTACGCGTACGCGGGATCACCGGGCGATTCCAGTAAAGGGGACTTCTAGGCAGCCGCTAATCTCTACGAGTTGGGCACTATCAACATAGAAGCTAATGTGTAATTAGTTGTTATTCTAAAATTTTGCTCCCCATCAGCAGAAAATGCTGATGAAAAGACCACTGTCCAATGAAAGAATTAAAATGGTACTGGCCCTTTCATCAGTCCGTTAATTTCCTCCAAGCGGTCCGCGCAGGAAAAGAAGATTGGCCGCTAGGTCAAAATGTGACCCCACATCAACATGTCATGTACTGCACTGGGCAGGGTCCATGTGCACTCCACCAACTACGTTTGCTGTAGCGCGTTGGTTGCAGTGCATCCGCAGTAGGAACGTGTTTGGTGATGGCAGTTACGCATCATTACTATGGTCCCACAGAGCAAGAAAACTGTTACATACCCATGTTAGCAGAGCTAATTCTGGTGGAGGAGTTACTGAGACTAATAGCTCATGGAACTTGTAGTTCCAGTGGCGGCCATCTTAGTGAAACTCCACCTGACTTTGAGAGAGGCATACATTTTTGTAAAATCCTAAATCATAGTATTTTAGCTCCGTTTTGTGGACAATGACCATTGAGTATTGTTGTATGATTCATTTATTATTCATTCATGGTTTTTGTGTCAGACGGTCATATTCCGAATACCCTTAAGGAAACAACCTCTACCAAAAATATGCTAGGGAGCTTGTCCCAGGTGTTCTCACGCACAGGCCTCCCCAAGGAAAATCTTCGACGAGCCAGGTACCCCAATCAGCATGTATAGGGTAATGAAGGAGATGTGGGAAGTTACGCCAGGTTAAACCGCTCCTGCCACCTCTGTGTATCATCCTCAGACAGATGGCCTGGTAGAGAGGTTTAATACGACCTTGAAGGGATTGCTCAGAGGGTGGTCAGCTGAAAGATGGGAAGGAGCTGGATATGTTATGTTGTTGCTATTGATGTTTGCCATACGTGAAGTTCCCCAGTCACCCCAGGTTCTGTCAAACCTTTGAGCTGATGTATGGCAGTTCCCAACGTGGGCGTGGGATGTAGCTAAGGAGACCGTGGGGAAACGGGAGAGGACCCCCCACAGTAGTGTAGTAAGAACCAACGTCCCCTTATGACAGGTGACCGACATAGCGGCGAGGTAATGCCCCTTGTAAAGGAGCACATGACAAGGGCAATAAGAGGGCCCAGATCTAGGGCCACGGATTACAATAGGTCAGGACCAGACGCAGGCCCTTTAACCGACCAGAGTGCTAGTCTGTGGCCCCACCGTGAGAGCAAGTTCTTGGCCAAAATGGCAAGGAACATATGAGGTCATGGAGAAAGTGGGGGAGGTAACCTACAAGGTATCTCAAGCCGGGGAGGAGGAAAAAACCCGACAGATATACCACGTGAAATACTAAAGCCATGGAGGGAAGAGAGTCCCTGATGGCCAGGGGAGTAGAAAAAGGGCTGCCAAAAAGGGGACACGGAGTAGTGTACACGAGGCCAGGTGCCTGACGTACGGATCTCGGAGTCCATCCCAGGGCCCAGATTCAGGAAGCAAGGGTTTGTGCCCCTTTTCGGGGGGAAATGATGGATGTGTGCTCAAGTTACCGGGGACGCCCCCCCACCCACCGTAGTTCAGTCTCAAGCATGAACATCATAACCGAACCCCAAATCAGGGGACACCAAAACCCCTACCGGGTCCCGAAGCGCGCGCTTGCAATATCCGAAAGAAGTCAGGCAGATGTTAGAAACCTGGGGGTTATCGAGAGTCTAAAAGTGACTGGTCGAGTCCTATGTGTTGATTCCCAAGCGATGGTTCCATCGGTTCTGCAATGATTTTAGGGAAGTTGAACGAGGTGGCCAAATTTGATTCTTATCCCTATGGCCAGGGTTGAGAGTTGATAGAAAACGAACTTGGACAGGCTAGGTTCTTCTCACCCTTGACCTGATGGGCTTTTCAGTAGTGGTACTTCCCTTGGGCTACATGGGCTCCCGCCACATTCCACGAGGGTTAATGGATCTCGTGCTAAAACCTCACCGGAGATATGCCTCGGCCGACCTGGATGACATCACGTTTATAGTACCGATTGGGAGAGTTCCTGGCCAAGGTGTCAAGCCACGATGGTAGGACTCCCTTGAGGCAGCAGGTTGACAGCGAACCCCCAAAAATGTTGCACTGGGTCTGGAAGAGGCCCGTTACCTGGCGGTACCGTATTGGGTGCGGTGTCAGTAAACCCAGCACCAGTAAATACAGTAGAGACGATCACAGCAGTGGCCACGAGCCCTTTGAGCAAGAAGCAGGGAGGGCTTTCTGGGCATGAGGGGCTATGATCGCCGATTGTATCCACCCGATTTGCTCCATAGACGGCACCCATGAACTGCCTGACAAGGGTAGTGGGGACAGGTGATGGTAAAGTGAGTGAAGAGGACTGAGGGGGCGTTTCAGCGCGACTTAGACGGTTTTTGCGAGGGACCGGTATGACCACCCCTAACTTCACCAAGACCTTATTGTGCAGACTGACGCATCTGACGGGGGATTGGGCTGTGCATATGCGCCCAAGTAGTGGAGGGTGAGAACATCCCGTGACATTCCGGAGCGCGCCAGCTCACACCCCCTAGAAGAAAACTATAGTATGAGTTGAGAGGGAGTGCTTGGCCGATAAATGAGCTCTGGAATCCATGAGGTATTACTTAGACTAGTGGCGACAGTTTTTGCACGTGGGGAAATCCACCGATCACTCTTACCCCCGCACCTGGATGAGTCGGCCATAGGGGAACGCAGGGGGTTCACAAAGGGGTTCCTAATGCTGCAGGAATTTCAAGTTCACGGTGGAAATCGGGCAGGAAAGCGCATGGTGGATATGCGATGCCCTCGTCTCGTACCACGTCTGATGCCAAAAGTGTTCGCCACCACAGGTGTGCAAACAGAAGGAGGAGGGTATGTGAGCCACTGACGGGGTTAACTGTGGATGGGCGGGCTGTTTCATCCTAGGTTTTGCTATTAAGCACAGATGCCTTTAGTGCTGAGGGTTGTGATGTTGTCCAGGCCAACTTGGACACCAGGTTGGTGGGAACATGCCAAATCAGGCTGCAATAAAGCCGCTCAGCACAAGAGTCTAAGAACTGTTGTCTCTCTCTAGCAAGGAGGGCTGGAGCACACAGCACTGACCTCTTGTGCCTGGAGGGCAGCCCAAGTGATTTTGCTTCGTGGTGAGTCAGAGAAAACCATTGTTTAGTTAAGCACCCTGACGGTAGATATTATTTTGTTTTGTGCCTGAAGTAAGGCGTTTATTTGATTCCTGCTGAAAATAAACCCAGGCTAGACCCCACACTGTTATGGAACTGTACTTTGGCGTCATGTCTGATGAACTGCACAATCACAGCACTCCGCGACCACGGTCTCTACTGGGCCAAATCTCCCACAAATATATTACTCTTTTATGGACAAGGACACCATTCTGTTAACCTGCGTTATGTGGACATAAATACCGCTACACAAATAATGTATTTGCACCTTATGTAGCAGGCTGTAACAGGGGTACTCTACTTCTGCCTCGTTTGATATGCCGTTTACATCAATGTCACAATATAGTTATAGCATTTAATTGAGTAATTTTGTTCTTTGGTTTTGAGTTGTCCTAATTATAGGTAATGAAATAGCTAAAATACCACGCGTGCAACGAGATGTCTGGCTCATATGGCAAGTTTGATACATCAGATCTATATCCTTATTTTGAAATCATGATTGAAAGAAGAGACATATTGATTTTAGCATAGCTATTTAGTGCAAAAGGGCTGGGGCTATAGGTCCAGTGCAACCAAAATTTGCCCAGCCTACTGCCGAGTTCTTCCTATCCACGCATTTAACCCCTTCAGCTGATGTCTTATCCTATGTTTCGCATTTTGAAAAAACGAAAAATTATGGAACTCCTTAAAGATCATAAATTTTTATTTTTCTCTTTATAGGAGCTATGAGAGCTTGTTGCTGTTTAGAAATTGCAATTCCATTCCCATTTTATAGGTTCTGACGAAGTTCGACTGAGATTGAAACAATTGAAACTTTTGCTCAAAAAGTTAATTTGTTTCACCATATGCGGATTCTAATAACATATGGAGAGGCTCAACCCCTGAAGCCAATAGCTCCCAACCCCCTTAACAACATTGGGGCACATTTATACCCGTCCGGGGAGTTCAAGCGAAAGGCATTGTCCTGTATCATACACCGTTGCTGGGGTTCACTAAAAGGGATCGTGTGCCCGATATCCTCATGTGTCGCTTCCCTGCTCAGGTCCGCCGGAGTCAGGGGCGGACTGGGATTTAAAGTGGCCCTGGACAAAATGTTAAAGTGGCCCATTCTGTGGGCGGGGTCAAACAAGTAGGCGTCGTGCCATGTGCATGTGGGTGGAGTTACTACAACTGTTATAGATGGTCTAAATAACATGTACAGCACAGAGAAAGAAATCATCACTTACCTTCCTATAACAGGAATAAAGCTTCTTTTTGAGAGAACACATAGCTTAATACTTAATACCGGTCGGGGTGATCGTGTGGTATCTGTGGAGATGATACATGCCACAGCGGTGCTCAGGCTCCAAACAGAAGGGCGAGAGCCGGCCCGCGCGGGAGGAACGTCATGAGGCGGTCACGTGATGACACGGCATCAGAAAGCACAAGCCCCAGCAGGGGAAGTCCCTGCGCACGGCGCCCGGCCTCCCATTCCTGTGGTCCTCAGCGCGGTGTCCTCTTCATTACCAGGTGAGTAATGTTTTTTTTTTGTACTCCGGCCCAGCAGATGTCAGACCGGCCCCAAACAAGTCGGCCCTGGCCGGAGTTTACCTTCATGGGCAAATAAGTGAATGTCTTGCCAACACAATTGAAAAGCCAAAAATCCAGCGCTCAGCCCGATGTACGCCCCCGATTTCTGTCCCATGAAAGCCAGTGCAGCTGCCCACAATCCGATCAGGGCGAACTCTCCCTGTTAAATATACGTCCAGCTGTGCAAAACCCTAACGAACGAGTGCGGTTCTGCGGACCCTATAAATAAGCCCCAGTGTGACCTACTAGTGCAACACATGTCATGAAAGGGTTAATCTAGCAGAGATGGCTAGACTGAACAAATATGCACTCTCTGCCATCTTCATACAATGAAATATAGATTCTCAGAGGATAGGTTATTATTCTTTTGGGAATGATGACATTTAGTGATATCAGTATTCAATATGAACTACTGAAGAGTCTGAAAAGGGTTTAATGACGAATTTGTGACAAAGTGGTTATTCATTTGTTGTTGCTTACCTTAAAATTTTTAACAAACGTTTTTTTTTATCCTTGACACACCAAATGTTGAAGGATTTTTGCCTTTGTAGCTTATTTGTATGTATAGTATTTTTGTTTTTTTACTTGCAAATCAACTGAAAATGCCGTTTTAAAGGTATTAGTGTGCGCTGGCCGTTATACAGATCTATGTATAGTCTCCGGGCCAAAACAAGGAAAGCTATGGCAATCTTTTTATAGTGTGGTTGGGGGGGATATTTAACTAAGTATAGGAAAATATTAATGTGCATTTCTATGTACTTTTTATAAAGTGTGTGTTTTTTTTATCTTTATGGTCCCCCACGAGGTCAAAAAATACGCATTTGGAGAAATTTTGGGGAGAACAACCCTGGGGGGGCAGAGTATTGATCAGACCAGCAGCTCTCAGGGGGGGGGGGGGGGGGGGGAAAAAAACCTGGAAATCATGTGAGTAAGCAGTGCTAGACAAATCTGCTGCCCTGCCGTTATGTTCCATTGATTACATAGCGATAATTCAGCATTATGTCGTGAGAAGTGAATGAGAAGTGGTAATAAACAATTTTACACTTTCCCACAGATCCGTCCTGCTCCTGCCCTCTTTGCAGGAGAAGAGAAACTGCAGTGGCACCCGAAAAGGCGATGATTCAAAAGGCACAGTGTCCAGTGTTTATCGGTGCGGTTCAGTATCTGCGCTGGCATGGTGGGTGAATGAACCATCAAGGGAGCTACAACAGGCGAAAACACACCAGTGGTCGGTTGTGAAAATGGACAGAGCACTGCATTGAAGCAGTGCAGGGATGGGGACTCCAATCATCACCTGGTGATGTATGATTACAGTTCATGATGCTGTTTTCCAATGGGGAAGAAATGACTCTAGTACCGTATAATTCACTATGAGATCCTATCCTCTGCGGGATAGGAGTCACTAAAATTGGCCAGCGGACACCCTCAAATGTTTCACAGAACGATCATGTGCGACAGCCTAGAAACTCAATTATTTTTGTATAAATATTTTTTGGATAGGACTTGAATAGACGCTTCCAACATCTCGCTAATCTACAGTAATTGCACCGGTGATGATGGGGATGAGTGGGAACACACGGCATTACATGCAGGCCTCAAGTTCTACAAAGCCACTTGTATTTCGGATTTGTTAAGCAATGATACAAACAAATGCAAATAGAGCATCAGTACATCTACATTTCCATAAAAGAAAATGACATTACAAAAGAAAATGGAACCAGTCAGGTGGAAATAACAAGTAGAATCTGAATACCACATAATCTAAGATATTTTTCAGACAACACGTTTCCAGATTCAACATCATAGAGAGTCAGGTTCTCCTGACTGAAAACCCCCTACCATGAACCTCAGGCACGTTTGGAATATTTAGAGGGACTGCGCTCTGACAGACCGAGCCGTTATGTCGATCGATGTACTAAAACATAAATTCCATCTTTGTTCTGATCCTTAGCAACGGCCAGACTGACTGGGGAGGCTGGTAGGACCTGCCTAATACTTATAAGCTGTTCTAGTACTTCTCAACTAAGCTCTTTACTTGTAAGGAAAAATGTAACCAAAATGTTGATCATGTATATACTATGTATATCATACGGGTTTAGTGTGATATACGATGGGCTTTACTTGTGACTTCCTATGAATGTTCCGCTAACAGGGTTGAAACATGATACTAGGACTATGTTATTAACTGGTAGCCCTGCCCTGCGCAGTAATTTGTCGTATTAAGAATTGATATTTTAACCTACCATTTATATACTTAGTGAGTGTTATTAGACTCTTATAAAAGTGCATGTTGTGTGTATGGCAGGACCCACTGATACGGGTCAGATTAAAGGTGCAGTGGTCATCTGGAGTACCCAACCCCAGAAACCAGGCATTTGTAGCAGCTACGTGACATCTCCACTTGTCGCAAAGGGATACGTTTGGAATAACAAGTTGAGTGGGAAGGGTTATAAAAGTAAAAAACTCCGGAAAAACTGGGTTTGGGGCTACACTCGTCATATTACAGTTTTCAAGTGGAACCAAGGCATAAAAGGGGCCCATTAGCCTAGTTATTTTGCTGAACGAGTTACTTTTCAATAGTACCATTTTTTTGGGTGACAAGACCTTGTAATTCTAGTTTATGTGTAACTATAACATTTATATTTATTCGAAGGATACACAGATCCGTTTTTTTTTCAATTATTGTCATTTTTTAATATAGTAGATATTGTATGTATCTAGTAAGGGCAGTGGGTGCATTTTAATTCATTTGCTTATTTATTTTTCCTATGGCAATTAAAATAAAAATGCGACAGCACACCGTGATCAAGTATACAGGGTGACTGACAGAGGTAAGTACAGATCTCTTTCCACAGGGGACACTGTATTTTCATTAGATGCTGTGGTGCTATGACCAAAGAATTTGAAGAGTCAAATGATACTGTCTTATCATTACTTTATTTATTATGACATAAATTGGAACATCGTCTTAAGCATTTGTAAGAAGAGGAGAAGATTCCACCCCAAAGATGGCACACATTTCCGGGTAGAACGTGATCCTGCTAATAAGGAAATGAAAAGCAGCAGAAATGGTGGCAGCAAGCGGATAAAGAGGCGTCACACATACTACTAAAGAGGGCCCATGTCATCCAAAATTGTCGGATAGTAAGCAGCTCCTAGTGCGTCAACAAACGCGCAGATTAGAGAGGATCAGCGTTACCGGAAACCTCCGGTAATGCCTATCTAACACTGCAGCGGTACAATGTACTCAGTCACCACAGTGGTTGATGTACTCACGAGGGTGCTGGTCCGAGGCGGCTGCTTCTTCCCGTAAAGCCCCGCATCTGCCAAGCCGTGGGGACTGTTCGAGCGCATGCGGCAGTACCGCCCCCAACCCCATCCCACACGCTTGACAGCGTCCGATGATCATTGTACCACGCGCGTGTTAAAGATAGCATTACGGAGGTTTCGGTTAACGCTATCCTTCGTAACTGCGGCGCTGCTTAAGCACTAGGAGTGCTTACTGCCAAAGTTTAGGACGGCCTCTTTAACTGTATGGGTTGCCTCTACAAACTGGCAGTTAGCTCTAGGAAGTGAAATTGGCTGCGCAGCAATGTAAGAGACAACATGCGAGTTTTATTATTAAAATGGGTAAATATTTCTATTCATGTACATACTCTTCTAACATTTACTGGCATTTCCAAAAAGGCCCAGCAATCCGGTCTCCCAAACTATTTCTAATAACACAATTGCACCAATTAGCTAGTCCATTCTATGAAAACCATTTACTGCCAAATGCCACACCTGGTAACCAGGTTACAACTACTGCAGAAGACGCACATTATGTAAGCATAATGGATTGTTACATGGTGCCAGCACATTTACACTGACACAAGACAGAAGATGGATTCCTCAGCAATTGTACCTCGCCCAAAGCCACTAGTGTTCTGCTAAATTACCAGTCATACCAGAACATTATCTGTAATCTCAAACAGCAAAAGATGGCAATTTACTTTTTACAAATATTTAGTTATAGGGTTCCATATACAGCAGGAGCAGATTATGTATATTATATTGTCCTATCTACAGGTAGCATAATATAGAGCAGGAGGAGCTGAGCAGATTGTACATAGTGTCCTATCTGCAGGCAGCATGTTATAGAGCAGGAGGAGCTGAGTAGATTGTACATAGTGTCCTGTCTGCAGGCAGCATCTTATAGAGCAGGAGGGGCTGAGCAGATTGTACATAGTGTCCTATCTGCAGGAAGCATGTTATAAAACAGGAGGAGCTGAGCAGATTGTACATAGTGTCCTATCTGCAGGCAGCATGTTATAGAGCAGGAGGAGATGAGCAGATTGTACATAGTGTCCCATCGGCAGGCAGCATGTTATAGAGCAGGAGGAGCTGAGCAGATTGTACATAGTGTCCTATCTGCAGGCAGCATGTCATAGAGCAGGAGGAGCTGAGCAGATTGTACATAGTGTCCTATCTGCATGCAGCATCTTATAGAGCAGCAGGAGCTGAGAAGATTGTACAGTGTCATATGTTCTCAAGGTGATATATATTCCCTCCCAGATTAAAAGCTCATTACGACACATAATATTCCTGATCAGACTGATGAGAAGTCTTCTCTCCTCTGACAAGCTTTAATCAATATCACAGATGATCTCCTGGACCGTGCCTGGTGCATTAGTCATACTCCATTCACTGCTACTTTACCTATGAGACGATCAGCAAACAGACTCTAACATGAACTTTAAATACCATGCGAGTCTTCAGTCAATGACATGTCACAGTACAGAAGATCAAAGGAAAAGAAACCAATACACAAACACAATCCCACACATACAGCCTGACAATAGCGTGTGATGCGTCATGTACTGTGTGTATACATGTAAGGTGCACTACAAACACAATCAGCTGTGTGCAGAGGATGAGATTACCCTGCAAAACAGTGCAACAGGGAATGGAGAGTAACAGCCCAGGCATGGAGTGGTCTTGGTGCTGATGTAATGGCTCACAGGACGGGTTCCTTGGGAACCTTTACACTTCAGGAATCCTTAGATACGTAGGTGAAGTATAGCCGTCTAGTTCCTATAATCTAAATGGTTCTACAAGAACTTGCCTTTAATGATATATTCATTCCCTTTAATGAAATGTTTATTCCATCTACTGGCCATAACTGGTAATGCAGCTGTAATGTTATCTGCCTGGGAAGGGAGGGTTGTTTTATGCTTTGTCAGTCCTGTTCTGCCCGTAGATTCCTTATTGGTGGATGACTGGAAACCCAACCCAGAAAGGTCTTAACTTATACACCCTCTAGATTCTAAGTTCCAGAACTTTCTGAGACCTCCATGAGAGCGGATGAAAGGCCGGCAGACACCAGCCTGCTGTCTCTCCTCAATGGGAATCTCCGTCCATCAGGCCTGTATCCCTGCTCACATATATAGGGTCTTCCCTAACATTGCTGCTAAAGCAACTTCTACCTTCTCCAGCCCCAAGTTTCCTAAACTTTGTGAGCTTCTACACCAGACTGCACCCAACCAGCTACCTCAGACATTGGCAGGACACTACCTGTGTATGTTCTGGAATGAATGATCTGCAAGTTTGAGTTCTACCACTCTTATCTCCATTTTCGCCTTTGGTATCACCAAACCCTAGGCAGTAAGCCAACTAGATTGGGGTTCGTTGACCCTTCCTCTCCTTTGCACTGTATATTCAATCACTTGAAGTTTCTGCCACATGCAGCTCAAAAATTTTCCAGAATCCGCCATTTTCTTCCAATTGAAACCTGTTGAAAATTGTCACTCTGATCCATCCTGGCCCAGACTATAACTCCCTACCAGTTAATACTCCACTTACTAAACTATCTCCTCTATAATGTATTCCTAATACAGCAGCCAGACTTGTTTTTCAGTCCAGACGCTACATGGATGCCTACAGTCTGTGTCAAAAACTGCACTGGTTGCCCGTCGCCTTCCAACTACAATTCAAACTAATCATCCACAATGTTCTCCATAGTGCTGAAACTCCCTACCTCTCCTCCCTACCTCTCCTACCTCTTCGATTAGACAGCGATCCTAGATTATTCTCTTCTTTAATTCAAACCCGACTCATGTCTTCAGAACTTATCCTGAGCTGCATAATTTCTATGGAATGCCTTACTCCAGAGCTATCATGATAAAAACGCAACCACCAAAGCTTCCCACATGCTCCTAAAACCCATCTCTTCAGGCAGGCCTATCACATTCCTATCTCTAGATCAGTGATTTTCAACCTTTTTTGAGCCGCGGCACACTTTTTATACTTAGAAGATCCTGGGGCACACCACCAACCAAAATAGCACAAAATGACACTAAAACAGTCATATTATACATATAGTTAATAACATAGATTCTAAATTTATTTACTCATTGTGAAACCTGGGCCTGTTTCGATAAACACAAAAGGGATGGTGGAAAGACACACACAAAGCTCTTCCTCAACAGTTCTCAGTTTCTCCCTGTTTTTAGTATATGGTGCTGATTATTATGTGGCTCATATACTGCAAAATAAAGGGGTACAATGAGAAGTACTATGGCCATGAGGCTCATATATTCAGCATATCAGCTGGTACTTGTAGTACTCCAGCCTCATGACTATAGTATTTCTCATTGTTATATGCAGTATACAGCTGGAGTACTACAAAGATATTTGAACTGTTGCCAGAAACCATTCCCCCTCCCCGAGTGGTTGGGAGGGTCGCACTTTCAAAATACATATATCATTGTATTTTTATGCGTTTGTAAACAATTTTATCTTATTTTAACAATTGATATTATAAATTATGAGCTTTACAAATAAAATTTATGACAATCTGACAAAGTAGTTGAACTATTTTTTCCATAACTTTTCTTTCATAACTTTTACATTTT
Organism: Engystomops pustulosus; assembly: GCA_019512145.1. Taxonomy (NCBI): domain Eukaryota; kingdom Metazoa; phylum Chordata; class Amphibia; order Anura; family Leptodactylidae; genus Engystomops; species Engystomops pustulosus. The sequence goes on from CM033641.1 coordinate 27,234,800, forward strand.
TTTCAGTTGAAGTAACTATATGAGGTAAAATTTCCACTACAGATTTTCATCCACAGCATATAAGTGGCTGTTCTGCCCGCTCAGCCGCAGCAGATGAGTGGTAGTGTACATATCATAATCAAGTCAATTGCAGTTTCATTGTGATACTTACAGAATAGCTGTGGGACTGCAGCTACTGAAAATTCTGCAACCACTGATGAGTGCAGTTACCCCTGGAACTGGTACATTCTGTAAGTGTAATTCCAGACAAAGCATTTTTTTGCATCCCTTTGACAGTTTGGTATTGCTGTGATCGTAGTGACCCATTGAATAAAGATAAAAAAAGATAAAAAGATAAAAAAAAGGCAAAAATTTATTACAGAAATTTCTACTCCCACCCCGCTAAAAAAGTTTATCAATCATCAATAATTAATCATCATCGTTAATTAATCATCAATAGGGCATAGCCATGCCATAAGGCCCCTTCTACACTTGTGTTGCAGATCACAACAGATTCTGATCAGGGTGCGATCAGGGTTTGGTCAGTGAAAAACTGACATTTTTCATCGGAGTTCAATCGGTTTTCAGTCAAAGTAGTGTCTCAGTTTTTCACTCACCTTTTTTTGGTGTTTTCAATGTGTTTTTCACATGTAGATAAGGAGTGTGAAAAAAAACTCAGGACTGAGCTCTATCTTTTCTATGGCAATTGATACGTGAAAAACGCATTGCACTTGCATGTGTCTCAGAGTGTAATGCGTTTACACCGTAGACTTGTATGGTGTATTTTTCAGGCGCGTGACTTGAAAAAGTAGAGCATGCTGAGATTTAAACATGTGTGCGTGAAAAAAAAATGCAAGTCTGAAAAAGCCCATTGATCACAATGGGTCAGAGTTTCAAGCTCTGCGTGAAAAAAACACTCGCAGAACACGCGTGAAAAACACAAGTGTAGAAGGGGCCTAATAGAATCACTGAAAAATGTATCGCATCCCACAAAAAATAATCCCTCGTATGGCAACATTAACAGAAAAACAAATATTTTATAGCTCACAAAAGTGCATCAATGAGCCAAGTAAAAAGCGTTACATCCTATGGGGCAAAACTGGCTGCTGCATGGCCCTCTTTCAGTGCCTGCAGTGAGCCCATACACACAAAGATAAAATCCATATGTAGGGTATCTTCCTACTCTGAAAATATTACATAACAAATTTTAAGATGAGATTTCCCTTTTTATCTTTTGTGAACGTGTAAATTTTATGGCTAAATGAACGCATTACCAATAAATTTAGACCATTCTAAATTTCACCTCCATTTATAAAAATTATTATTAGTCTTACTAAAAGCCGTTTTTAATATTTTGAGGAGCGCAGATTTGAAAATGGGGCGATTCATAGGGGTTTTCTAATACTATAGATTTCACAGCTCATAAAAAAAAAAAAAAGTAAATTCTGAAATCATTCTTGATAATATGGAAAACCGATGTTTATCAAAATAAAATATCATATGAAAAATGATGAAAACATAAAGCAGACATGGGAAATGTTATTTGGTTACTAATTTGGGTGGTAATGTCTTAAAAGGAGTTACAGGCGGTCCCCTACTTAAGAACACCTGACTTACATACGACCCCTAGTTACAAACGGACCTCTGGATTTTGGTAATTTGCTGTACTTTAGTCCTAGGCTACAATAAACAGCTATAACAGTTATCACAGGTGTCTGTAATGAAGCTTTATTGTTACTCCTGGTTCTTATGACAATCCAACATTTTGAAATCCAATTGTCACAGAGACCAAAAAATTTGACGTGGGGTTAAAATTATAAAATATCCAGTTCCAACTTCATCTACAACGGGACTGCCTGTATTTAGAGTTTTTGAAAAAGCAAATTTTACAAGAAGTACACACATGTGACGAGAAAACTCTCAAATCACTTAAACACCTTAAAGGGGTATGCCCCCCACGAACCATTATTTCTATATGTATCAGGATAAACAAATAACACATTCTCTAATCACTTGAATTAACAAAAATGCGCATTTCACAGATATAAGTCCAACCCGTCTCTATCAGTCACTGCTTGTACACACTTTCAAGTTGACCCTAGAAACAACCCTGTAACTTCCCACTTAGGGTCCATGCCCCTCTTGGATTATGCATGTGACAGTGTGAGTCTGAGATTTCTGTGGCTCGCTGCTGTGTCCTGCCTTTAGCCACACCCCTGCACAGTAGCTAGAGAACACGCACTGATTACATTTCCTGCCAGTGAGATCAGATGAGCATAGCCAACTGCAACTCAAGGAAATGCGAGATTAGTCATAGCTCACAGTGTGAAAAAGTCGTCAGCCTCTGTCTAATAGGCATCTCATATCTGTCCTCAATCTTTCGTGTGTTTCAAAATACTCGTTCAATGCCAGAAGCCAGATGACAGTGTATATAAACCTGTACCCTAAACACACCACATTGTCACCCAACAGAACTAATGGATATATTAAGATAGAGCAGTAAAATGCTCGTGTGCTCGTTAGTTCCCGAGCGAATTTTTTTTTTCTTTGCCAGATGCTCGCAGTGCTTGTCTCGAATAACGAGCCCATTGAAGTACTGGGAGACTCGTAGCATTTTTTACAAGGACCATGGTTTCGGGAATAAAATGTGTTATTAATTGAAAAAGAATGTCTTCTGAAAGTTATGGCCAGATTTATGGAAACATCTGCAATCTTCTTCACTGTTCTGCGCGATATTACTCTCCCGACAATCTGATCAGTCTGAAGAACAGTGAAGAATAGAATAAAAACCTGAACACAGGATCATTAAGTGAAAAACACGTGAAGAATAGTATTACAGATGTTCGCACATCTGCTTATGTGCTGGAAGGAGATACGCTTTGTCCCGATCCGCTCCTCTTCTTCCACTGCTAAGTCTCCCCCGTGTCTGGCCTGCTTCCCCGATGTCTCTGCCTGCTAGCCCGATGTCTGCCTGCTGCCGTACCCGATGCTCCCTGGTGGCCGATGTCCTGCCTGAGCTGCCCGATGTCTGTCGGCTGCTGCCGATGTCTCCCTGGGTGCCCGCGATGTCCTCCCTGCTCTCGCGATGTCTCCGTCCCTGCTGCGCTCGAAATGTCTCCCTCTGCGCGCGATGTGTCTCTGCTCGCACAGAATGTGTCGCTGCTGCGCCAATTTGTCTCTGGCTGCGCCAGTGATGTGTCTCTGCTGCGCCAATGTCTCCCTGCTGTGCGCGATGGTCCCCTGCTGCCGTTCCGCGTGTATCTTCCGACAAGTAAGCAATTCCTAACATCTGTAATCTATTCTCTCACTGGTTCTTCACTTAATGATCCATGTGTTCCTGTGTTCACTGTTTTTATTCTATCTTCATTGGTCTTCAACTGTTGTTTTTTTGTTTAATTAATGCTCGATCTCGAGCAGGGAAGACTCGTCCGAGCAACGGCCCGTTTCGAGTACCTTTACTCAACGAGCATCAGCTCGGACGAGTCAACTCGCTCATCTCTAATATACAATGGGTCTGCTTATAAACGTCCCCCCACCCCACCCTGGGATTTTGCATCTGAGCCAGCCTAAGAGTGATACGGAACGAAACAATGCAATAAACTGAGGTAACATGTAAATAAAAGGGGTAAATGATCTTTTTTGTTTTTGATCATCACTAGTGTGATATGAAATTTGAAAGTTTTTTTTGTGGTGAAAACCCCTTTAAATACCCCTTATAGGGACGCAGGTCTTTTCGCTCATTTCTTCGCTCTCATCTTCATAAAATCCATAACCTTTTTCATTTTTTTTGCCGTTACAATACCCTTTGATGAGGGCGTATTTTGTGCGTAACAATTTTACTTTCCTGTTGCATGTTTATTTATTGTTCCCTCCAGCAAGTGGGAACCGGAAAAAAATCCCAATATGGTGAATATGTAAAAAAAAACGTGTGTGCGTCACATTGCTTGGCTCAGTTTTTATGACTTTCACTATTCGCTCCAATCAACACCTCTACTTTATTCTTTAGTTCGGTATCAATCCGCGGCGATACCATATTTATACAGTTTTAATATTGCGTTTTCTTTAGTCCTAGGCTACAATAAACATTTTTGACAGTTATCAATAGTGTCTGTAATGAAGCTTTATTGTTACTCCTGGTTCTTATGACAATCCAACATTTTTGAAATCCAATTGTCACAGAGACCAAAAAAATTTGACTGGGGGTTACAATTATAAAATATACAGTTCCAACTTACATACAAACGGGGACTGCCTGTAATTTAGAGTTTTGAAAAAGGCAAATTTTACAAGAAGTACAACATGTGACGAGAAAACAATCTCAAAATCACTTAAACACCTTAAAGGGGTATCCCCCCCACGAAGACAAGTTTCTTATATGTAGTCAGGATAACAAAATAACACATTCTCTAATTCACTGTAAGTAACAAAAATGCAGCATTTCACAGATATAAGTCCAACCTGTCTCTATCAGTCCTGCTGTACACAATTTCAGTTGCCCCTAGAAACAACCCTGTAACTTCTCACTTAGGGTCATGCCGCCATCTTGGATTTGCATGTGACAGTGTGGAGCTGAGATTTCTGTGGCTCGCTGCTGTCTGCCTGTAGCCACACCCCCTGCACAGAGCTCAGAGACACGCACTGATTACTTCCTGCCAGGAGATCATGAGCAGAGACAAGCTGCAAACTACAAGGAAATGCGAGATGTAGCAGAGCTCACAGTGTAAAAGTCTGTCAGCCTCTGTGTAATAGGCATCTCATATCTGTCTCATCTTTCTGTGTGTCAAATACTAGTACAATGCCAGAAGCCAGATGAAAGTGTATATAAACCTGTACCCTGATAATCTAACCACATTGTCACCCCACAGAACTAGATGGATTATAATTAGAGATGAGCGAGCACTAAAATGCTCGGGTGCTCGTTATTCGAGACGAACTTTTGTCCAGCCTGCTCGAGTGCTCGTCTCGAATAACGAGCCCCATTGAAGTCAATGGGAGACTCGAGCATTTTTCAAAGGGACCATGGTTCGGGAATAAAATGTGTTATTTAATTGAAAAAGAATGTCTTCTGATAAGTTATCAGATGTATGCAAACATCTGCAATCTATTCTTCACTGTTCCGCGCGTATATTATCTCCCGACAAGTTATCAGATGTGAAGAACAGTGAAGAATAGAATAAAAACAGTGAACACAGGATCATTTAAGTGAAAAACACAGTGAAGAATAGATTACAGATGTTCGGCACATCTGCTTACTTGTCGGGAGATACGCTGTCACGGGATCCGCTCCTCTTCTTCCACTGAAGTCTCCCCGATGTCTGCCTGCTGCCCGATGTCTGCCTGCTGCCCGATGTCTGCCTGCCTGCAACATGTCTCCCTGGTGCCCGATGTCGCCCCTGCTCTGCGCGATGTCTCCGTGCCCGTGTCTGCGCGCGAAATGTCTCCCTGCTGCGCGCGATGTGTCTCTGCTGCGCCAGATGTGTCCTGCTGCGCCAGATGTTGTCTCTTGCTGCGCCAGATGTGTCTCTGCTGCGCCAATGTCTCCCTGCTGTGCGCGATGGTCTCCCTGCTGCCGTTCCGCGTGTATCTTCCGACAAGTAAGCAGATTCCGAACATCTGTAATCTATTCTTCACTGTGTTCTTCACTTAATGATCCTGTGTTCACTGTGTTCACTGTTTTTATTCTATTCTTCATTGTTCTTCACTGTGTTTTTGTTTAATTAATGCTCGATCTCGAGCAGGGGAACACTCGTCCGAGCCGAGCCGTTTCGAGTACCATTCTACTCAACGAGCATCAGCTCGGACGAGTACTCGCTCATCTCTAATATAAGTGTGTCTGCTTATAAAGTCCCCACCACCCACCCTGGGATTTTGCACTGAGCGCCTAGAGAGTGATAGGAACTAAAGACAATAAAACTGAGGTAACATTGTAAAATAAAGGGTAAAATGATCTTTTTTGTTTTTATCATCACTAGGGATTGAAATTTGAAAGAATTTACTTTTTGTGGGAAAACCCCTTTAAACCCCTTAGACGCAGGTTTTTCGCTCATTTCTCGCTCTCATCTTCATAAAATCCATAACTTTTTCATTTTTTTTCCGTTTACAATACCTTTGTGAGGGCTTATTTTGTGCGTACAAATTTTACTTCCTTGATGTTATTTATTGTTCCCTGCCGCAGTGGGACCGGAAAAAAATCCCAATATGGTGAATTGTAAAAAAAAAAACGTGTGTGCGTCACATTCTGTGGGCTCAGTTTTTATGACTTCACTATTCGCTCACAATACACCTCTACTTTATTCTTTAGTTCGTTATCAATCGCGGCGATACCATATTTATACAGTTTTTACATTTGCGTTTTTGTGGAGCTGAGATTTCTGTGGCTCGCTGCTGTCTGCCTGTAGCCACGCCCCCTGCACAGAGCTCAGAGACACGCACTGATTACTTCCTGCCAGGAGATCATGAGCAGAGACAAGCTGCAAACTACAAGGAAATGCGAGATGTAGCAGAGCTCACAGTGTAAAAGTCTGTCAGCCTCTGTGTAATAGGCATCTCATATCTGTCTCATCTTTCTGTGTGTCAAATACTAGTACAATGCCAGAAGCCAGATGAAAGTGTATATAAACCTGTACCCTGATAATCTAACCACATTGTCACCCCACAGAACTAGATGGATTATAATGTGTCTGCTTATAAAGTCCCCACCCACACCCTGGGATTTTGCACTGAGCAGCCTAGAGAGTGATAGGAACTAAAACAGCAATAAAACTGAGTAACATTGTAAAATAAGGGGTTAAATGATCTTTTTTGTTTTATCATCACTAGGGGATTGAAAGTTGAGAATTTTCTTTTGTGGGAAAACCCCTTTAACCCCTTAAGGACGCAGGGTATTTTCGCTCATTTCTCGCTCTTCATCTTCATAAAATCCATAACTTTTTCATTTTTCCGTGTACATACCTGTGTGAGGGCTTATTTTGTGCGTAACAAATTTTACTTTCCTGTGATGTTATTTATTGTTCCCTGCCATGCAGTGGGAAGCCGGAAAAAAATCCCAAATGTGGAAAAATGTAACAAAAAAAACGTGTGTGCGTCACCTTCTTGTGGGCTCAGTTTTTATGACTTTCACTATTCGCTCCAAATAACACCTCTACTTTATTCTTTAGTTCGGTACAATCACGGTGATACCATATTTATATAGGTTTTATTGCGTTTTAATACATTTTCAAAAATTAAACGAATGTGTACAAAAAAGAAAAAATTTTTTTGCAGTATATGGCATTTCTGCACAGTATACGTTACAACGAGCCAGTACTCAGAAACCAGATAGCCTCGGGTCTCACGAAGAACCCGTTGCACCAACCACGGGTGTTAGCCACGAGTTTTTGCTGAGATATGCAGCTCGTGAGCCCTCTTCATACACCCTGCATAGTGTGAAGGGGTTAAGGACATGTCTGGAAATGGCCATCAGGGCAACACCCTTTTTTTATTTTTCCCCGCTCAAATTCCAAGAGACATAATTTTTAAAAAAAATTTTATCCAACATGGGCATATGCAGACTTGTTTTTTGTAGTAAGATTTTTATTTTCCAATGGGTAAGAGCATATTTATTCCAATTTATTAACTTTTTCCTGCAGTGTAATGGAATAAAACAGCTGTTTTGCCACTTGTTTTTTATTTAAAACTCCTACCCAGTCACCTAACAGTATAGCAAGCATAATAAAATTATTCTGTAGTTTCCTACGCCATGTGGGCGTGGAGGCCAGTGGAGTGGGTGGGCACAGAGCGATCCCGCCTTGTGCCTGTGTTCTTTTGCAAAATCGCTGGTTTTTACGTAAAACTATGCTAGGTCCGACCAGATACAGAAACAGGCCTGAGGCCGCGTTCACACGTTGCGTTTTGAACCGCATTACTACAGCTGAGGAGAGTTGATTTGCTCAATTACTGGTTACATTTGCGTTTACAAAACTCATCGTAAATGCAATGTTATGTCTTGTTAACCCATGCGTTAAAGAGGACCTATCACCGCGGAAAACCCACAGACCAAATGTGCCCCCCATAATTCTCCCCCCAGCCCCTTTTACCCTAACCCCACCGACTGCCAGCACGCCAGATAAACGATCCGACCTCTTATTTGGTAAGAGGTCGGATCGTTACAAACCAATTTATAGCAATAAAATAAAAAAAACAAACGCCTAGGGAGAAAGGGGCTGGGGGGAGGGCTTATGGGGGGGCACAATTTGGTCGTGGTTTCCGCGGGTTGACAGGTCTCTTTAACATTTTTCCACCCGTCAATTTCAGCAGTAGTAATGTTAATTGGGGCAAATCGCATTCTAAGCTGTCAAATGCGATTCAAAACGAATGTAAAACGCAAACCAAAACGCAACAGGTGAACAAACACGGCCTTCTTAAGGTCTCATTTGATTTATCTGGCGTGATTGAGGGCGATTGTGGCTGTGCTAAATTATTGGCTGTGGGGGCACCGGCAACGATTAGACTCTCCACCAACTTTTTGAAAACGGGAGCGGAAACTCTCAACGGAGAAGAAAAAGGAAAAAGGCACCTATCAGGTTACACTACAAAATGGCGGCATGGTTTAAAAGGATAAGCTACAAAATGGTAGTTCTAAGGTGTGCCGCCACATATGGGTTTTGAAACCGTTTGGTCCGTTTTAAAGCAGCTCCGATAAAAAACGCATCCGTTTTTGCAGAGTTGTAACAATTACCTTAATTTAAAACTGGTCAAAAAAAGGAATGCGTTTTTGAAAAAAACGGAATGCTATTGACGGAGAATGCTAAAAACAACGGACCCAAAAAGGTTCAAAACGCCATGTGTGGAATTACCCGAAAGGGTTTACAAATAGTGTTCTATGAACAACTCTCACTATCGAATGGCGTTGTACTTGATGAAACACAAATGGAGAAATCGGTACTGCCTCGGATGTCCCGCCCCATGCGCTAAGGTTTCGCTTATTATAAAGGCCGCGCTAGCGGCACGTGTGACCGCAACTGTGGGAAAGGACCCCAGTAGTTACCTGGTGTACAAGATTTGTGGGAATCACTGCTGTCACATTGGGTGATTTTCTAGAGGCTTTTCAATCCAGGTATTAACGTCTGGGCTCCCAATTACCAGCAGCATGGTGGCTGAGTATTCCTGACACAAAAGTATGCAGGAGAGAGGACCGGCTCTGCCTCAACCTCCTCCGACAGCCCTGGCGTGCTCCGGGCGCTTATTGGCACTACGCTGCTGCAGGTGCGGGCACAGGGCTTCGCTACACAGATTTTGGCAGACGGCTCAGGCGGAAAGCGCCAGGGAGGTACTCAGCCCAAATCTGTCAATGACGAAGGTGTTGAAGCGGAAAATCCGACCGCACGCAGCGAGCGCCCATTGGCTACCGGGGGCTGGGGAGATTCATCAGGTGCGCGCTGTGATTGGAGTACTATCGGAGGGGGCGGGGCCAGGCGTTGGATGGCCGCCATTCTTACAAACGATGAGTCATGGATAAAGAACCACATAGGTGAGGCGGGCCCGCGGCGCAGTGTCTCCTGGGTACGTGCTCTATCCCCGCCCCAAATACTACAGAAATAATAACAACCCATCCAGAATAGACAAATAACCATAGCCATCACAGCTTATCCTGCGGATTAACTGAGAGATGATAGGTGGAAGTGATAACTAGAGAGCTGATAGGGGTGGTAAGTGCTAATAGAGAGCTGATAGGTAGTAAGTGTGATAATCGAGAGCGATAGGTGGTTGGTAAGTGCTAAAGAGAGCTGATATGTGGTGGTAATGATAAACTAGAGACTGATAGGGGTGGTAAGTGATAACTACGAGAGTGATAGGGGTAAGTGATAATAGAGATGATAGGGGGGTGAGTAAGTGATAACTAGAGAGTGATAGGGGTGGTAGTGGATAACTAGAGAGAATGATAGGTTTAGTAAGTGATAAATGATAGAGAGCTGTGATAGTGGTGGTAAGTGATACTAGAAGTAGATGATAGGTAGTAAGTGTAACTAGAGAGTGATAGGTGTGGTTGGTCAGTGTAACTAGAGAGAACATAGGTGGTGGTTAAGTGATAACTAGAGAGCTGATAGTTAAGGTAAGTGATAACTAGAGAGCGATTAGGTGGTGGTAAAGCGGATAACTACGCGAAGCGGAACGATAGCGTGAGGGTGGGGGAGTGATAAACCTCGAGCGATGTGTTGATAGGTCGGTGGCTAAGAGATAACTAGAGGGCTGATAGGTGGTGATAACTAGAGACGCTGATCGGGGGGTCGAGTAAGTCAGGATATACTCGAGAAGCCGCGCGCTCCCGGTGGTTAAGACGATGATAATAGAGAGCAATAGGTGGTGGAAGTGAACAACTGAGAGTGTAGGTACGTGGAAGTATAACTAGAGAGTGACTAGGTGGTGGTAAGTTGATAACTAGGGAGCTGATAGGTGTGGTGGTAAGAAGACTAACTAGAGAGAGGATGGGTGGTGGTAAGTGATACTAAGAGAGCTGATTAGGTGGGTAGATGTGATCAACAGAGAGTTGATAGGACTGGTGGTTAAGTAAATACGCGTAGAGAGATGGATAGGCACCCGATTACAGTGTAAGGCAGTGATGGCGACCTTTTAGAGCCTCGCACCAAAATAGTGCGTACCCCAAACTCGTACGTCAAATATACCGCAACACATGACACCTGTATTCTTATTTATTGGGCAACCGCCCAAGGCAGACGACAGCAATTTATGCAGTAATTCTTTTCCTTTTCTTGCCGCCACAGATCTTTCAACTCGGTTTGCACAGCCTTCCCTGCTAAAGACACCAATGCAGTTTAATAAAGGCGGGGGAGGCGCACAAATTCGCCTATGCCGTTGTAGGAAGATTCTGTAGGAAATTTTTGATTCCTGACACTCGCTGTGTGCCCTTTTTTACGCTTTGTGTTCTCTGGTGTCCTCGCCAGGGTTGTACAAGGGCTTTTTTTCTTTTGGTTGGAGCCACAACCTCATGCAGAGGGCCGTGCAGACGACGTTTGTGTCCGCTTCCCGTAGTGTGGTGTGCTGAAGGGGGGTGGGGGTCGCGGTTCGCACCAAAGAGTGTACGGGCTACCTAGAAGAGCTGCAGTAGTGACAACTAGAGAGCGATGGTGGCAAGTGAAAACTAGAGAAGCGATGGTGGCACAGTGATTAACTAGCGAGCTGATAGGATGTAGTGATAAACTAGAGAGCTGTTGCAATCGGGTGTGTCACGTGATAACTGGAGAGCTGATACGGTGTAAGTGATACCTAGAGAGCTGCTAGGGTGTGTAGTAGGACAATAGAGCGCTGCTAGGACGTGTAGTGACAACTAGACGAGCTGATAGGTGCAGCAAGTGATGATAACTAGAGAGCTGATAGGTGGTAAGTGATAACTAGAGGACGGCGGAAGGTGTAAGTGATAACTGGAGTGCTGTTCGGTGGTTAGTAGAGAACTTCGGAGATGATAGGTGGGGGGTAAGTGGATAATGGAGGCTGTTAGGTGGTTGGTAGATAACTGAAGAGTTGATAGGTGTTTAATAATAGCTAGAGAGCTGTATGGCGGTAAGTGCGATATATTAGAGGCTGTTAGGGGGTAGTGATAATAGAGAAGATTGTTAGGTAGTGTGTACACGTAAAGCTAGAGAGCGATAGGGGCCGTAAGGGCTAACTAGAGAGCTGATAGGTAGTACGTGGACAACTAGAGTGCTGATCGGTGGCAAAGTGATAAATAGAGAGCGATAGGGTGTAAGGGATAAATAGAGAGCTGATAGGGTGTAAGGGTGAATACGAGAGCTGATAGGTGGGTAAAAGGGATAACTCGAGAGGCTATATAGAGTGTTAATAGTGATAACAGAGAGCATGATATGATGTTGTGAATAACTAGAGAGGCTGAAGGGCCGTGAAGTGTCAAGGGAAACTAGAGAGCTGATAGGAGGTAAGTGACACTAGCGAGCTGTAGGTGGCAAGTGATAACGCAGAGCTGATAGGATGTTTATTGATACCTAGAGAGCTGATAGGATGTATGAGAACTAGAGAGCTGATAGGAGGTAAGTGACAAACTAGAGAGGCTGATAAGGTGGGTAAGTGATACTTGAGAGCTGACGGGGTAAGTGATAATAGAGGAGCACGGATAGCGGTGCTAAGGGGGCACAACATAGACGAGCTGATAGGTGCAAGTGCTCACTGAGCGCTGATTCGATAGGTGGTAAGAGAGATACGACATAGAGAGCTGATGAGGGTTTGTAGGGACAACTAGAGAGCTGATACGAGGAAGTGACAACTGCGAGAGCTTATACGTGGTGTGGCAAGTTTGATAACTTGCGAGCTGATTACGGTGGCGCCAAGTGATAACTAGAGAGCTGAATTAGGGTCGTTTGTGCAATGCCGGAACTGGGAGCTGATACGGGGTAAGTGATAATAGAGAGATCTGATAAGGTGTAGTGATTGGGCAAATCGCCTCTCCTCAGCTGTTCAAATGCGATTCAAAACGAAATGTAAACGCAAACAAAACGCAACATGTGAACACGGCTTAAGTCTCATTTGATTTATCTGGCGTGATGAGGGCGATGTGGCTGCTATCATATATTGGCGTGGGGGCACCGGCAAACGATAAATCTCCACCATACATTTTTGAAAACGGCGAGCGGAAACTAAACGGAGAAAATATGCATCCTTCAGGTTACACTACAAAATGGCGGCATTGTTAAAAGGATAAGCTACAAAATGGTAGTGTCCTTAAGGGTGATGCCACATATGGCGTTTTGAACCCGTTTTTGGTCCGTTTTAAAGCAGTCCGATAAAAAACGCATCCGTTTTTGACAGGTTTTACCAATTACCTTAATTAAAACTGGTCAAAAAAGGATGCGTTTTTGAAAAACGCATGCGTATTTGAAGGGACTGCTAAAAACGGACCAAAAATGGTTCAAAACGCCATGTGTGGCATTACCCGAAAGGGTTAAAATAGTTTTTATGGAAAAACTCCTCACTAATCGAATGCGTTTTACTTGAAACACAAATGACATGGTGCCTCGGCCTGTCCCGCCCCATGCGCTAATGTTTCGCTTATAAAGGCAGGTTGTATTGTTACACTACAAAACTGGCGGCTTGTTAAAAGGATAAAGCTTAAAAATGGTATGTCCTTAAGGGTGTGCCACATATTGGCGTTTTGAACCCGCTTGATTTTGGTCCGTTTTAAAGGCCGTCGATAAAAAAACGCATCCGTCGTTTGACAGGTTTTACCCAACCAATTAAAACTGGTCAAAAAAGGAGCGTTTTGAACAACGCATGCGTATTTGGACGGACGCCCTAAAAACGACCACCAATGGTTCAAAAGCCATGTGTGGATACCGAAAGGGTTTAAAATAGTCTTTTATGGAAAAGACTTCTCAATAATCGAATTCGGTTTACTTGAAAACCAAATGACATGGTGCCTCGGCCTGTCCGCCCCATGCGCTAATGTGTCGTTATAAAGGCACGCGCTAGCGGCACGTGTGACCGCAACTGTGGGAAAGGACCCCAGTAGTTACCTGGTGTACAAGATTTGTGGGAATCACTGCTGTCACATTGGGTGATTTTCTAGAGGCTTTTCAATCCAGGTATTAACGTCTGGGCTCCCAATTACCAGCAGCATGGTGGCTGAGTATTCCTGACACAAAAGTATGCAGGAGAGAGGACCGGCTCTGCCTCAACCTCCTCCGACAGCCCTGGCGTGCTCCGGGCGCTTATTGGCACTACGCTGCTGCAGGTGCGGGCACAGGGCTTCGCTACACAGATTTTGGCAGACGGCTCAGGCGGAAAGCGCCAGGGAGGTACTCAGCCCAAATCTGTCAATGACGAAGGTGTTGAAGCGGAAAATCCGACCGCACGCAGCGAGCGCCCATTGGCTACCGGGGGCTGGGGAGATTCATCAGGTGCGCGCTGTGATTGGAGTACTATCGGAGGGGGCGGGGCCAGGCGTTGGATGGCCGCCATTCTTACAAACGATGAGTCATGGATAAAGAACCACATAGGTGAGGCGGGCCCGCGGCGCAGTGTCTCCTGGGTACGTGCTCTATCCCCGCCCCAAATACTACAGAAATAATAACAACCCATCCAGAATAGACAAATAACCATAGCCATCACAGCTTATCCTGCGGATTAACTGAGAGATGATAGGTGGAAGTGATAACTAGAGAGCTGATAGGGGTGGTAAGTGCTAATAGAGAGCTGATAGGTAGTAAGTGTGATAATCGAGAGCGATAGGTGGTTGGTAAGTGCTAAAGAGAGCTGATATGTGGTGGTAATGATAAACTAGAGACTGATAGGGGTGGTAAGTGATAACTACGAGAGTGATAGGGGTAAGTGATAATAGAGATGATAGGGGGGTGAGTAAGTGATAACTAGAGAGTGATAGGGGTGGTAGTGGATAACTAGAGAGAATGATAGGTTTAGTAAGTGATAAATGATAGAGAGCTGTGATAGTGGTGGTAAGTGATACTAGAAGTAGATGATAGGTAGTAAGTGTAACTAGAGAGTGATAGGTGTGGTTGGTCAGTGTAACTAGAGAGAACATAGGTGGTGGTTAAGTGATAACTAGAGAGCTGATAGTTAAGGTAAGTGATAACTAGAGAGCGATTAGGTGGTGGTAAAGCGGATAACTACGCGAAGCGGAACGATAGCGTGAGGGTGGGGGAGTGATAAACCTCGAGCGATGTGTTGATAGGTCGGTGGCTAAGAGATAACTAGAGGGCTGATAGGTGGTGATAACTAGAGACGCTGATCGGGGGGTCGAGTAAGTCAGGATATACTCGAGAAGCCGCGCGCTCCCGGTGGTTAAGACGATGATAATAGAGAGCAATAGGTGGTGGAAGTGAACAACTGAGAGTGTAGGTACGTGGAAGTATAACTAGAGAGTGACTAGGTGGTGGTAAGTTGATAACTAGGGAGCTGATAGGTGTGGTGGTAAGAAGACTAACTAGAGAGAGGATGGGTGGTGGTAAGTGATACTAAGAGAGCTGATTAGGTGGGTAGATGTGATCAACAGAGAGTTGATAGGACTGGTGGTTAAGTAAATACGCGTAGAGAGATGGATAGGCACCCGATTACAGTGTAAGGCAGTGATGGCGACCTTTTAGAGCCTCGCACCAAAATAGTGCGTACCCCAAACTCGTACGTCAAATATACCGCAACACATGACACCTGTATTCTTATTTATTGGGCAACCGCCCAAGGCAGACGACAGCAATTTATGCAGTAATTCTTTTCCTTTTCTTGCCGCCACAGATCTTTCAACTCGGTTTGCACAGCCTTCCCTGCTAAAGACACCAATGCAGTTTAATAAAGGCGGGGGAGGCGCACAAATTCGCCTATGCCGTTGTAGGAAGATTCTGTAGGAAATTTTTGATTCCTGACACTCGCTGTGTGCCCTTTTTTACGCTTTGTGTTCTCTGGTGTCCTCGCCAGGGTTGTACAAGGGCTTTTTTTCTTTTGGTTGGAGCCACAACCTCATGCAGAGGGCCGTGCAGACGACGTTTGTGTCCGCTTCCCGTAGTGTGGTGTGCTGAAGGGGGGTGGGGGTCGCGGTTCGCACCAAAGAGTGTACGGGCTACCTAGAAGAGCTGCAGTAGTGACAACTAGAGAGCGATGGTGGCAAGTGAAAACTAGAGAAGCGATGGTGGCACAGTGATTAACTAGCGAGCTGATAGGATGTAGTGATAAACTAGAGAGCTGTTGCAATCGGGTGTGTCACGTGATAACTGGAGAGCTGATACGGTGTAAGTGATACCTAGAGAGCTGCTAGGGTGTGTAGTAGGACAATAGAGCGCTGCTAGGACGTGTAGTGACAACTAGACGAGCTGATAGGTGCAGCAAGTGATGATAACTAGAGAGCTGATAGGTGGTAAGTGATAACTAGAGGACGGCGGAAGGTGTAAGTGATAACTGGAGTGCTGTTCGGTGGTTAGTAGAGAACTTCGGAGATGATAGGTGGGGGGTAAGTGGATAATGGAGGCTGTTAGGTGGTTGGTAGATAACTGAAGAGTTGATAGGTGTTTAATAATAGCTAGAGAGCTGTATGGCGGTAAGTGCGATATATTAGAGGCTGTTAGGGGGTAGTGATAATAGAGAAGATTGTTAGGTAGTGTGTACACGTAAAGCTAGAGAGCGATAGGGGCCGTAAGGGCTAACTAGAGAGCTGATAGGTAGTACGTGGACAACTAGAGTGCTGATCGGTGGCAAAGTGATAAATAGAGAGCGATAGGGTGTAAGGGATAAATAGAGAGCTGATAGGGTGTAAGGGTGAATACGAGAGCTGATAGGTGGGTAAAAGGGATAACTCGAGAGGCTATATAGAGTGTTAATAGTGATAACAGAGAGCATGATATGATGTTGTGAATAACTAGAGAGGCTGAAGGGCCGTGAAGTGTCAAGGGAAACTAGAGAGCTGATAGGAGGTAAGTGACACTAGCGAGCTGTAGGTGGCAAGTGATAACGCAGAGCTGATAGGATGTTTATTGATACCTAGAGAGCTGATAGGATGTATGAGAACTAGAGAGCTGATAGGAGGTAAGTGACAAACTAGAGAGGCTGATAAGGTGGGTAAGTGATACTTGAGAGCTGACGGGGTAAGTGATAATAGAGGAGCACGGATAGCGGTGCTAAGGGGGCACAACATAGACGAGCTGATAGGTGCAAGTGCTCACTGAGCGCTGATTCGATAGGTGGTAAGAGAGATACGACATAGAGAGCTGATGAGGGTTTGTAGGGACAACTAGAGAGCTGATACGAGGAAGTGACAACTGCGAGAGCTTATACGTGGTGTGGCAAGTTTGATAACTTGCGAGCTGATTACGGTGGCGCCAAGTGATAACTAGAGAGCTGAATTAGGGTCGTTTGTGCAATGCCGGAACTGGGAGCTGATACGGGGTAAGTGATAATAGAGAGATCTGATAAGGTGTAGTGATAAAAACGGACCAAAAATGGTTCAAAACGCCATGTGTGGCATTACCCGAAAGGGTTAAAATAGTTTTTATGGAAAAACTCCTCACTAATCGAATGCGTTTTACTTGAAACACAAATGACATGGTGCCTCGGCCTGTCCCGCCCCATGCGCTAATGTTTCGCTTATAAAGGCAGCGCTAGCGGCACGTGTGACCGCACCCTGTGGGGAGAAGGACACCAGTAGTTACCACTGGTGTACAAGATTTGTGGGAATCCACTTGCTGTTCACATTGGGTGATTTTCTAGAGGCTTTTCCATCCAGTATTATAACGTCTGGGTCTCCCAATTTCCCAGCAGCCATTGGGGCTGAGTATTCCTGACACAAGTATGGCAGGAGAGCAGGACCGGCTCTGCCTCACCTCCTCCGTACAAGTATGGCAGGAGAGCAGGACCGGCTCTGCCTCACCTCCTCCGTGCAGCCCTGTGCCGTGCTCCGGGCGCTGGCACTACGCTGCGGCAGGTGCGGGCAGGGCTCGCTACACCCGGTATTTTGGC
Organism: Engystomops pustulosus; assembly: GCA_019512145.1. Lineage (NCBI taxonomy): Eukaryota > Metazoa > Chordata > Amphibia > Anura > Leptodactylidae > Engystomops > Engystomops pustulosus. Next base: position 27,252,245 of record CM033641.1, read on the forward strand.
AGCGGCTCAGGCGGAAGCGCAGGGCAGGTATCAGCCAAATCCTGTCACTGACGAAGGTGTGAAGCCGGGAACATCCGACCGCACGCAGCGAGCGCCCATTGGCTACCGGGGCTGGGGAGATCATCAGGTGCGCGCTGTGATTGGAGTACTATCGGAGGGGGCGGGGCCACGGCTGTTGGATGGCGCCATTATACAACGATGAGTCACCTGGATACAGCACCACATAGGTGACTGGCGGCCCGCGGCGCAGTGTCCTCTCCCTGTGTGTACTGTGCTCTATCCCCCGCCCCAAATACTACCAGAAATAATAACAATACCTCAGAATAGACAAATAACCATAGCCAACCACAGCTCTCCTGGGATAACTAGAGAGCTGATAGGGTGTGAGTGATAACTAGAAAGCTGATAGGTGGTAAGTGATAACTAGAGAGCTGATAGGTAGTAAGTGTGATAATCGAGAGCGATAGGTGGTTGGTAAGTGCTAAAGAGAGCTGATATGTGGTGGTAATGATAAACTAGAGACTGATAGGGGTGGTAAGTGATAACTACGAGAGTGATAGGGGTAAGTGATAATAGAGATGATAGGGGGGTGAGTAAGTGATAACTAGAGAGCTGATAGGTGGTGGTAAGTGATAACTAGAGAGCTGATAGGTGGTAAGTGATAACTAGAGAGCTGATAGGTGGTGGTAAGTGATAACTAGAGAGCTGATAGGTGGTGGTAAGTGATAACTAGAGAGCTGATAGGTAGTAAGTGATAACTAGAGAGCTGATAGGTGGTGGTAAGTGATAACTAGAGAGCTGATAGGTAGTAAGTGATAACTAGAGAGCTGATGGATGTAACTCAGGATCAGTACAGGATAAGTAATGTCATGTATGTACACAGTGACTGCACTAGCAGCAGAATAGTGAGTGCAGCTCTGGGGTATAATACAGGATGTAACTCAGGATCAGTACAGGATAAGTAATGTCATGTATGTACACAGTGACTGCACCAGCAGCAGAATAGTGAGTGCAGCTCTGGAGTATAATACAGGATGTAACTCAGGATCAGTACAGGATAAGTAATGTCATGTATGTACACAGTGACTGCACCAGCAACAGAATAGTGAGTGCAGCTCTGGATCATGACACAGCTAAAAAGTTAATAAATCTTTTTGTGTGTATTATATCCACTTACAACACTGTCAAATGTTGTTAGATACAGGAAGAGACTTGAAGGGGCTGTGAATTTTTAACACCAAGGACTGAATCTCTATTACATTGTTTTGCCTCCTAATTTACTAACAATGCGGCTTGTTTCCTTCTCCTCCTCCTGTCTCAGATAATAATGCATGTGTGTTTAGCCGGGGTTGCATGCATTAACATTTTCCATCTTAAGACAGGCTCAAGTGGAGAGCGCATGTAGCCTGAGTGTTGAATGGAATTACTAGCTGTGGAAACTATGTAGCCAGAGGTCCTGATAAAGGAACTGCTATGCAAACCTCAGCTGTTTTTCCATCCTGCAAAGCAGAAAGAGAAAAAAAAAGTTAATTAGCATAGGGAAAGTGAGTAATGCCGACGTCACCCTCTTCCAGCTAGTCCTGCTCAGTCCTTCTTCCTGGTTACTTGGAACTGGAGTTTGCAGAGGAATTTGCTGCCCCATAGGACCCAATCTGTGGAGTTTGGCTGGGAGGAGTTGTAGCCGGTGCCTTATAAACACACATTGGTGTAGCCGCTGCTTCTTTAAGTGTCCTGCTCACGTCTTGTAACTTCGTAGCCGGCTCCGCTCTGTCCTCAGCAAAGACTCAAGATGCATTTCAGAAACTTTAACTACAGCTTTGCTTCCCTGGTGGCCTGCGTGCCCGAGAGCGACATCTTCTATCAGAGCGATGTCAGGGTAAGGGCCATTTTATATTCATGTGTCATTTTATATTCACTTTTTTATATTCTTATTTTGTGTGGAAAGTTTTCACATTTTTGCATTCAGATGTAGCGGTGCCAAGTTTGTCATTGCAGTATTTTTAATCAGTAAGTGAAATTAGTATAATAATACTAGTAATAGTATAATAATTATCATGAAATTATAAATTTAGTTTTGCTACGTTGACTTGGTCGACACACTCCGTAATAACAATGTCCTAAAGTTTTGTGCTGTGAGTTATCATAGTGACAAACTCGGCTCTGCTTCAACTGCTTCATGCATTAGTAATAAGTGTGTACGATTTAGCGTCTGTATGTTAAGTTACGCTGGTAGTTCACCAGATGGGCCTAATAATTATCTCTCCCCGCTGACCTCACTGCTCCTTTGTACCAAAATATTTCCGTGAAAGCCTCTGATCCGTTGTTAGTAGCGCTGCCTGCATTGTGTCCACAAACAGGTGTCAGCTGTTTTTGGAATTTTTTTTATTTTTAGATTTTTTCTCTCTCTCTTAATCTGCCACTTTTTATAGAAAAGGTATTAGGTTGCTGACACACATGGCGTTTTAGGCTGTTTTGGGGCCGTTTTTAGATTGTAAAAAACGCATGCGTTTTTTACAGTTTGAATTAAGATAATTTGTCAAACCTGTCAAAAATGGCCTAAAAACGCTATGTGTGTCACCATCCTAATGCAGAATGTTGAATTTGGGAGGATTGTCAAATATTTTAGTTTATTTACTACTTTAAGGCTGATAATCTGGAATATATTATAACCCACACTTGTTTGGTGTAAGTAATCCAGATTTGCACAGGTATCAGTTACTTGGGTCCAGATTTTTGATGCCATCATGTCTAATGATAGATTTGTGTGGTCTGGTTGAAGGCTTGGGCTACACGCGCTGCCTCCATCATGGTGTGGTCATGCTGCAAAACACAAATTACATCATCATGACAGGATTTTATGATCATATGGTGAAGATTAGCCATGTGATGTTTGTTACAACCAAAGTTGCTTAGTCATGAAGATGATCATTTCTTTATTTGGATATATGGATGTTTTAAGAGCAAACTTTCTGTCAGGACTCGTTCTTTACACCAAAAACAGGAGACCAATATGGCTGCCACTGACTGTACTATACAGATGTATGTGGTCTGGTCATAGGCTAGGGCTACATGGCAGCTTTGGTGATATACACATCACACGGTCAGACATCAATGTGTAACACTAATTTTCATTACACTGCGGTCACTTTACAAAAAACACAGATTAGCACATCAAGACAGGATTTTTACGATCACTGTGTCATGGTAACTTGTGACTTGTAGCGTGCCCACGTGTGCTTTCATTACTGGTGATGTTTGGCCACGTGACATACGTTGACTCCCATGATGATGATGATGATCTCTATTTACTAGGATAAATGGATATTTAAAGAGAAAATTTTCTGTCAGGACCCCGTTCTTTATACCAAATACAGGAGCTCAATATGGCTGACAGGCCTATAGAGAGATGTGGTTTTTTTCATGGGCCATGGCGACTTAGGTAACACAAACATTACACGGTCAGACTTCGCAGGGTAGTGTTGCCTCCATCGCAATGTGGCACAAACACAAATGACAGCAGTATGACAGGATTTTTACTGTCATTCATTTATGGCCACTTGCAGCATGCCCACATTCGCTTTCATTACTGGTGATAATGGATGTGCGTGACATTTGACTGTGTGGCGTTTGTTGTGGATAAAGTTGCCGTGTGGTCCTTGCTGAAAGGATCTCCTGAAGATAATTCCTCTCTATTATGACATTTGGATATTTTCGAAGCAGATTTTCTGTCAGGCTATTGCACCAAAACAAGGAACCCAATATGGCTGCCACTGACTAGTCTTGACCAGTGTTGACCTGTATTTTTTGCTAACCCCTATTAAAGGCCCTGATGAACTCTCTCTTATGGTGGCTGGTATTTTTGAATTGCAATAATGTCAACCCTAACCTATACCCATAAGTGACTACACCCATAATGTGAGGCGACCCATTTGTCACATAATTAATCATAATTACTGTGGCCACTAAATAGAAGCATACTGAAAATCTGAAATTTCTTTTCCCTGATACACCTATGTCTATGTCACCTTTCACTGACAGCAAGCAGTGATTCTGAAAATGGGGAGGAATAAAGAAACTTCTCTTGCATGCCATATACCACAGTTTATTAGTCACAGAGCTTTCTATTACACAATAGCAAAACATATAGAACCACAGATGGTCATAGGGTCTGAAGGGCGTCTTATTAGGGCACAATTTATTGAAAAAGTAAAAAAAAAAAAAAACTTGTAGCAGAATTTGGCTTGTGCTACATGTGTAGATATAATACACCAATTTATTGTAAATCTGAAATTTTTTTTCTGTATGTTTATGAAGCACATCCTATCTATCTATAAACATGAAATGCTATTTTTGGACAATTTCATTGTTATGCTTTGCCCTAAAGCCCGTTGGACCTGTTCCTCCATTTACAGAGGAATGCGAAATATGTAAAGACTGACTGCCCCCTGCTGGTCAACATGCAGAAGTGTGTGGGAATGACATGTTATATGATGTGTACAGGAGTGTGTATGTTGCATACACCTGCAAGGGATCTATATGAATGAGAGGTGTGAGAGTATTGCGTATTGAGAGCATTTTAGTTGGCTCTATAGATGCATAGGATAGTAAACGGATAAAAGATTAAAGATGGATATGATAATAAAATGCCATCGTATTCTGCAGCACTTTATATAGCACAGGTGAGCACAGAGTTTGGGGGGCAGGCACTGGCTATATACTGGGGGGCAGGCACTGGCTATATACTGGGGGGGGGGGCAGGAACTGTCTATATATGGGGGTGCAGGTACTGGCTATATACAAGGTGGGCAGGCATGGGCTCTATACAAGGGGGGCAGGCACTGGCTATATACAAGGGGGCAGGGGGCTACTGGCTATATACTATGGGCAGGGGGCTGGCTATATACTAGGGGGCCTATATGCTGGGGGCAGGGGGCTACTGGCTATATACAAGAGGACAAGCGCTGGCTATATACTGGGGTGCTGCTGGCTGTACACTGGGTGGAGGCTGTAACCAATGCATTTTCCACCCTAGGCTTATACTTGAGTCAATAGGTTTTCCCAGTTTTATGTGTTAAAATTGGGTGCCTCAGCTTATACTTAAGTATATATACAGTATATAGATGGATCTGACATAGATATGGCAAAGATAAAAAGATGATTAGATATGACATAAATAGGTAGATGATGATGAAATAGAGTGATGATGAATATGATAAATAGAAATGAAATATTAGTTTAAGAAATTACACACACAAATATTGGGCCAACGTATATATCTACACTTCATATATGTAGCATCGGCTGATATTGGATAAAAAATGATCCATATATAATAGTGATTTGATGGATGTGAGGGAGACACAATAGATGTAAGATGGTGAGGTAACGTTGGGCCCTATTCACATCAATGCTGGTGCCTGTACTGGGACACCATGACAGAATCTGACAGACCCCATTATAACTGTGGTGCCCGTTATGCACCAGATCCAGCAGGACATTGTGATTTCATTCATTGCATTTTATTTGAGAGGAAAAATCGCAATAAAATGACAGAATCTATTATATATCAGTGGGGTCCAATGGTGGATCCTGCATCACATTGTGGCCGTGATGATGAGTAGTTCACCCGTGGAGGGTTTTTCTTTCTGTAAAACGTTGTGAATAAATACCTGAAACCATCTTTGAACACATGACGTTTCCAAGTTATTTTACAATAATTTCTGGCTTTTCACCTCCAGGTTTAGTCACAGCGCAGTGTGAGGTGACGGCGGCCATCTTGTAATCTGAGGCAGTGTTTTGTGTTCTGTCTGGCGCTATCCATTACAAGGAGGCCCCATAAAATGAATTGGGATGTGTTTTCCCCTCTTTCCGGTGACATTCTTTCCGCAGGGGGAGTGACAGCTGTTCTTTTCAGCGGGAAAGTGACAGCTGCAGATGTGGAAAACATATTCATTTATTGTACAGACAATTTGTCGTCGCCTTTTTGTCAGTAGGCTTCTAATCTGCAATTTACATCCGGCGCTATTCATGTGTAACACCGCTCTCTTCTCAACGATTGGGGGCACTTGTATGAACTTGGTGGGTGGTTCGTCACAAACATCATTACTTTGAATGTACGCCCGCACGGCTGCCATGTTGGTAGTATACCCAACTACCTTTGCATGTGGCCTTTCATGTATGCATTGACGTCAATAGGAGTAGTAAAGAAAACCTAAACAGTGACTACCGGGTCAAGTGGCCCCGTAGATCAATGCCCATTGTGGCCACTATTTTTGAGTCCTGTCCCCTGTTTAGAAAGGTTAAAATGCTTAACCCAAAGTTATGTTCCCTCCCAATAACGCAGACCTTACTAGTCAAAAATCAGACATCACAGAAAAATAAATTGAGTATGACTGCCAGAATTTGTAGTCTGTTACCATGGAAACAGAGGGTCTGCCTAGGACAATGGTTGCGAACCTATGGCACGGGTGTGGGCACCCGGACCATCACCAAAGAGAGCTCAAGGTATCTACTTGCACTCCTAGGCAGCCCAGGACTTGTCATGCACAATGCTATTGTAAAGCTTTTAGATCTGAATTATCATTGTAGCTCCTTCTCCAGGCACAAAAATTCTTCCTGTTCGGCGGACCATGAATTTGTCCTCCTCCCATCTACTGTATTGGGGTCCTCAGGACACTGAGTTAGTTCGTGACTAAATTGGCGTGTTGGCACTTTGTAATAAATAAGTGGGTTTGGGTTGTAGTTCAGGCACATGGTCTCTAAAAGGTTCGCCATCACTGGCCTAGGAGATGGCTGGAATAAGGATACTATAGGAGCGTCTAGTGGTCACATCTAACGATATTACATAATTTCCTCTATTTCAGACCAAGTTCGAGTCCTTGTTTCGGGCATACGACAAAGACGCCACTTTCCAGTACTTCAAGAGTTTCAAGAGGGTGAGGATCAACTTCAGTAACCCACTGTCCGCAGCGGAGGCCAGGATCCAACTTCACAAGACCGAATTCCTGGGGAAGGAGATCAAGCTGTACTTCGCACAGGTGTGTACATAGCCACTACATGTCCCAGCATGCCCCTCTGCATAGGATGTATTATTACATCCTGCATTGTACTGTATCATGTGTGAGTTAAAGGGATATTCCAGGATCTCTGTTCTTGTCTCTGCTCAGGATCTCTGCTCTGGTTTTTTGGCTCTATTACAGCGCGCCATATATTTCTTAGTGGCTGGGTTTGATATTGCAGCACAACTACATTCATTTCAATGGGACTAAGCTTCAAACCGTGACTTATTGATGTGACATCACCAAATGCATCGTCAGTGTGATAGCTGATCGGGGGATTTCTGGAAAACCAAGTAGTCAGTCACTAATTTTCATTGTCTTGTCCTTTTGCAGACATTGCACATAGGAAGTTCACATCTTGCACCCCCAAACCCTGAGAAGCAGTTCCTTATCTCTCCACCCTCCTCCCCTCCTGTGGGCTGGAAACAGGCAGAAGACGCCACCCCGGTGATCAACTACGACCTTCTCTATGCCATCTCCAAACTCGGCCCAGGTAAGAGGCATATCAAGGCGCGACTATCGATGGTGGCACTGATGGTCTTCTAATGGCTGACATCCACCATAGACTGAATACTTGTGCCCACCAACTCCTATTAAGACCCCCATGTTATCCACACTCCTTAAGGGCAGAGGTGCTTGGGTAAGTCACCATCTTATCAGCCATGAAAGAGAGCTGAACTGTAGTAGCGTCACGTGGCCACTACAGAGAGTATGGAGCAATCTGTTTTCCGCAACGTACATTGTGCCAATATCAGCAGCTTTCCTGGATTTTCAATTACAGACCCATCTACAGGCTTGGGAGTCAGAACAGAACCCCTTTACCCCTACAAAGATAGTGTGTGTAACAATGTACAGGTGAATTATCAGAGCTGTGTGTTTGTCACTGTGTCTCTGTCTTCTCTTTGGTTTTTCTACGTGGGAGAGGTAAATCTACTGCCATATCATCATAAAAGAGCACACAAGTGACAAATACAGCTCTGCTACATCTGTATCAGTGCAGTGCCGGAGCCGCTGTAGTTGTGGTCGTGGCGTTACACCACGGTCATTATTTCCCTGTTCAGGAAGTGGAAGCTATTGATGGAGAAGGTTTCCTCGGAGATGTCCAGAAATAGATGCGGATTATAGAACATGCGTGGGGCCAAGTTTCCATTCTTTCCAGACAAAATCATCCAGTTATTTTTCAGTGTCACTGCTTTTTTTTTTTCCTACATTAAGCTAAAGGGGGGGAAAATATTCCAAGCCGGAGCTGACAAACAACACCTCATCCCCTAAGTCAGTGATGGCGAACCTTTTAGAGCCTGAGTGCCCAAACTTCAACCAAAAGCCACTTATTTATTGCAAAGTGCCAGCACAGCAATTTAAGCTGAAATATATTTCTCCTTGTTCTTTGACAACTTTCAAATGTTCAGCCTCCTAAAGACACCAAAGCAGTTGAAAGGAGGAGGGCAAATACTCCTATCATTGTAGGAAGATTCTGTAAGAAGATTCTTTGAGTCCTGTCTGGTGAACTTCATGCTGGGGTGGTGGCCTGGGTGCCCACAGAGAGGGCTCCGAGTGCCACCTCTGGCACCAGTGCCATAGGTTCGCCATCACTGCCCTAAGTCATAAGTCATGTAGGAAATTGGCGCAGGTCACTCCGGAGAAAAATCCGTCTTATACAGTGTGACGTGGATCCGGCGTTGTAGACTGTTGCTGTCCTGTGCACTGTGACCAGCCCCTAACTTATACCTATGGGGCTGGTAACCCAGCTTTCTACAGACCCTGAATGCCAAATAAAGTTTAGAAAAGAAATCCATATACACTGTATTTTCATACATTTCATACCCCATTTTAGCCCATTATAGGGTGTATGGTTTAATGGGGTAAATCCGGGTGACAGGTTCACTTTAAGTTTAGGATTTTCTCACAATATTGATAACCATTGATGACCTGCCCCTTTCTCTCCACAGGTGAGCAGTATGAACTACACGCCGCCACAGACACCACCCCCAGCGTGGTCGTGCACGTCTGCGAAAGCGATCCCGAAAACGAACTGGAAGTCGAAGAAGACGAAGACGGCATGAGCAAACCCAAACCAAAAATCATCCAGACCAGAAGGCCAGACTACATGCCCATCCACCTGAGCTGAAGAGGAGGAGCGGCGCCTTCCCAGGACAGACGTCCATGAAATTTTTGTAACCTGAGGACGACAGAACTCAGTGTGTAGCACAGCGGTGGGAGAAGCTGAATTTAGACACAACTTGGCTCTTCCGATCCGGTGTGATTTTTGGCTTGTTTTTGTAATCGGCCGCTTTTTGGAGAGTCCATTGGGCCTTACACAACAACCGATGAGGGGGAGAACAAATGCGGCTTTTGAGGCCTATTTTTATTTACTTGCTTTTTCAAAGATTTGTGTTAATGGAATAGTGAGGGCTCCCGGCTTAGCAGCCGTTGTGTGCCGGGACGCGGGAGGCTTCACTATTAACCTACCTTTGTACATATTTGCTGGGATGCGCACACCTGTCCATTGCGGACTGGAAGGAAGACGACAACTTTTTAGTTTTTTTTTCTTCCCGATTTTTAATTATAATTTTGCATGTGAACTCAATGCCGATGCTTTTTCTATCATAGATTTAGGTAACGTTGTTTTTTTTTCCCCCATTGGACTGCGTGACCGCATTTGCGGAGAGATGTAATAAATCGTTACCTGCGCCGTTATTGTATGGGGACAGGAGATGGACATGATACAGTACCGGGGTGATTAGCTCTGATCCGATATATGGCGATGTACGTGACTATAGCTTTTTACGAATTTGTTTTGAATGTGTTATGCTGTCCGTGTGATCCTGGAAAGACCGTGAGATAAAGTATGCAATACCATGCTGACCCGTGTGCTGCTTACTGTGACATACCGTATGGGTTTCACCGATTCAAGATGGTGTCTGTCGTCATCGCCTCGTCACATGACCCGTCTCGCCTTTTAACCAACTGTGCAAAAAACGTCAATCCAGCTGTGTGAGGAAAAAGACTACTTGTCATTGTGTGACTTGTGATTTGTATTTCCTAGCAGCTCTGATCTCTGCCGTCTGTGGAGACTTAGCTGCTGTGACTCACTCCCCCGCCCCCCTCCTCTCCATAGACTTCAATGTAATCTGCTACTTTGCCAGCAAGATGGAAATTTCAGAGTAGAAGCAGATAAGGAAGAATGAGCATTGGGAGGGAGCATTGAGACCTAATTTGCATATCCTTTCCCAAGATGCATTGCCAAAAACATTTGGTATTGGGGGGGGGGGGGTGCAGCTGGAAGTTTACAGATCTTATCCTAATTTTCGATGGTCCCATATCTAAATCCCCAATTGCCAGATTTTTAGACTTCAACCCCAAAAGTGATGGCCGATCCTGAGGATCTCCGCTTGCTGTCAGTGAATGGGAAAATGTTTACGTACAGAGGTTGAGAACCCAATCTTATCATGTCCTGGTTATACAAATGAAGCTAAAGAGGGCATGTGCACCCCTAAACATCCTCCTTAGGGTAGTCCTAGTCTGCAACTGTTTCAATTTTGCCTAATTTTCCTAAGACAGCCCTGATATGGCACTGGGAGAACATCACGATTGTTGCTATTTTTTTAGAAACCTTAAAAGTTGAACAGAACTACTAAAGCAAATTAAGGAACCAGGAGGCTCAGGATGAACTGATGCTATTAAATAGAGGCTCAACTTGATTGCCTAACTCTTACTGTCTTGTAATCTGTGTACCCACGGTTCTTCATCTGTTATGTAAATGTTACCAGACAATAAACTCCTTTGTATTTGTGGGTTTATATACCATCCGCTCAGCACCTTTATTATCCTATGATCACTTCACATCGCAATACCAGGATGGAAAAGTCGTGGAATTATGGAAATCACCGGAACAAAAGACATAATATGCAAAAGAGGGGAAAAAAATGCAAATGATCATCCTACACACGAACGCTACGACTCTCAAAATCCTGGTAACGTTTATAAGAAGGGGTGACAGTGAAAATTATTTTACAGTTTCACATTTTTCTTACGTACGTCTCACCAGGCAGAGCCTCACTGTCAGTGAGAGGGTCCACAGGATTCACATTCAACTGCAGTTTCCTACAAGCCCCATAATTTCTAGCCTCACTGTGCAAACCAATTAGTCGGAGGGTCCAGAGGATTCACATCCCATGACTGTTTCCTACAAGCCCCATAATGCCTTGCATACACTTAATTTTGCTACAATTGTGCAGTCCCCTTCGACATACAGAATAGTCTTTCACACAGAGAACCCCAGCTCAGCATTCAGTAGCCTACCCCCCCAACTATAGACCACACTTATATAGAAAGGGGGGGGGGGGGTTAAAGATTGTTTTACCCAAAAAAGTCCTCTTGTGACCACTGACTTACCCCTTGATATTGACATTGAGAGTGGGTAAAAGGGACGTGAAAACCCTGTAGATGCTGTGATTGCTATTGAACGCCACATCCGAGGAGTTAACTACACAAAACCTGCACATGAGTGTGAATTGGACACTGAACCAAAACAACTACGTACCTAACCCACATCTCTAGTGCCCCCACATACCTTAATACTCCCTCCGTACCCCTGATATGGCCCTCATATGCTATAATGCAACTCCCCTCCACCTTATATAATCCCTCCTTATTTCCCTCACCAGAAGTGTTAAGTTTGGGTTTGGTGAGTTTGGTCTGCGCCCCTGGACTTCACCCAAACTCAAACCCCATTCCTAAAAATCTACCAAAAATGGGATAAGGAAAGTACTTAAAATCACTACCCTATAAGCTGCTATTGGTTATTCTCACCGCAGTATAAGATGTTATACTATGATTAGGAGCGTCTAGTGCTCAAACCCCAAAAGTCTTCCTACCACCATGGGGGAGATTTATCACAAATGTCTGAGACTAAAACTTGTTCAGTTGCTCATGGCAACCAATCAGCATTCAGCTTGGATTCTAGAAACATCTGTGTGAAAATGAAAGCTGAGCTCTGATTGGTTACCGTGAGTAACTAGAACAATTTTGTTCTCAGACACTTGTGATACATCTTCCCCTGTATGTCTACAGATTCAACATGAACAAGTATAGCATTCATTATATTGGAGGTGCCGCAGCCGGTTTTCTATATGTATCCAGATAGGTATGTGGATGCAGTTATTGTCACCGTACTTAAAGACCATGTATAGGAGTGTATGAGTGTATAGAAGCAGTTACTGTGGCTGCACTATAGGAGTGTATGAGTATATAGAAGCAGTTACTGTGGCTGCACTATAGGAGTGTATGCAACAACCCTGCCGATGCATAGGGTAGGTAGTTGTTGCGAATAGCACCCTCTCCATGTTAGGAGCTGTCTAGGGAGGCTGAGTTTAGCCAATTAGGGCCAGGGTTAGGTGAGACATCAGCTCACTGAGAGGAGGCAGCTCCCATCGTTCATGCAAAAGAGCCGGCTATAGCAGAGTGAGAAGCATCACTACAGCAGAGTGAGAAGCAGGTCCAGTGGGCAGCTCCTAAAGAGCTGCCATTCAGACACGCTATCAGAATGCAGAGGTATCTCAGGCTGCTGCCTGACACCTCGGGCAAGTCAGGAGGCCAAGCCCCAGAGCAGAGATTCACCACTTGGACTCGGCTCCATATACCAGCACAACCCAAGCTGTGAGCAACCTTTCCTGTGGACCAGCTTTCCAGCCTGCTGAACCTGCTGCTGATGTTAGGCCGTTGCCTGCAGTGAGATGATTTGCACAACGTGTCTCCATGTGATCCCTGGATTAGACTGTTCACCACCACAGGCTCCCCGTCCTCCATCACCCTGGGATTCCCATATACACCTCAGGGGTTACCCCAGGGAGAAACTTATACTATCAGCCTCTCCCTCCCTCCACCTGCTGGAGACCTGCCAGGCTGTAGGCCTGTCCTCCGGTCCCCATACCAAGCCTCGTGACCATAGCGTTCGCAAGTAGAGATGAGCGAGTATACTCGTCCGAGCTTGATGCCCGTTCGAGTATTAAGGTACTCGGAACGGCTCGTTGCTCGGACGAGTAAGAGAGCTGATAGGTGGTGGTAAGTGATAACTAGAGAGCTGATAGGTGGTGGTAAGTGATAACTAGAGAGCTGATAGGTGGTATAGGTGGTGGTAAGTGATAACTAGAGAGCTGATAGGTGGTGGTAAGTGATAACTAGAGAGCTGATAGGTGGTGGTAAGTGATAACTAGAGAGCTGATAGGTGGTAAGTGATAACTAGAGAGCTGATAGGTGGTGGTAAGTGATAACTAGGGATGTAACTCAGGATCAGTACAGGATAAGTAATGTCATGTATGTACACAGTGACTGCACTAGCAGCAGAATAGTGAGTGCAGCTCTGGGGTATAATACAGGATGTAACTCAGGATCAGTACAGGATAAGTAATGTCATGTATGTACACAGTGACTGCACCAGCAGCAGAATAGTGAGTGCAGCTCTGGAGTATAATACAGGATGTAACTCAGGATCAGTACAGGATAAGTAATGTCATGTATGTACACAGTGACTGCACCAGCAACAGAATAGTGAGTGCAGCTCTGGATCATGACACAGCTAAAAAGTTAATAAATCTTTTTGTGTGTATTATATCCACTTACAACACTGTCAAATGTTGTTAGATACAGGAAGAGACTTGAAGGAGCTGTGAATTTTTAACACCAAGGACTCTGAGTCTCTATTACATTGTTTTGCCTCCTAATTTACTAACAATGCGGCTTGTTTCCTTCTCCTCCTCCTGTCTCAGATAATAATGCATGTGTGTTTAGCCGGGGTTGCATGCATTAACATTTTCCATCTTAAGACAGGCTCAAGTGGAGAGCGCATGTAGCCTGAGTGTTGAATGGAATTACTAGCTGTGGAAACTATGTAGCCAGAGGTCCTGATAAAGGAACTGCTATGCAAACCTCAGCTGTTTTTCCATCCTGCAAAGCAGAAAGAGAAAAAAAAAGTTAATTAGCATAGGGAAAGTGAGTAATGCCGACGTCACCCTCTTCCAGCTAGTCCTGCTCAGTCCTTCTTCCTGGTTACTTGGAACTGGAGTTTGCAGAGGAATTTGCTGCCCCATAGGACCCAATCTGTGGAGTTTGGCTGGGAGGAGTTGTAGCCGGTGCCTTATAAACACACATTGGTGTAGCCGCTGCTTCTTTAAGTGTCCTGCTCACGTCTTGTAACTTCGTAGCCGGCTCCGCTCTGTCCTCAGCAAAGACTCAAGATGCATTTCAGAAACTTTAACTACAGCTTTGCTTCCCTGGTGGCCTGCGTGCCCGAGAGCGACATCTTCTATCAGAGCGATGTCAGGGTAAGGGCCATTTTATATTCATGTGTCATTTTATATTCACTTTTTTATATTCTTATTTTGTGTGGAAAGTTTTCACATTTTTGCATTCAGATGTAGCGGTGCCAAGTTTGTCATTGCAGTATTTTTAATCAGTAAGTGAAATTAGTATAATAATACTAGTAATAGTATAATAATTATCATGAAATTATAAATTTAGTTTTGCTACGTTGACTTGGTCGACACACTCCGTAATAACAATGTCCTAAAGTTTTGTGCTGTGAGTTATCATAGTGACAAACTCGGCTCTGCTTCAACTGCTTCATGCATTAGTAATAAGTGTGTACGATTTAGCGTCTGTATGTTAAGTTACGCTGGTAGTTCACCAGATGGGCCTAATAATTATCTCTCCCCGCTGACCTCACTGCTCCTTTGTACCAAAATATTTCCGTGAAAGCCTCTGATCCGTTGTTAGTAGCGCTGCCTGCATTGTGTCCACAAACAGGTGTCAGCTGTTTTTGGAATTTTTTTTATTTTTAGATTTTTTCTCTCTCTCTTAATCTGCCACTTTTTATAGAAAAGGTATTAGGTTGCTGACACACATGGCGTTTTAGGCTGTTTTGGGGCCGTTTTTAGATTGTAAAAAACGCATGCGTTTTTTACAGTTTGAATTAAGATAATTTGTCAAACCTGTCAAAAATGGCCTAAAAACGCTATGTGTGTCACCATCCTAATGCAGAATGTTGAATTTGGGAGGATTGTCAAATATTTTAGTTTATTTACTACTTTAAGGCTGATAATCTGGAATATATTATAACCCACACTTGTTTGGTGTAAGTAATCCAGATTTGCACAGGTATCAGTTACTTGGGTCCAGATTTTTGATGCCATCATGTCTAATGATAGATTTGTGTGGTCTGGTTGAAGGCTTGGGCTACACGCGCTGCCTCCATCATGGTGTGGTCATGCTGCAAAACACAAATTACATCATCATGACAGGATTTTATGATCATATGGTGAAGATTAGCCATGTGATGTTTGTTACAACCAAAGTTGCTTAGTCATGAAGATGATCATTTCTTTATTTGGATATATGGATGTTTTAAGAGCAAACTTTCTGTCAGGACTCGTTCTTTACACCAAAAACAGGAGACCAATATGGCTGCCACTGACTGTACTATACAGATGTATGTGGTCTGGTCATAGGCTAGGGCTACATGGCAGCTTTGGTGATATACACATCACACGGTCAGACATCAATGTGTAACACTAATTTTCATTACACTGCGGTCACTTTACAAAAAACACAGATTAGCACATCAAGACAGGATTTTTACGATCACTGTGTCATGGTAACTTGTGACTTGTAGCGTGCCCACGTGTGCTTTCATTACTGGTGATGTTTGGCCACGTGACAT
This sequence comes from Engystomops pustulosus, assembly GCA_019512145.1. NCBI lineage: Eukaryota > Metazoa > Chordata > Amphibia > Anura > Leptodactylidae > Engystomops > Engystomops pustulosus. Next base: position 27,268,019 of record CM033641.1, read on the forward strand.
ACGTTGACTCCCATGATGATGATGATGATCTCTATTTACTAGGATAAATGGATATTTAAAGAGAAAATTTTCTGTCAGGACCCCGTTCTTTATACCAAATACAGGAGCTCAATATGGCTGACAGGCCTATAGAGAGATGTGGTTTTTTTCATGGGCCATGGCGACTTAGGTAACACAAACATTACACGGTCAGACTTCGCAGGGTAGTGTTGCCTCCATCGCAATGTGGCACAAACACAAATGACAGCAGTATGACAGGATTTTTACTGTCATTCATTTATGGCCACTTGCAGCATGCCCACATTCGCTTTCATTACTGGTGATAATGGATGTGCGTGACATTTGACTGTGTGGCGTTTGTTGTGGATAAAGTTGCCGTGTGGTCCTTGCTGAAAGGATCTCCTGAAGATAATTCCTCTCTATTATGACATTTGGATATTTTCGAAGCAGATTTTCTGTCAGGCTATTGCACCAAAACAAGGAACCCAATATGGCTGCCACTGACTAGTCTTGACCAGTGTTGACCTGTATTTTTTGCTAACCCCTATTAAAGGCCCTGATGAACTCTCTCTTATGGTGGCTGGTATTTTTGAATTGCAATAATGTCAACCCTAACCTATACCCATAAGTGACTACACCCATAATGTGAGGCGACCCATTTGTCACATAATTAATCATAATTACTGTGGCCACTAAATAGAAGCATACTGAAAATCTGAAATTTCTTTTCCCTGATACACCTATGTCTATGTCACCTTTCACTGACAGCAAGCAGTGATTCTGAAAATGGGGAGGAATAAAGAAACTTCTCTTGCATGCCATATACCACAGTTTATTAGTCACAGAGCTTTCTATTACACAATAGCAAAACATATAGAACCACAGATGGTCATAGGGTCTGAAGGGCGTCTTATTAGGGCACAATTTATTGAAAAAGTAAAAAAAAAAAAAAACTTGTAGCAGAATTTGGCTTGTGCTACATGTGTAGATATAATACACCAATTTATTGTAAATCTGAAATTTTTTTTCTGTATGTTTATGAAGCACATCCTATCTATCTATAAACATGAAATGCTATTTTTGGACAATTTCATTGTTATGCTTTGCCCTAAAGCCCGTTGGACCTGTTCCTCCATTTACAGAGGAATGCGAAATATGTAAAGACTGACTGCCCCCTGCTGGTCAACATGCAGAAGTGTGTGGGAATGACATGTTATATGATGTGTACAGGAGTGTGTATGTTGCATACACCTGCAAGGGATCTATATGAATGAGAGGTGTGAGAGTATTGCGTATTGAGAGCATTTTAGTTGGCTCTATAGATGCATAGGATAGTAAACGGATAAAAGATTAAAGATGGATATGATAATAAAATGCCATCGTATTCTGCAGCACTTTATATAGCACAGGTGAGCACAGAGTTTGGGGGGCAGGCACTGGCTATATACTGGGGGGCAGGCACTGGCTATATACTGGGGGGGGGGGCAGGAACTGTCTATATATGGGGGTGCAGGTACTGGCTATATACAAGGTGGGCAGGCATGGGCTCTATACAAGGGGGGCAGGCACTGGCTATATACAAGGGGGCAGGGGGCTACTGGCTATATACTATGGGCAGGGGGCTGGCTATATACTAGGGGGCCTATATGCTGGGGGCAGGGGGCTACTGGCTATATACAAGAGGACAAGCGCTGGCTATATACTGGGGTGCTGCTGGCTGTACACTGGGTGGAGGCTGTAACCAATGCATTTTCCACCCTAGGCTTATACTTGAGTCAATAGGTTTTCCCAGTTTTATGTGTTAAAATTGGGTGCCTCAGCTTATACTTAAGTATATATACAGTATATAGATGGATCTGACATAGATATGGCAAAGATAAAAAGATGATTAGATATGACATAAATAGGTAGATGATGATGAAATAGAGTGATGATGAATATGATAAATAGAAATGAAATATTAGTTTAAGAAATTACACACACAAATATTGGGCCAACGTATATATCTACACTTCATATATGTAGCATCGGCTGATATTGGATAAAAAATGATCCATATATAATAGTGATTTGATGGATGTGAGGGAGACACAATAGATGTAAGATGGTGAGGTAACGTTGGGCCCTATTCACATCAATGCTGGTGCCTGTACTGGGACACCATGACAGAATCTGACAGACCCCATTATAACTGTGGTGCCCGTTATGCACCAGATCCAGCAGGACATTGTGATTTCATTCATTGCATTTTATTTGAGAGGAAAAATCGCAATAAAATGACAGAATCTATTATATATCAGTGGGGTCCAATGGTGGATCCTGCATCACATTGTGGCCGTGATGATGAGTAGTTCACCCGTGGAGGGTTTTTCTTTCTGTAAAACGTTGTGAATAAATACCTGAAACCATCTTTGAACACATGACGTTTCCAAGTTATTTTACAATAATTTCTGGCTTTTCACCTCCAGGTTTAGTCACAGCGCAGTGTGAGGTGACGGCGGCCATCTTGTAATCTGAGGCAGTGTTTTGTGTTCTGTCTGGCGCTATCCATTACAAGGAGGCCCCATAAAATGAATTGGGATGTGTTTTCCCCTCTTTCCGGTGACATTCTTTCCGCAGGGGGAGTGACAGCTGTTCTTTTCAGCGGGAAAGTGACAGCTGCAGATGTGGAAAACATATTAATTTATTGTACAGACAATTTGTCGTCGCCTTTTTGTCAGTAGGCTTCTAATCTGCAATTTACATCCGGCGCTATTCATGTGTAACACCGCTCTCTTCTCAACGATTGGGGGCACTTGTATGAACTTGGTGGGTGGTTCGTCACAAACATCATTACTTTGAATGTACGCCCGCACGGCTGCCATGTTGGTAGTATACCCAACTACCTTTGCATGTGGCCTTTCATGTCTGCATTGACGTCAATAGGAGTAGTAAAGAAAACCTAAACAGTGACTACCGGGTCAAGTGGCCCCGTAGATCAATGCCCATTGTGGCCACTATTTTTGAGTCCTGTCCCCTGTTTAGAAAGGTTAAAATGCTTAACCCAAAGTTATGTTCCCTCCCAATAACGCAGACCTTACTAGTCAAAAATCAGACATCACAGAAAAATAAATTGAGTATGACTGCCAGAATTTGTAGTCTGTTACCATGGAAACAGAGGGTCTGCCTAGGACAATGGTTGCGAACCTATGGCACGGGTGTGGGCACCCGGACCATCACCAAAGAGAGCTCAAGGTATCTACTTGCACTCCTAGGCAGCCCAGGACTTGTCATGCACAATGCTATTGTAAAGCTTTTAGATCTGAATTATCATTGTAGCTCCTTCTCCAGGCACAAAAATTCTTCCTGTTCGGCGGACCATGAATTTGTCCTCCTCCCATCTACTGTATTGGGGTCCTCAGGACACTGAGTTAGTTCGTGACTAAATTGGCGTGTTGGCACTTTGTAATAAATAAGTGGGTTTGGGTTGTAGTTCAGGCACATGGTCTCTAAAAGGTTCGCCATCACTGGCCTAGGAGATGGCTGGAATAAGGATACTATAGGAGCGTCTAGTGGTCACATCTAACGATATTACATAATTTCCTCTATTTCAGACCAAGTTCGAGTCCTTGTTTCGGGCATACGACAAAGACGCCACTTTCCAGTACTTCAAGAGTTTCAAGAGGGTGAGGATCAACTTCAGTAACCCACTGTCCGCAGCGGAGGCCAGGATCCAACTTCACAAGACCGAATTCCTGGGGAAGGAGATCAAGCTGTACTTCGCACAGGTGTGTACATAGCCACTACATGTCCCAGCATGCCCCTCTGCATAGGATGTATTATTACATCCTGCATTGTACTGTATCATGTGTGAGTTAAAGGGATATTCCAGGATCTCTGTTCTTGTCTCTGCTCAGGATCTCTGCTCTGGTTTTTTGGCTCTATTACAGCGCGCCATATATTTCTTAGTGGCTGGGTTTGATATTGCAGCACAACTACATTCATTTCAATGGGACTAAGCTTCAAACCGTGACTTATTGATGTGACATCACCAAATGCATCGTCAGTGTGATAGCTGATCGGGGGATTTCTGGAAAACCAAGTAGTCAGTCACTAATTTTCATTGTCTTGTCCTTTTGCAGACATTGCACATAGGAAGTTCACATCTTGCACCCCCAAACCCTGAGAAGCAGTTCCTTATCTCTCCACCCTCCTCCCCTCCTGTGGGCTGGAAACAGGCAGAAGACGCCACCCCGGTGATCAACTACGACCTTCTCTATGCCATCTCCAAACTCGGCCCAGGTAAGAGGCATATCAAGGCGCGACTATCGATGGTGGCACTGATGGTCTTCTAATGGCTGACATCCACCATAGACTGAATACTTGTGCCCACCAACTCCTATTAAGACCCCCATGTTATCCACACTCCTTAAGGGCAGAGGTGCTTGGGTAAGTCACCATCTTATCAGCCATGAAAGAGAGCTGAACTGTAGTAGCGTCACGTGGCCACTACAGAGAGTATGGAGCAATCTGTTTTCCGCAACGTACATTGTGCCAATATCAGCAGCTTTCCTGGATTTTCAATTACAGACCCATCTACAGGCTTGGGAGTCAGAACAGAACCCCTTTACCCCTACAAAGATAGTGTGTGTAACAATGTACAGGTGAATTATCAGAGCTGTGTGTTTGTCACTGTGTCTCTGTCTTCTCTTTGGTTTTTCTACGTGGGAGAGGTAAATCTACTGCCATATCATCATAAAAGAGCACACAAGTGACAAATACAGCTCTGCTACATCTGTATCAGTGCAGTGCCGGAGCCGCTGTAGTTGTGGTCGTGGCGTTACACCACGGTCATTATTTCCCTGTTCAGGAAGTGGAAGCTATTGATGGAGAAGGTTTCCTCGGAGATGTCCAGAAATAGATGCGGATTATAGAACATGCGTGGGGCCAAGTTTCCATTCTTTCCAGACAAAATCATCCAGTTATTTTTCAGTGTCACTGCTTTTTTTTTTTCCTACATTAAGCTAAAGGGGGGGAAAATATTCCAAGCCGGAGCTGACAAACAACACCTCATCCCCTAAGTCAGTGATGGCGAACCTTTTAGAGCCTGAGTGCCCAAACTTCAACCAAAAGCCACTTATTTATTGCAAAGTGCCAGCACAGCAATTTAAGCTGAAATATATTTCTCCTTGTTCTTTGACAACTTTCAAATGTTCAGCCTCCTAAAGACACCAAAGCAGTTGAAAGGAGGAGGGCAAATACTCCTATCATTGTAGGAAGATTCTGTAAGAAGATTCTTTGAGTCCTGTCTGGTGAACTTCATGCTGGGGTGGTGGCCTGGGTGCCCACAGAGAGGGCTCCGAGTGCCACCTCTGGCACCAGTGCCATAGGTTCGCCATCACTGCCCTAAGTCATAAGTCATGTAGGAAATTGGCGCAGGTCACTCCGGAGAAAAATCCGTCTTATACAGTGTGACGTGGATCCGGCGTTGTAGACTGTTGCTGTCCTGTGCACTGTGACCAGCCCCTAACTTATACCTATGGGGCTGGTAACCCAGCTTTCTACAGACCCTGAATGCCAAATAAAGTTTAGAAAAGAAATCCATATACACTGTATTTTCATACATTTCATACCCCATTTTAGCCCATTATAGGGTGTATGGTTTAATGGGGTAAATCCGGGTGACAGGTTCACTTTAAGTTTAGGATTTTCTCACAATATTGATAACCATTGATGACCTGCCCCTTTCTCTCCACAGGTGAGCAGTATGAACTACACGCCGCCACAGACACCACCCCCAGCGTGGTCGTGCACGTCTGCGAAAGCGATCCCGAAAACGAACTGGAAGTCGAAGAAGACGAAGACGGCATGAGCAAACCCAAACCAAAAATCATCCAGACCAGAAGGCCAGACTACATGCCCATCCACCTGAGCTGAAGAGGAGGAGCGGCGCCTTCCCAGGACAGACGTCCATGAAATTTTTGTAACCTGAGGACGACAGAACTCAGTGTGTAGCACAGCGGTGGGAGAAGCTGAATTTAGACACAACTTGGCTCTTCCGATCCGGTGTGATTTTTGGCTTGTTTTTGTAATCGGCCGCTTTTTGGAGAGTCCATTGGGCCTTACACAACAACCGATGAGGGGGAGAACAAATGCGGCTTTTGAGGCCTATTTTTATTTACTTGCTTTTTCAAAGATTTGTGTTAATGGAATAGTGAGGGCTCCCGGCTTAGCAGCCGTTGTGTGCCGGGACGCGGGAGGCTTCACTATTAACCTACCTTTGTACATATTTGCTGGGATGCGCACACCTGTCCATTGCGGACTGGAAGGAAGACGACAACTTTTTAGTTTTTTTTTCTTCCCGATTTTTAATTATAATTTTGCATGTGAACTCAATGCCGATGCTTTTTCTATCATAGATTTAGGTAACGTTGTTTTTTTTTCCCCCATTGGACTGCGTGACCGCATTTGCGGAGAGATGTAATAAATCGTTACCTGCGCCGTTATTGTATGGGGACAGGAGATGGACATGATACAGTACCGGGGTGATTAGCTCTGATCCGATATATGGCGATGTACGTGACTATAGCTTTTTACGAATTTGTTTTGAATGTGTTATGCTGTCCGTGTGATCCTGGAAAGACCGTGAGATAAAGTATGCAATACCATGCTGACCCGTGTGCTGCTTACTGTGACATACCGTATGGGTTTCACCGATTCAAGATGGTGTCTGTCGTCATCGCCTCGTCACATGACCCGTCTCGCCTTTTAACCAACTGTGCAAAAAACGTCAATCCAGCTGTGTGAGGAAAAAGACTACTTGTCATTGTGTGACTTGTGATTTGTATTTCCTAGCAGCTCTGATCTCTGCCGTCTGTGGAGACTTAGCTGCTGTGACTCACTCCCCCGCCCCCCTCCTCTCCATAGACTTCAATGTAATCTGCTACTTTGCCAGCAAGATGGAAATTTCAGAGTAGAAGCAGATAAGGAAGAATGAGCATTGGGAGGGAGCATTGAGACCTAATTTGCATATCCTTTCCCAAGATGCATTGCCAAAAACATTTGGTATTGGGGGGGGGGGGGTGCAGCTGGAAGTTTACAGATCTTATCCTAATTTTCGATGGTCCCATATCTAAATCCCCAATTGCCAGATTTTTAGACTTCAACCCCAAAAGTGATGGCCGATCCTGAGGATCTCCGCTTGCTGTCAGTGAATGGGAAAATGTTTACGTACAGAGGTTGAGAACCCAATCTTATCATGTCCTGGTTATACAAATGAAGCTAAAGAGGGCATGTGCACCCCTAAACATCCTCCTTAGGGTAGTCCTAGTCTGCAACTGTTTCAATTTTGCCTAATTTTCCTAAGACAGCCCTGATATGGCACTGGGAGAACATCACGATTGTTGCTATTTTTTTAGAAACCTTAAAAGTTGAACAGAACTACTAAAGCAAATTAAGGAACCAGGAGGCTCAGGATGAACTGATGCTATTAAATAGAGGCTCAACTTGATTGCCTAACTCTTACTGTCTTGTAATCTGTGTACCCACGGTTCTTCATCTGTTATGTAAATGTTACCAGACAATAAACTCCTTTGTATTTGTGGGTTTATATACCATCCGCTCAGCACCTTTATTATCCTATGATCACTTCACATCGCAATACCAGGATGGAAAAGTCGTGGAATTATGGAAATCACCGGAACAAAAGACATAATATGCAAAAGAGGGGAAAAAAATGCAAATGATCATCCTACACACGAACGCTACGACTCTCAAAATCCTGGTAACGTTTATAAGAAGGGGTGACAGTGAAAATTATTTTACAGTTTCACATTTTTCTTACGTACGTCTCACCAGGCAGAGCCTCACTGTCAGTGAGAGGGTCCACAGGATTCACATTCAACTGCAGTTTCCTACAAGCCCCATAATTTCTAGCCTCACTGTGCAAACCAATTAGTCGGAGGGTCCAGAGGATTCACATCCCATGACTGTTTCCTACAAGCCCCATAATGCCTTGCATACACTTAATTTTGCTACAATTGTGCAGTCCCCTTCGACATACAGAATAGTCTTTCACACAGAGAACCCCAGCTCAGCATTCAGTAGCCTACCCCCCCAACTATAGACCACACTTATATAGAAAGGGGGGGGGGGGTTAAAGATTGTTTTACCCAAAAAAGTCCTCTTGTGACCACTGACTTACCCCTTGATATTGACATTGAGAGTGGGTAAAAGGGACGTGAAAACCCTGTAGATGCTGTGATTGCTATTGAACGCCACATCCGAGGAGTTAACTACACAAAACCTGCACATGAGTGTGAATTGGACACTGAACCAAAACAACTACGTACCTAACCCACATCTCTAGTGCCCCCACATACCTTAATACTCCCTCCGTACCCCTGATATGGCCCTCATATGCTATAATGCAACTCCCCTCCACCTTATATAATCCCTCCTTATTTCCCTCACCAGAAGTGTTAAGTTTGGGTTTGGTGAGTTTGGTCTGCGCCCCTGGACTTCACCCAAACTCAAACCCCATTCCTAAAAATCTACCAAAAATGGGATAAGGAAAGTACTTAAAATCACTACCCTATAAGCTGCTATTGGTTATTCTCACCGCAGTATAAGATGTTATACTATGATTAGGAGCGTCTAGTGCTCAAACCCCAAAAGTCTTCCTACCACCATGGGGGAGATTTATCACAAATGTCTGAGACTAAAACTTGTTCAGTTGCTCATGGCAACCAATCAGCATTCAGCTTGGATTCTAGAAACATCTGTGTGAAAATGAAAGCTGAGCTCTGATTGGTTACCGTGAGTAACTAGAACAATTTTGTTCTCAGACACTTGTGATACATCTTCCCCTGTATGTCTACAGATTCAACATGAACAAGTATAGCATTCATTATATTGGAGGTGCCGCAGCCGGTTTTCTATATGTATCCAGATAGGTATGTGGATGCAGTTATTGTCACCGTACTTAAAGACCATGTATAGGAGTGTATGAGTGTATAGAAGCAGTTACTGTGGCTGCACTATAGGAGTGTATGAGTATATAGAAGCAGTTACTGTGGCTGCACTATAGGAGTGTATGCAACAACCCTGCCGATGCATAGGGTAGGTAGTTGTTGCGAATAGCACCCTCTCCATGTTAGGAGCTGTCTAGGGAGGCTGAGTTTAGCCAATTAGGGCCAGGGTTAGGTGAGACATCAGCTCACTGAGAGGAGGCAGCTCCCATCGTTCATGCAAAAGAGCCGGCTATAGCAGAGTGAGAAGCATCACTACAGCAGAGTGAGAAGCAGGTCCAGTGGGCAGCTCCTAAAGAGCTGCCATTCAGACACGCTATCAGAATGCAGAGGTATCTCAGGCTGCTGCCTGACACCTCGGGCAAGTCAGGAGGCCAAGCCCCAGAGCAGAGATTCACCACTTGGACTCGGCTCCATATACCAGCACAACCCAAGCTGTGAGCAACCTTTCCTGTGGACCAGCTTTCCAGCCTGCTGAACCTGCTGCTGATGTTAGGCCGTTGCCTGCAGTGAGATGATTTGCACAACGTGTCTCCATGTGATCCCTGGATTAGACTGTTCACCACCACAGGCTCCCCGTCCTCCATCACCCTGGGATTCCCATATACACCTCAGGGGTTACCCCAGGGAGAAACTTATACTATCAGCCTCTCCCTCCCTCCACCTGCTGGAGACCTGCCAGGCTGTAGGCCTGTCCTCCGGTCCCCATACCAAGCCTCGTGACCATAGCGTTCGCAAGTAGAGATGAGCGAGTATACTCGTCCGAGCTTGATGCCCGTTCGAGTATTAAGGTACTCGGAACGGCTCGTTGCTCGGACGAGTATAACTAGAGAGCTGATAGGGTGTAAGGGACAACTAGAGAGCTGATAGAAGGTAAGTGACAACTAGAGAGCTTATAGGTGGCAAGTGATAACTTGAGAGCTGATAGGTGGCAAGTGATAACTAGAGAGCTGATAGGGTGTGAATGATAACTGGAGAGCTGATAAGGTGTAAGTGATAACTAGAGATCTGATAAGGTGTAAGTGATAACTAGAGAGCTGATAGGTGGTAAGTGATAACTAGAGAGCTGATCGGTGGTAAGTGATAACTAGAGAGCTGATAGGTGGTAAGTGATAACTAGAGAGCTGATAGGGTGTGAATGATAACTGGAGAGCTGATAAGGTGTAAGTGATAACTAGAGATCTGATAAGGTGTAAGTGATAACTAGAGAGCTGATCCCACACAATCCTCACAATCCCAGCGCAGACACCTCTTAAATAGTTGTCAATGCCGCGCAAATCCCAAAAAAGACAAATAGTCTAATGAAAGTGCGATCTGCGACCCTTAGTAAATGAGCCCCATTGTCTTGCTTTTAAAACATACAAGACATAGGGTGCTGTATACCGATCACATTTCCATGCAAGTTGAATTTCTATGTAAGTCGGAACTGTATATTTTAGAATTGTAGCTCCAAACTAAAAAAAATTTTAACAACTGGGTTTTCAAAATTTTTGCTGTAATTGGACCAAGAATTATCAATAAAGCTTCATTACAGACACCTTACAGCAGATCATTGCAGCCTGGGACTAAAGTAACATCCAGAGAGGTCACAGTGGGCATAGAGGTCCTTCTGTAACTAAGGGTCGTCTGTAAGTTGGATGTACTTAAGTAGGGGACCGCATGTATATATGTCCACGGCGTTACATTTTGTCTTTTACAAATGATGTGTTGCTTTGTTAGACACATGACTGTGAGAAGGGTGATGTGCCCTGCACCTGAATGTCCATTACATGAACAGCATAGATTTCCATCTTCTAGAATGAACGATCTTATGAGTGACTGAGAACTCAATAGCCCATTCATCCCTCTAGACTGCTGGCCTGTAGCATGCCCTATCTTCTTCCCAATTTGTGGCTTTCCTCCAGATTTGCCAGGGATTTCAGGCCATTTTGGCAGATGAATTTTTTTTTTAGACTTGTGGGAACATGGCCTTAGGAGTCCAACGTCACCAAACATATTTTCGTTTTTATTACTCAGGAAGAACATCTTAGTTTTTATTGCTTTTGGGAAATAAGGCCACCCGCATGCTACCAGCAATAACATGTTTCCTTTTAATTAACGTATTAGGTGCTTTTAGACATTCCCTATAGCAGTTTATTTGTCCATTCCTGTCAGTTTTAACGATTTGCATTATTATAATTGTGCAATTTATATATCAGACACATTAGAGAAATAAATTGAAACTTTCTAAGATTTAGACTGTGCATGGCTAGTGCAGATAGTCTTATGCTGCACCAGATTTATCATAGTGTCTGATGCTGGATAGTAAATCTGTCGCAGTTTAAAGGAAATCTACCATTTGTTTTCATGCATTGTGAACCAAACATACCTTGAGAATGCTTTAGTGGCACTGATGCAGAAATATATCTTGTTTAACCCCTGATTTGAGTGGTTTTATTATAAAATTCAGCACGTTGGGAAAGCTGGGTTGCATGCTGGCTGCCGTTCATAAACCCATAACACAGAGCTTCCTGTACTGTCCAGATATGACTAATCAACCTGAGCTGGATGACTCTTACACAGCAGCTGGTGGATGGTGCAGTGATTGATTACTTCTGCCAGTCAGGGACAACACAGCACTTATGTCACAGCAGTGCATGATTAGGGTAAAAGCAGAAGCACTGGGGCAGCCACAGTAGCAACATAGCCTCATTATCATAATTGTATAATTGTTTTTTCAGCAAAACCACTCCATTCAGGGATTAAACAAGATATGTGGCGGCATCAGTGCCGCTACAGCAGTCTCAAGGTATGTTTGGTTCATAATGCATCAAATCAAATGGTAGATTTCCATTAAGATTGTCTAGTCTAAAATTGCACTTTTTATTTGTTGGAGAATACACCTCATTTTGCCACACTACCGCACAACTTAGGCCATGCCCCTATATACCTTTCCTAATAAACCAAACACTTTTTAGTTGTAGATGTAAATGCCTAAAAAATTTCTAAAACACTGAAAATGTGGCAAAAAACATGGCAGACAGTTTTACAGGTAAAATTACGCTGCTCTCAAAGATCCAAATGATTTTGGCAAATGAGTGAAATTTCAGGGTGAACCTAAAATTTACTGTAACCTCTACAAGTGAACTTAATGTGACCTTTTATAAACTTTTGAATGTACATGTCCAACTGTTCAGTGTTTCATTACTTTTTGCAAAACTTGCTGTTCTCTATCCAGGAGCTTAATGACTAACAACAGGTCTGATCCACAAACTGCCCAATACATTTCCTGGTTAAATTACATTTGTTAATTAAACAGTCCTCCTCATCATGCTGTTTAGATTTGGATATCAACAGACCAAAACGACAAACGTAAAGTATAGTTATGTATTATATATTTATATATCATAGTATTTACATTATATATTATAAAGGATATGTTACCATATATACAGTACTTTGGTATAATGCAAGGACTCCCATCCAGTGCAAGGTGTGCAGTCTGTGGGATTGGGCCAACATATCACCTCATTTGTGTACATGAGCCCTTACTCTGCGCGCAGCTTCTGGTATTATAGGAGACATCATAGAACCCGGACACTACCTACTAGCACAGACAAATTACGGAAACATTCAAGTTGGAGACTGAGAAGAAGTTTCTAGGAAATGTAATATACAGCAAAAGTCAAATAATAAATCTAATGTTGTGTTAATCCCATTGTATATATACAAGACGTTTCTTGAAAGATTCAACTTCCAGAGTTTAGAACCTCTCGTGCTATGAGTAATGTTTTCTATGGTAAAGCATTCCTATTCCTTTAGTCATCTGTACATTCTGAAAACCTTCACTTGGTTATTATTGTTTGGGTAAACAAAGTGACAAGTCCTGACGGCAATGACAATTTGTAGAGGAAGTTATTATTATATAGTGAAATTGTAAAGGGAGTTTCCAGTATTGTGGGAACGTAGAAATATTAATGATGATTACATTGCATGTAATGGCATTGTCAGGGGACCCAGTGGCAGCCCCGTTGTCATACACTGATTTATGTTTAGCATCAGGACATATATTACACAGTTATGTGATTATAAAATGTCACCATATTGTTTATGTGCCTGCAGGACTGGGGTGAGTAATTTATGAGTTACTTATGTAAAGCTTAGATATTCATTGGTCACATCAATATTTGTCTGTTATTGGGTTCACTATATAACTTCCCCATCTCACTTTTACAGGCTAGGACCTGTTTTATAGAAAGTCTATTATCCTAGCTGGATTTTTTTGGAGTTTGGGATGCAGCTTTATTAAAACCTAGGAATGTAGCTACATCTGGCAGTATATTTGTATGGGTATGCTCAGTGTATACAGTCATGGCCAAAAATTTTGAGAATGATACAAATGTTAATTTTTACAAAGTCTACTGCATCAGGTTTTATAATGGCAATTTGCATATACTCCAGAATGTTATAAAGAGTGATCAGCTTAACAGCAATTCATTGAAAAGTCAATATTTGCCTAGAAAATGAACTTTTTCCTCCAAAACACAGGCCTGCCTTAAAAGGAGAAGCTAACATCGTTTCAGTGATTGCTCCAGTAACACAGGTGTGGGTGCTGATGAGGACAGGGCTGGAGATCAATCTGTCATGATTAAGTAAGAATCACACCACTGGACACTTTAAAAAGAGGCTGGTGCTTGGCATCATTGTTTCTCTTCTGTTAACCATGGTTATCTCTAAAGAAACACGTGCAGTCATCATTGCACTGCACAAAACTGGCCTAACAGGAAAGAGTATCGCAGCTAAAAAGATTGCACCTCAGTCAACAATCTATCGCATCATCAAGGTCAAGGAGAGAGGTTCCATTGTTGCCAAAAAGCTCCAGGGCGCCCAAAGGACCAGCAACATGGACCGTCTCTTAAAAGTGTTTCAGCTTGGGGATGGGGCTACCAGTAGTGCAGAGCTTGCTCAGAATGGCAGCAGACAGGTGTGAGTGCATCTGCATGCACTGTGAGACTGCGGAGACTCTTGGAGCAAGGTCTGGTGTCAAGGAAGCAAAGAAGCCACTTCTCTCCAGAACAAACATCAGGCACAGACTAATATTCTGCAAAAGGTACAGGGAGTGGACTGCTGAGGACTGGGGTAGAGTCATTTTCTCTGATGAATCCCCTTTCCAATTGTTTGGAACATCTGGAAAACAGCTTGTTTAGAGAAGACAAGGTGAGCGATGCCACCAGTGTTTTCTCATGCAAACTGTAAAGCATCCTGCAACCATTCATGTGTGGGGCGGCTTCTCAGCCAAGGGAATCGGCTCTCTCACAGTCTTCCCTAAAAACACATCCATGAATAATGTCCTCCAAGAGCAACTTGTCCCAACTGTCCAAGAGCAGTCTGGTGATGAGCAATGCCTTTTCCAGCATGATGGAGCACCTTGCTATAAAGCAAAGGTGATAACTAAATGGCCCTGAACAAAACATAGGGATTTTGGGTCCATGGCCTGGAAACTCCCCAGATCTTAACTCCCCATTTAGAACTTGTGGTCAATCATCAAGAGACGGGTGGACAAACAAAAACCAACAAATTGTGACAAAATGCAAGCATTGATTGTGCAGAAATGGACGACTATCAATCAGGATTTGGTCCAGAAGCTGATTTAGAGCTGCCAGGGAGAATTGCAGAGGTCCTGCAGAAGAAGGGTCAACACTGCAAATACTGACTTGCTGCAGTAACTCATTCTAACTGTCAATAAAAGCTTTTGTTACTCATAATATGATTGCACTTGTATTTCTGTATGTGATAAAAACATCTGACAAACAGAGGGCAACAGATCATGTGAAAATAGAAAATTTGTGTCATTCTCAAAACTTTGGCCATGACTGTACGTCGGGAGAGATGACAGAGCATGTAGAATAAATTCACTGCTTAATGGAAACCTACCATTTCATGCATTAAGAAGAAAACATACCTGGAGAATGCTGTAGCTACACTGATGCAGGATCATATCTTGGTTAATCCCTGAGCTGAGTGATTTTGCTGTACAAACAATTATAACATTCAGGCCTGGGACAGCTAATCAACCTGAGCTGGATCACTCATACACAGCAGCTGGGGGATGGTGCAGCAATCAATTATTCTGTCTGGCAGGGAGAAAACTAATTGCATCATCATCTCCTGCAGAGAAAAACACACAGGCTACAAGAAGTGTGGAAGCATGCGCTGAAGAAGCTATATGAGGGGCAGAGCTTTATTATCATAATGGTATATCTGTTTTATCATCAAAACCACACAGCACAGGGATGAACCAAGAGATGATCCTGCATCAGTGTAGCTACAGCATTCTCAAGGTATGTTTGCTTCATAATGCATCAAATCAAATGGTAGGTTTCCTTTAAATTGCAGTGTTGGTACTTTAAGATAAATAAGTAGGTTTTGGTTGTAGTTTGGGAACTTGCCATCAATCGCCTAGTAGGTGGAAGATTAATAAAAGTGCCCATTACTTCTAGCCCTATTAAAATATGTCAACCAAATTAAATGTTTTGGAGTGCATCATAGGTATGACTAGCAGTCAACAATCTAACCAAGCCAAAAGTGGCCCATGACAGTCTATGTATGGTGGTAGGAAAGGCACCCTAACATCTAATGTCTAATTCCTGTGGAATACAGACTTCTTTCCTTTTCCACCTGACCACGCCCCTTTCCCAAATCCCCAGGAGGCCAAGCCCCTTACTAATTAGAAAAGTGTCTAAAAGATCTAAAGCCTAGGTTTTTTGATACACATGAAGCTAGAAGTCTGACATACAGCACAGACCAAAAGTTTGGACACGCCTTCTCATTCAAAGAATTTGCTGTATTTTCATGACTATAAGCATTGTAGAATCACACTGAAGGCATCAAAACTATGAATTAACACACGTTGAATTATATACTTAACAAAAAGTGTGAAAACAACTGGAAATAGGTCTTATAGTCTAGGTTCTTCCTCCTTTTGCTTTAATTACTGCTTTGCAACCTCTTGGCATTCTCTTGATGAGCTTCAAGAGGTAGTCACCTGAAATGGTCTTCCTACAGTCTTGAAGGAGTTCCCAAAGATGCTTTGCACTTGTTGGCCCTTTTACCTTCATACGGAAAACTCTTTGAATATGAGGGTGTGTCCAAACTTTTGGTCTGTACTGTAAGTATATTAATATTAAGTTCCCCCCAAAGGGAGAGTAAATCAGAGCATTGTGGTATTCCTCTTACATCTAGGCTTTCCTGTTGTGTCCAAGTTAACATACTTGTGCACATTATCCTCGCACACAGTATTCATTCAGGATAGATAAAAGTGAATACTGGCCACACTGCTGATGCATTCATTTTAATTTTGGAAAATTTATGTTTTTTTGTTGCATATTTCAATAACGGAAATCTGTTCTTCATGAGCAGGGCTTGTAGATGCCAGTACATATCTGTGTCATTTACATCATTATTTTCTTGGTTTTTGGACATCTCGGGTGTACACAGGAATTTTGCTTTCATTATACAATAAGAGAAGAAATATAAAGCCGTAAAACAGGTTTTTTTTTTTGTAAATCGGATTCTGGCAATGAACGATTTAAAGTGAGTGTAACCTCAGAAGTGTTATGTGCTTTGATGCAATGTACATTTCATTATAATATAGACTGTATTGTATAAATTCTTGCAGTATTATCATAAAAATCATACAACTTGAGCATTCCATTTGAGAACAGTACACTCCTTCATTGGGGTGAATTTGGGCCCAAAGTTCTTGTTTAGTTACTGTACACAACTTTAATGGATTTTCTTACTTTGTACAGGCGCTCCCCAACTTAAAAATACCCGACTTATAGGCGACCCTTGGTTACAGAGGAACCTCTTGACCCACTGTGACCTATGGTAAAGCTCTCTGGATACTGGTAATGTACCCCAGGCGGCAATGATCCACTGTAAATGTTATCAAAGGTGCCGGCAATGAAGTTTTTTTGTTCATCCTTGTTCCCAAGAGAGCCCAAAATCTAATTGTTAAAAAGTTTTTCCCACGAATCAAAGTTAACTTTGATTTGTGGGAAAACCCCTTTAAAGGAGTATCCCCACAAATTAATGTTATTGCCTGTGTGACCATGCACCTGTGTGACCATGGTCAGATTTCTGTCCACTGCTAGTAAACATCGTAGCTTCTATAAAATGACAGCAAGCAGAGATCTGGAAAACCATGAGGAATTGATACAGAAAGTATATTGGAAAATTGTATAACTTTTTATAATACAAACAGTAACATACATTAGCTGAAATGGGAACACCCCTCTCTGGAGTTACCCTTGCAAAATATGTGGACTGGTACATGTTCAAGTAAAGAACAAACCAACAGAACCTGGGGGTTGCCTGGGAGTCACTTTCTATTGTTCATTTCAGCGAGGTTTATTCTATTTGTCACAGATATTGTGCTTGATATTATCTGCCGTGTGTACACATGGATGCACTATATAATTTAATACAATGAAGATGGATATATTTACTCTTATGTGTAAGGTTAAGCTCACACGGGCATGATAGTAGTGCGTATCCAGCCCTATAGCATGTCCCTGCTTGCACCTCACTTTTGGAGCTGCCTCCTAGACATAGCCAGGGGTTTTTGCAACCCTGCCTTGAAAGTTCTCGCAATATTATATACAGACGGAAAACCCCTTCAACCAGTTTACCACGTGTATCCTAATTTGAGAACTAGAGAGAATTTAGCAGCTTACTTCCCTGACTATCCTGAGAACTAGGATGAGACATTGAATGGGCTAGAAAAGTAAAAAAATATATATTTTTTACAATTAAAAAATAATATAATATTAAACCATTTCAAAATGCATTATGGATGTTCTTTAAAAGGATTCAAGCAGGAAGTGGCATTGATCATGTCAATCTAGTGTTGAGAGGAGGATATCTTACAAAATCAGTACTTAGAAAAGCTCAGTGTTCACAGACTTTTTAGCATTTCATTCATTCACTTTTGTGTAATTTTTTGTACCATTTTTGGTCAAAAGGGCGGACAGATTCCTTTAACACCTTAAAGGGGGTTGCCCATGAAAGAAAATTCTCAAATTTTAATTCCCCTAGTGAAATATACGCAAAAAGATCATTTTTAAGCCCTTACTTTACAATTTTGCTCAGTTTTATTGTTGTTTTAGCTCCTATCACTCAGTGTGAGCAGGGTTTTTTTTTTTTTTTTTTTTTTTTCTTTTTTAAAATTTTATTAAATAGACTCAGTTATTACAAGTGATTCAAAGAAGACAAGAATTTAGGAGATCAGGAACACACAGGTGCCTTCTCCTAGCATCAAACATCCAACATACTAATTAATCATATAATATACAGAGAGTCTACATACATAATAAAATTTGTTAGCGGTTAAAGTTTTTTTTTTTTTTTTTTTTTTTTTTTTTTTTGAGATGCAATAATACCTAAACACCATATCTAGGGGGCGGGGCAAATATATATCATAAATAGCCACCTTATGAGGACTCCATTCCCCCTAGAAATGTCTAACCTATACAAAAAACCAAATACCCGCCCTACCCTCCCAAACCCCCCGCTCCCACCCCACCACCCTCTGCCCGTGCTGGAGATGTGAAAGATAACCAAAATTTTATCTAATGTATCCTTATCCACCCATCCCAAGGTCTCCCAGGGACGAAGATGGGGAACCAGTTCTTCAATTTCTCCACTGGTCCCATAACCCACTTAAACTGCTGCCATTCCTATAGCGTTTCTCGTATGCGCATTCATAAGCTTTAGTGCGAGCAACAAGATTGCTCCATTCTTTCACCACTGGTGGTTTGTCATCTTTCCAATGTTTCACTAATATAAATCTGGCGAGAAAGAGTAGCTTCAACGCTAGATGACTTTTTGCTTTAGAGTCACTGGAAATCGGATGGAAGCCCAGTATCCCGCAAATAGCGTCTCGTGTCAGGGAGCATTGAAGCTGAATCTCTATTATCTTATAGACCTCTTCCCAATATAGACTGATTTTAGGGCAATCCCATAAAACGTGTAAAATGTCGGCATGTGCACTTTTACATCTCTTACAATTAGAGTTTTCACTTAACCCAATTTTAAACATAACAACTGGTGAAAAATAAATTCTATATAAAATATTAAGTTGAGTGCATCTGTGATTTAAATTAATTGTGGATCGCACCACATTTTTGTATATATCTCTCCATTGTGCTGCTGTGATAGGACCAACCTGGTTTATCCATTTTACTTGACTTATATGACTAAAATTCTGGTCTATGTCCAATCTCATCAGGTGATAGATCCTAGACATTTTCAGAAGTGACATCTCTAACCCTAAAATTACAGAGGAGTTACCACCTTCGTGTATCGTGAACTTATCGTGAAATATTTCTTTCCTAAATGCATGTGCTAATTGACAATACCTAAAATAGTCTTTCTCCTCCAGAATCCCCTTCATACACCAAAACTGAAAGGTGGGTAATCCCCCCTGTGCCCCCAAATGCTCCAGTGAATGAATCCCTTTTCTCTTCCAAAATCCGACATCTTCCATTTTATATAATTCTAAAAAGTTGCGATTGCCCCATAGCGGGGTGAAATTGAAACCCCCCTTAATGCCATACAACCTCTTAAAGTCTCTCCAGGTATTCTCCAGTAATACAGCCAATGGAAATGTTTTGCTGGCACAGCGTTTCAATAAACCTGACTCCAGTAGGGCAAGAATAGACATAAATCTATGCCCTACCCGATCACTGATCACCTGAAATACTGTGGAGCAGTTATTTTCAAGGATATACTGCATCTGTGCCGACAAAAAATAGTGGTATAGGGAGGGGAGTGAAAGACCACCCCTCTCCTTGTTAACCATTAATGTTTCCTGTTTAATGCGTACCCTTTTTCTCCCCCATAGTAGTTTATTTATAATCGCACGAATAAGGCCAAACCATTTCCTACCAATCCAACAGGGAGAGTTGCAAAGTACGTATAACATTTGAGGCAACAAAATACTCTTAGTGAGAACCACTCTCTCTGCTCGATTTAATGGCAGCGTATTCCATGTATTCACCTTATTTTTTAGCTTTGCTAATAGAGGGGCCAAATTCAGAGATATATAATCCCCTACGTTTGGTGTAATCTTTAATCCCAAATATTCACATGAAGCTGAAATCTTTAGATCCACCTGGATCAAATTAAGATGAGAATCGGTATCGAGTGGGACCAAAATAGATTTGTGGGTATTGATCTGAAAACCCGAAAACCTCCCGAACTCCCTAATCACCTTCAGGGCTTTTGGAACAGATGTGTTAGAGTCCTTTAGACAGAGCAAGACATCATCGGCATACAACATTATCTTATCTGTAGGTCCGGCCAATCCTCCGCCCCCAATCTCCCCATCTGACCTAATTTTTATTGCCAATGGTTCTATAAAAAAGGCAAATAATAGGGGTGACAGGGGACATCCCTGCCTAGTACCCCTAGACAAACTAAAGAACGAAGAGTAGTCGCCATTTATTCTTATACAGACCCTGGGGGCCTGATAGAAGAGTCTAACCCAGTCAACAAATCTGCTGCCCAGCCCGAATCTCCGCAGAACTTCCCAGAGTTGAGATCCTCTCTATAGAAAGCTGTTTTGTGGAATCCTTAATTCTTTTTTTTTTTTTTTTTTCTTTTTTTTTCTTTTTAAAGATGCAATAATACCTAAACACCATATCTAGGGGGCGGGGCAAATATATATCATAAATAGCCACCTTATGAGGACTCCATTCCCCCTAGAAATGTCTAACCTATACAAAAAACCAAATACCCGCCCTACCCTCCCAAACCCCCCGCTCCCACCCCACCACCCTCTGCCCGTGCTGGAGATGTGAAAGATAACCAAAATTTTATCTAATGTATCCTTATCCACCCATCCCAAGGTCTCCCAGGGACGAAGATGGGGAACCAGTTCTTCAATTTCTCCACTGGTCCCATAACCCACTTAAACTGCTGCCATTCCTATAGCGTTTCTCATATGCGCATTCATAGGCTTTAGTGCGAGCAACAAGATTGCTCCATTCTTTCACCACTGGTGGTTTGTCATCTTTCCAATATTTCACTAATATAAATCTGGCGAGAAAGAGTAGCTTCAACGCTAGATGACTTTTTGCTTTAGAGTCACTGGAAATCGGATGGAAGCCCAGTATCCCGCAAATAGCGTCTCGTGTCAGGGAGCATTGAAGCTGAATCTCTATTATCTTATAGACCTCTTCCCAATATAGACTGATTTTAGGGCAATCCCATAAAACGTGTAAAATGTCGGCATGTGCACTTTTACATCTCTTACAATTAGAGTTTTCACTTAACCCAATTTTAAACATAACAACTGGTGAAAAATAAATTCTATATAGAATATTAAGTTGAGTGCATCTGTGATTTAAATTAATTGTGGATCGCACCACATTTTTGTATATATCTCTCCATTGTGCTGTTGTGATAGGACCAACCTGGTTTACCCATTTTACTTGACTTATATGACTAAAGTTCTGGTCTATGTCCGATCTCATCAGGTGATAGATCCTAGACATTTTCAGAAGTGACGTCTCTAACCCTAAAATTACAGAGGAGTTACCACCTTCGTGTATCGTGAACTTATCGTGAAATATTTCTTTCCTAAATGCATGTGCTAATTGACAATACCTAAAATAGTCTTTCTCCTCCAGAATCCCCTTCATACACCAAAACTGAAAGGTGGGTAATCCCCCCTGTGCCCCCAAATGCTCCAGTGAATGAATCCCTTTTCTCTTCCAAAATCCGACATCTTCCATTTTATATAATTCTAAAAAGTTGCGATTGCCCCATAGCGGGGTGAAATTGAAACCCCCCTTAATGCCATACAACCTCTTAAAGTCTCTCCAGGTATTCTCCAGTAATACAGCCAATGGAAATGTTTTGCTGGCACAGCGTTTCAATAAACCTGACTCCAATAGGGCAAGAATAGACATAAATCTATGCCCTACCCGATCACTGATCACCTGAAATACTGTGGAGCAGTTATTTTCAAGGATATACTGCATCTGTGCCGACAAAAAATAGTGGTATAGGGAGGGGAGTGAAAGACCACCCCTCTCCTTGTTAACCATTAATGTTTCCTGTTTAATGCGTACCCTTTTTCTCCCCCATAGTAGTTTATTTATAATCGCACGAATAAGGCCAAACCATTTCCTACCAATCCAACAGGGAGAGTTGCAAAGTACGTATAACATTTGAGGCAGCAAAATACTCTTAGTGAGAACCACTCTCTCTGCTCGATTTAATGGCAGCGTATTCCATGTATTCACCTTATTTTTTAGCTTTGCTAATAGAGGGGCCAAATTCAGAGATATATAATCCCCTACGTTTGGTGTAATCTTTAATCCCAAATATTCACATGAAGCTGAAATCTTTAGATCCACCTGGATCAAATTAAGATGAGAATCGGTATCGAGTGGGACCAAAATAGATTTGTGGGTATTGATCTGAAAACCAGAAAACCTCCCAAACTCCCTAATCACCTTCAGGGCTTTTGGAACAGATGTATTAGAGTCCTTTAGACAGAGCAAGACATCATCGGCATACAACATTATCTTATCTGTAGGTCCGGCCAATCCACCGCCCCCAATCTCCCCATCTGACCTAATTTTTATTGCCAATGGTTCTATAAAAAAGGCAAATAATAGGGGTGACAGGGGACATCCCTGCCTAGTACCCCTAGACAAACTAAAGAACGAAGAGTAGTCGCCATTTATTCTTATACAGACCCTGGGGGCCTGATAGAAGAGTCTAACCCAGTCAACAAATCTGCTGCCCAGCCCGAATCTCCGCAGAACTTCCCAGAGTCCCACTCCACCCTATCAAAGGCTTTAGAGGCGTCCAATGACAGGATGGAGCGGGACTCCCCCCGTCCCAGCTGAAGGCCAGCAAACAACCGCCTTATATGTATGAGGGTTGAGACGCATTCTTTTAATCTATTCGAAAGCAATTTGGCCACCAATTTAGCGTCAGTATTAAGAATGGAGATCGGACGGTAGGATTCTGCCTCCAAAGGATCCTTATTTTTTTTTGGTAATAAAACTATACATGCCTCATACCAGGACTCGGGTAGTCTCCCCACCCTCTGTGCCGTCTCCCATATCTCCACCATAAGGGGAAGGAGAATAGCGCCGAATCTATTATAAATTTCTAGAGGTAGCCCGTCCAACCCTGGTGCGGAGTTACGTCTGGAGGATGAGAGCGACTCCTCGAGCTCTGAGACAGATATTGGACGAGATAACCTGTCCGCTCTGTCTGTCAATAATCTAGGGAACTGGATATTATCTAAATAGTGGCCTATATCCTCCGCTGATACCTCCAGATCTGAGGAATAAATGTTTTGGAAAAACTGCAGAAAAATACCCCCGATCTCCCGAGCATTGCCAGTTACTTCCCCATGCACATTTTTAATCATGGTGATTCTGTTTGATTCCTGTTGTTTTTTAACTTTGTGAAAAAGCCCTTTTGAAGGAGAGCCACTCTCACAATGTGACTTCTGATCCAGGAAGAATAACTTTTGCAAAGCTTTATTAGTAATAAATCTGTTATACTCCTCTTGTGCTTTATTAAATCTATCATATAAGTCTAGTGAACTATTTGCCTGATAGTCCCTCTCTCTTTTTACGACTTCTTCCTTTAAGTTCTTCTCTTGCCTCACCCATTGTTTACGGAGGAATATAATTTCTGAATTTATTATCCCTCTAAGGAAGGATTTCAAAGCATCCCAGATCAAACCCACATTATCAGAGGTCCGGTTAACGGATATAAAATTGCATAATTCTCTCTTAATTTTATCCTCATCTGTTAATAGGGAGAGCCAATACGCATTAAGTTTCCAGAACCTCATAGCAGGTTTAGTTGAGGCAAGCAGCTCGAGAACCAATGGGGAGTGGTCTGAAATAGACCGGTTATCGTAGCGGATTTTCCGCACCCAGCCAATGGCGTAATCATTGGCCAATGCCAAATCAATCCTGGAGAAGGAGTTATGAGAACGATTGTAGCATGAGAATACTGATAAGTCCCCATTTAAGGACCTCCAGACATCCTTCAAGCCCACCTCCTGACAGAATCTGGAGAAGGGGGTGTCCATCGCGGTTGTACCTACCAACTTCCTTTTCCCTAGTCGATCCTCCTTCTCTGACATAACAGAGTTGAAGTCACCCAGAGCCAATACGGGACAGTCACCAACCTTCTCCAGAAATCGCATCAAACTTATCAGGACGTCATATCTGAAGGGAGG
The DNA here is from genome assembly GCA_019512145.1 of Engystomops pustulosus. Taxonomy (NCBI): domain Eukaryota; kingdom Metazoa; phylum Chordata; class Amphibia; order Anura; family Leptodactylidae; genus Engystomops; species Engystomops pustulosus. The sequence continues at coordinate 27,292,289 of CM033641.1, forward strand.
TGGAATATATATCCCTGCCACAACACATTTAATGCCTTCTAAAATACCACAGAGAAAGACAAATCTCCCCTCTCCATCGCACCAAGCATCTGAGATTTGAAAACTAATAGCTCTATGGACCAGAATAGATACCCCTCTGGAAAATGATGTATAGACTGAATTATATATCTGACTGGCCCACCTCCGGTCTACTAGGGCTAAAGAGTCTTTGTCAAGATGTGTCTCTAACAAAATCACAATAGCAGGAAGTTGTTTGATAATGTAATCAAAAATGATACAGCGCTTCAGACGGTCCTTCAGCCCTCTTATATTCCAGGATATAAACCTAGTACCCATTAGATAAAGTGGATGGGAAAGCAATCAACCAATCAACATCTCCAGCAACAAGGCATCCCTCCCCCCCAAACCCAAACACATGTCCTACCATAGTAGAACTCTACCTACTTAGGCCACTTAACCACCCCCATCCAACCCCTACTCCCCCAAAGCTGGTACACATTGCACATCTGTCTTCATAGACCCTTGAGATCCAGCCAGTCAGAGACTTGATCTGGTGTGCTAAAAAACTGGGACTGACCTTGAAAAATAATTTTTAGTTTTGCCGGAAACATCAGTGAATAAATAATACCTTTATCTCTTAACCTTTTTTTCACCTCAAGAAAACTTTTCCTTTTTTGTAGGGTATCCCTAGAGAAATCCGGATAGAGCGATATTTTTACACCTTGAATCGATAAATCTTTTAAATCGCGTGCTCTTCGTAATATAATGTCCCGATCTCTAGAGAGTAGTGTTTTACAGATGAAGGTCCGGGGATTATTACCAGGAACATAAGCTGCTGAGGGGATTCTATGAGCACGTTCAATGTCAAAACTGGGGGAGAGATGCTCCTTCCCAATTTTTTCCAGAAACCACTCTTTAATAAAGGTAACGGGATCTTCTCCTTCAGCCTTTTCTGGTATCCCTATAACCCTCAAGTTAGCTCTCCTTGAGCGATCCTCCATATCGGCCAGTTTACCTTTAAGGCCCTTGTTTTCACTTTCTAATGAGGACGTAACTTTTTTTAGAGTGCTTATCTCTTTCTCGATATTGCCAATTTTGTCCTCAAAAATTTTCTGCTTATCCCTAACCTTATTCAGATCCTCTCTCAAAAGAGAGACGTCTCCTCTCAGGGCCCCCACTTGATCTGTGAGATCCAAGATGGCTGAGTTACAGGATTTTATAGAGTCAAGAATCTCTCTGAGCATTGCTTTTTCTCCCCCAACTCCCGCCTCGTCGCTCTCCTGTTCTTCCCCCTCGAGGACTGCAAATCTCGACCCCTGTGGTCTATTTTTGGGGTCCTGACACTCGTATTCAGGATTTTTCTGGGCTGTCAGGCCTGTACGAGTTTTCACTGAAGGGGACTTCCATAATTTGTCTAGTTTTGTGGAATTATCCACCTTGGACCCTCCTCTCTCTTTCTCCCTAGGAGATGTTGTACCTAGGGATTTTCTTGATGCGTTTTTTGGTGGCATCATAAAAGGGTCTTAACCGAAACCAAGACAGCCAACCCCTTCTAATACAAACACAACAAATAAGCAATTACACAGTGTATAACACAGGCTTACTGACAGTAGCAATATAGCCCCTAGGCGTCTCTAAAGGTACAGAAAAAAAAGAAAGGACCTTTGATGATAATATCTGCACCGTCTCTACTGAAACCGAGGCAATCTAAGAGACTGAGTTGAGTAGAGTTAGTATGAAAGTAATGTCCATATAATGGAGACTAGTTAGTAACGAATGAGAGATGCAGTTCCATGTAGATGGAGTAAATTAGAAACAAAAAAGAAAAAAAACAAGTTTTAAAGCTAATATTCAATTAGCAAAACAGCCGGACACAGTTAGTACCAGATAGTAGTTAGTACCAGTTAGTTCCAGTTAGATCCAGTTAGTAACAGATGTTAGTAACACCTAAAGTACGGCCATGGGAAAAACCAAGCTCAGATAGATCTCACCCATCCTGTAGACAAGGCTCCAGAGGACTCAGTCAGTCAACAGTCGCATAGCGAGGCGAAGAAGGAGAACAGGCGGTAAAAGGCTGATGGCTCCGACTCCTAAGCTCGCCGACACCGCGGAGAACACCCAAGCCGCCCCATCTCAACAGCGGCGCCCTGGGGTCGCATCCATCCGAGTCAGCGCCTTTTCCGGTCACGATCCAGCCACAGAAATTGCCTTCTCAGTGTACCTCCTGCTGTATGCTTTCATAAGCCCGGAGCAGTGAACAGGGAGCCCATCTGGTGAAGTCAGATGTACGCATGCAGCGCTTCATTCAACCGGATTCCCCGGACAGCCGACCAGCAACGGAGGGGAGACAACAGCATAAAAGCTGTGGAGGACGAAAAGTTAGGACTCCAGATCCTCCATTGTCCGGCGTGCAGCCACCCGATCAGCAGGGGAGAGCAGGTAAGTTGGCGGGGCGGCTGTGCAGCGCGACGTATCTACGTCATGCCGTTGCGTTGCTTTACGGCGTGACTACGTCATGCCGTTGCGCCTCCGTGACTTTCCTCACCATTTACTTTGAGATCCTCTCTATAGAAAGCTGTTTTGTGGAATCCTTAATTCTTATGTATGAGGGTTGAGACGCATTCTTTTAATCTATTCGAAAGCAATTTGGCCACCAATTTAGCGTCAGTATTAAGAATGGAGATCGGACGGTAGGATTCTGCCTCCAAAGGATCCTTATTTTTTTTTGGTAATAAAACTATACATGCCTCATACCAGGACTCGGGTAGTCTCCCCACCCTCTGTGCCGTCTCCCATATCTCCACCATAAGGGGAAGGAGAATAGCGCCGAATCTATTATAAATTTCTAGAGGTAGCCCGTCCAACCCTGGTGCGGAGTTACGTCTGGAGGATGAGAGCGACTCCTCGAGCTCTGAGACAGATATTGGACGAGATAACCTGTCCGCTCTGTCTGTCAATAATCTAGGGAACTGGATATTATCTAAATAGTGGCCTATATCCTCCGCTGATACCTCCAGATCTGAGGAATAAATGTTTTGGAAAAACTGCAGAAAAATACCCCCGATCTCCCGAGCATTGCCAGTTACTTCCCCATGCACATTTTTAATCATGGTGATTCTGTTTGATTCCTGTTGTTTTTTAACTTTGTGAAAAAGCCCTTTTGAAGGAGAGCCACTCTCACAATGTGACTTCTGATCCAGGAAGAATAACTTTTGCAAAGCTTTATTAGTAATAAATCTGTTATACTCCTCTTGTGCTTTATTAAATCTATCATATAAGTCTAGTGAACTATTTGCCTGATAGTCCCTCTCTCTTTTTACGACTTCTTCCTTTAAGTTCTTCTCTTGCCTCACCCATTGTTTACGGAGGAATATAATTTCTGAATTTATTATCCCTCTAAGGAAGGATTTCAAAGCATCCCAGATCAAACCCACATTATCAGAGGTCCGGTTAACGGATATAAAATTGCATAATTCTCTCTTAATTTTATCCTCATCTGTTAATAGGGAGAGCCAATACGCATTAAGTTTCCAGAACCTCATAGCAGGTTTAGTTGAGGCAAGCAGCTCGAGAACCAATGGGGAGTGGTCTGAAATAGACCGGTTATCGTAGCGGATTTTCCGCACCCAGCCAATGGCGTAATCATTGGCCAATGCCAAATCAATCCTGGAGAAGGAGTTATGAGAACGATTGTAGCATGAGAATACTGATAAGTCCCCATTTAAGGACCTCCAGACATCCTTCAAGCCTACCTCCTGACAGAATCTGGAGAAGGGGGTGTCCATCGCGGTTGTACCTACCAACTTCCTTTTCCCTAGTCGATCCTCCTTCTCTGACATAACAGAGTTGAAGTCACCCAGAGCCAATACGGGACAGTCACCAACCTTCTCCAGAAATCGCATCAAACTTATCAGGACGTCATATCTGAAGGGAGGTGGAATATATATCCCTGCCACAACACATTTAATGCCTTCTAAAATACCACACAGAAAGACAAATCTCCCCTCTCCATCGCACCAAGCATCTGAGATTTGAAAACTAATAGCTCTATGGACCAGAATAGATACCCCTCTGGAAAATGATGTATAGACTGAATTATATATCTGACTGGCCCACCTCCGGTCTACTAGGGCTAAAGAGTCTTTGTCAAGATGTGTCTCTAACAAAATCACAATAGCAGGAAGTTGTTTGATAATGTAATCAAAAATGATACAGCGCTTCAGACGGTCCTTCAGCCCTCTTATATTCCAGGATATAAACCTAGTACCCATTAGATAAAGTGGATGGGAAAGCAATCAACCAATCAACATCTCCAGCAACAAGGCATCCCTCCCCCCCAAACCCAAACACATGTCCTACCATAGTAGAACTCTACCTACTTAGGCCACTTAACCACCCCCATCCAACCCCTACTCCCCCAAAGCTGGTACACATTGCACATCTGTCTTCATAGACCCTTGAGATCCAGCCAGTCAGAGACTTGATCTGGTGTGCTAAAAAACTGGGACTGACCTTGAAAAATAATTTTTAGTTTTGCCGGAAACATCAGTGAATAAATAATACCTTTATCTCTTAACCTTTTTTTCACCTCAAGAAAACTTTTCCTTTTTTGTAGGGTATCCCTAGAGAAATCCGGATAGAGCGATATTTTTACACCTTGAATCGATAAATCTTTTAAATCGCGTGCTCTTCGTAATATAATGTCCCGATCTCTAGAGAGTAGTGTTTTACAGATGAAGGTCCGGGGATTATTACCAGGAACATAAGCTGCTGAGGGGATTCTATGAGCACGTTCAATGTCAAAACTGGGGGAGAGATGCTCCTTCCCAATTTTTTCCAGAAACCACTCTTTAATAAAGGTAACGGGATCTTCTCCTTCAGCCTTTTCTGGTATCCCTATAACCCTCAAGTTAGCTCTCCTTGAGCGATCCTCCATATCGGCCAGTTTACCTTTAAGGCCCTTGTTTTCACTTTCTAATGAGGACGTAACTTTTTTTAGAGTGCTTATCTCTTTCTCGATATTGCCAATTTTGTCCTCAAAAATTTTCTGCTTATCCCTAACCTTATTCAGATCCTCTCTCAAAAGAGAGACGTCTCCTCTCAGGGCCCCCACTTGATCTGTGAGATCCAAGATGGCTGAGTTACAGGATTTTATAGAGTCAAGAATCTCTCTGAGCATTGCTTTTTCTCCCCCAACTCCCGCCTCGTCGCTCTCCTGTTCTTCCCCCTCGAGGACTGCAAATCTCGACCCCTGTGGTCTATTTTTGGGGTCCTGACACTCGTATTCAGGATTTTTCTGGGCTGTCAGGCCTGTACGAGTTTTCACTGAAGGGGACTTCCATAATTTGTCTAGTTTTGTGGAATTATCCACCTTGGACCCTCCTCTCTCTTTCTCCCTAGGAGATGTTGTACCTAGGGATTTTCTTGATGCGTTTTTTGGTGGCATCATAAAAGGGTCTTAACCGAAACCAAGACAGCCAACCCCTTCTAATACAAACACAACAAATAAGCAATTACACAGTGTATAACACAGGCTTACTGACAGTAGCAATATAGCCCCTAGGCGTCTCTAAAGGTACAGAAAAAAAAGAAAGGACCTTTGATGATAATATCTGCACCGTCTCTACTGAAACCGAGGCAATCTAAGAGACTGAGTTGAGTAGAGTTAGTATGAAAGTAATGTCCATATAATGGAGACTAGTTAGTAACGAATGAGAGATGCAGTTCCATGTAGATGGAGTAAATTAGAAACAAAAAAGAAAAAAACAAGTTTTAAAGCTAATATTCAATTAGCAAAACAGCCGGACACAGTTAGTACCAGATAGTAGTTAGTACCAGTTAGTTCTAGTTAGATCCAGTTAGTAACAGATGTTAGTAACACCTAAAGTACGGCCATGGGAAAAACCAAGCTCAGATAGATCTCACCCATCCTGTAGACAAGGCTCCAGAGGACTCAGTCAGTCAACAGTCGCATAGCGAGGCGAAGAAGGAGAACAGGCGGTAAAAGGCTGATGGCTCCGACTCCTAAGCTCGCCGACACCGCGGAGAACACCCAAGCCGCCCCATCTCAACAGCGGCGCCCTGGGGTCGCATCCATCCGAGTCAGCGCCTTTTCCGGTCACGATCCAGCCACAGAAATTGCCTTCTCAGTGTACCTCCTGCTGTATGCTTTCATAAGCCCGGAGCAGTGAACAGGGAGCCCATCTGGTGAAGTCAGATGTACACATGCAGCGCTACATTCAACCGGATTCCCCGGACAGCCGACCAGCAACGGAGGGGAGACAACAGCATAGAAGCTGTGGAGGACGAAAAGTTAGGACTCCAGATCCTCCATTGTCCGGCGTGCAGCCACCCGATCAGCAGGGGAGAGCAGGTAAGTTGGCGGGGCGGCTGTGCAGCGCGACGTATCTACGTCATGCCGTTGCGTTGCTTTACGGCGTGACTACGTCATGCCGTTGCGCCTCCCCAGAAAAGCTCAGTGTTCACAGACTTTTTAGCATTTCATTCATTCACTTTTGTGTAATTTTTTGTACCATTTTTGGTCAAAAGGGCGGACAGATTCCTTTAACGCCTTAAAGGGGGTTGCCCATGAAAGAAAATTCTCAAATTTTAATTCCCCTAGTGAAATATACACAAAAAGATCATTTTTAAGCCCTTACTTTACAATTTTACTCAGTTTTATTGTTGTTTTAGCTCCTATCACTCAGTGTGAGCAGGGACGCTCTAAACAGACACATTATGATCCCTCTAGTGCTGTGAGATGCTGTGTGCTGGCAATGTGCTTAAATTATCAGGATCCAGGTTTATATGCACTTTCATTTAGCTTCTGAACATTCACTAGTATCTGACACAGAAAAAGAGAGATGAGACAGAACAGAGATTTGAGATGATGAGATCCATTAGCTGCATATAACATACAATGACATTCACAGCTCTGCTACATCTGAGCTTTAACATACACTGTCAACTCTGGTGTACCTCCCTCCCCTGGATAAAGACCTTATCTGTCTTAAGCTTGTAGTTTACTCTCCTTACACTGCTTGCTGGCAGGAAATCTGTGTGTGCGTGAGCTCATCTTGGAATGCAAGGGCAGTAGCTGATGCAGAGAGAAGCTCAGTGTAATATCAGACAGGAGAGGAATCTGCCATACATGTCTCCATATTCTATAGCTATATGGTTTTTATTACTAAATCAAGAGAGAGGATTATTAGGGCATGTTTGTTGCGGAAAAAGGCAATAGTCAGATTGGTTCTATTATACTGCACATCTAACTTTTTAATCACTTTCTATTGCATATCTTTGGGGGGCAGGAAGCACTAAAATGTAAAAATTTTTATTTGTTTTTTACTTTTTATCCCTTTTACAGTACCGGTATAATATTGTAATATCTGCTTGGCCAAGGTCGTTACGAACGTGACAATACCAGTTTTGTGTGTGTGTGTTGGAGGGGGGTTGGTTCAACACAAAATATAATGGTATAATGATCGTGCGCGGCTGTCTGCTCCATACTCTGACCGAGCAATGAGGGGTCCGACGGAGGTATGTCGTTTTTGTCATCTGAGGGGGTCTCATCACTGAGACCCCCACCGATCAGCAAGTTAGGCCCTATCCTGTGGATAGAGCCGAACTTATGTTTATGGGGAAACCCCTTTAACGGTTTTCATTCCTTTTATGCTACATGCCGGTCATTACAGTGTTTCCCCAAAGCTGCTCTGTATGCTTATTAAGGCTTTATTTTTATGTGGCAAGCATAAACGACAGGAAAGCCCCTGATGTATTTGCTGAGGGTATACAGCCTCCGTCTTCTTGTTAAATATTGTATACTCTGTAAAACGCAAGGTGTAAAGATGCAACAAGCTCTGTACTCTGCTGGGCAATGTAAATGCTCAGCAGACGACATTGGGGCATGGATGCAATGTGTTGCATCCCTCCCCAGCCTCTGCTGAGGATACGCTCGGAAAGATCCCCAGTGATGTCTGCTGCTGATGTTTGCTCCTTTTCCCGCTTTCACGGAGAGGGGGGCTGGACAACTTATTCCACTGTATGTGCATACACTGGAATATATCTTGACCCTCTACTCTGAGGGAACATCCAGAATCCTCCCAGCAGATGTTCCATAGAGCCAATATGTGATGCAATCTTAATGTGGTATCCTTCCAAGAAGTGTCAAACATAAAGAGTATCACCATAGAGAATCACAGGGACTGTACAACTTATTGCAAAGTATTGCTGTATACCGCCATTCACCTGTATTGAACTGAGCTGGTAGCAGGCAATGTCACTGATAACCATGACAGGCCTGGGTTGTAAAAGTGACTCACACTGGAGTTCTTCTGTCCGTTCTAACAACTGATTGGTTTGGATGCCAGTTGTCGGACCCCAACTAATCTAATATCAGTGACCTATGCTATGTATAGAGCAGGGGTAGCAAGCTCAATTACAGGGCCACATGAGCCAAATTGTTGCATTTAAAGAGGACCTGTCAGCCTGAAATACGGCACTAGGAGCTGCTTACTAACGTAAACAACTCCTAGTGCTACAACAGTCCCAGCAGTGTTACACTGTTAGCGTTATCGGAAACCTCCGATAAGGCTAACACCTCTGCAATGTGCAGTACAAACGCCAGACTGCTCTCAAAGTCCGGCGTATTCATGATAGGGCAGTGCTGATTGCCACGCGTCATGTGGCAGTCACCACCCCCAAACCCTGCCCCCTTATGAATACGCCGGACCGCTTTGTACCGTACACCTATTTTTAGGTTTCCGATAACGCTAACAGTATAACTTTGTTGCGTTTGCTTTAGCACTAGGAGCTGCTTACTTCAGTAAGCAGCTCCTAGTGCCGTATTTCAGGGTGACAGGTCCTCATTAAACGGCTGAGTTTAAAAGCTTTACAAATATAACATTGTCCTCGCAACTATTTCTAAATTCTCCTCTACTCCAATGTATTGTATCTAACCCTCCCAACATTTTCTGCAACATTTGGAGCATAAGGTGTGGGCTATATCATATGTAAGGACAGTACCTCAGCTTTATTTGGTAGGGTCATCGAAGAACCTGAAGCTCCAATGAAGATTTGGCAATGGCTGTTGAGTAGTTGTATCTATCAGCTCAATCCAGCCTTCATACACTGCAGATTTTATGACCTCGTCAAACGAGGTGGCCATGAGCCTTGTGTTTAATGTGTATTATAGACCATCAATATTTTAATCCTGAAAAGGGCCCTGTTCCTGTTTGTGTGCCATTGCATTCCTTTACCATAATCATTCCTTCCTATTAATGATAATGTGACGTGATATGTTTTCAATTCCTTTTATGCATCCACTCCTCCGAAAGCCTTTTGACATGAACGTTCAAGAGACCGATATCGGTCCCCATAGACGCCTATGGCGCTGGCCACGGTATGGTCAGCACACACGTGTTACTATATCATCGACGGAAAAAGAGAGATATCGGTACCCACAGACACCTAGGGCCCCCACCCCTGTTGGACTGTGATCACACACGTGTCACTATACTGTCGACAGAAAAAAAGATAGAGCATGCATTCTCTTCTTCTGTATGTACAGCCAGGGCTGCACTCCTTCCCGTTCTCCCGGCCAGGGTGTAACATGCAACGTGTGAATACAGTGAATACAGTATACATGTTTTGATCTGTGTGTATATGTAATATGTTTACACTGCATTGACAACAAAACAAAAACTACAGTAAAAAAAAACAACTAAGTACAAGAAGTTATTTTCTGATTTATTTACAAAAAAAAGTGAATTCTCCATTCAAAAAGACACAAATCTTACGACAGCGTTATATCTCACATTTAAAACATTGTAACAACAGACCTAATTTGTCCACCCTTAGCTCCTAAGTTTCATGAAGCAGCAACCTCTGGACATTTATTCTCTTGAAAAACTTCACCTTAGCCTCAAATATCTAGAGACAAGAGGAAGGTTAAAGCGGTATTCCCACAATTACTCTAATTCTCTGTTTTTAACAAAAATACAGCATTTCACAGATATAATTCCAACCTTTCGATTGCCCCTAGTTCTGATCGTGAATCTTCTGACTTGGGGTCGGAGAAGCCATATTGCTCTTCTGTCTGATGCTGCAGTGAGCTCCTCTCTGCCTCCAGCCCCCACCCTTACATTCCAGAATGAGCACACACAGAGGCCTTCCTGCCGAAAACTACAGGCAGATAAGTTCTTTATCCAGGGGCATCTGTCTCATCTTTCTTTCTATGTGTCAGATACTAGTGAATGTTGAGATGAATGAGCTAAATGAAAGAGTTTATAAACCTGTACCCTGATAATCTAACCACATTGTCAGCTCACTGTATCTCACATCACATAGGAATCATGAAGTGTCTGCTTAGAGAGTCCGCGGCCACACACTGGGATTTTGCACTGACCATCACTGGGTGATAGGAGCTAAAACAGCAATAAAACTAAGTAAAATGTAAACATCACTAGATGATTGAAATTTTAGAATTTTTTTTCATGGGCAAACTCCTTTTAAGAAAGGACACATTAGTCGAACCCCTGCCTACAAACTACAGGGCCATAGTGATATGGTAAAAATATACTTCCTTATGAAATGGGATTAGATAAACTAAGCTAATCATGATCACTACACAGCAATGGCTTCAGGATGAGGTTCTGCAGTATAAAATACCATAAGCCATGTAATAACATTTATCAAATCCACTAATAAATTACAGATCTTACAAATTTCGCTACCACAATTCACCTACCGGTATATTTTTTAAAGACACTACACCTAGATTTCCAACCATTTATTTATTGATGTTTTTGTAGAAAGTCCTTTAGTTATTATTACTATCCAAAGGGAAAGGGGTTCGGACTGATGCACCATCTGTCCAGCGGACTCGTAACAGCAGCATCGACTGTCTTTATAGTACTGTTATAGAAAAGCTTTTTAGAAAGACGAAGCTTAGCTCCAGTTCCCACCTCCAATATGTAAGCTGAATTTTGCTATCCTAAGCCGTGTCCCCATATCCAGTCACTTAGCAGCTCAAACGTCTATCTCCAGGTTCACGGTCAATGTGTTAACAATTAGGTTACTCTCCTTTAGAACTTGATGGTTGCAGGTAAATTAATAAACCTTAATTTAAAAAAAATCTTTATTTATTACATAAAAAATCATAAAATATTAATAACATGCATAGTGGTGTGGTGGAGAATCATCTAACAGTCCTCAATTTTGAAAGATGATTCACCTTGTACAATCCATATATCCAGTGTATTGTTGGGAAGACATTTCATGTGGACGGAGCATTTGAGTTGACATTTTAAATATAGAAAAATTTTACATACCAATAAAAATAGTAAAAACTAATTTTTAATATTAACAGAAGCAATTATTTTTGGACTTAGCAGGTGAGCCTTGCACCATTGAGAAGAAGATTAAGCACAGTGATCCCCCGGAGTCTCCACAGTAATCTTTGGCTACTCTTCTTCTCAAGAACATCTGGGTCCTCACACAATCTGTAGTTGGTTCAGCGATGTTGACTTTGGTTGTTGGTTTGGTTCTTTTGGACTTGTGTTCATGGTGGGTACCTGAACACTGGTGAGGATGGTAACGTAGGTGGGCCTCCGCTGGTCCCTTTCTACATTCCTTAGACTTGAGGACCGCTTTTGGTCCTGACAGAGGTTTCTCTCTCTCAGAGCTCGAGTGATTTGCTTCCAGTATGATTTGGATTTGCTGCATAGTTTGGACATGTGCAGGGTTACCTCCAAAGACACATGTTAGTTTTATGTCCCCTTTGTACACTAACATTTAATACCACAGTCTCCGTCTCGGATACAGACCAGATGCATTCGGCTTTGTCTTTACTGACAAATTTGCCTTGAAGTGAGCCTTTCCCTCCTCTCGATCCTCTCTCTTTTCTCTCCATACGAGAAGGGGATTTTGGCTTCTCTTCTTACCTGCTCCTCTTTGTTTGTTTTTTTTCCTTCTCTTTGCTTATTTCCTTCTACTAGGAAAGTATGTGATATCAGGAGGGTCGCTACAGTAAGCAAGGCAAACGTTTCCAGCTTCATGATGTGCTGTCACAAGAAACAAAGGATCACATTATTAACATGGGTAGATGTATAGGAAGTTGGATATCAAGATTTAAGAATAGAAAGATAATTAGTATACTTCAACTTCTGTCTATCTTAAAGATCACAATGGTAAAGCGGGTGACTTAAAATACATAACATCAGGCCTAGAACTCTCTAGAGTTAGAAATCAGAAACCATGTGGCAGATTTTGTATATTGTATAATGTAAATGTAAAGGGTTGGCCACTATAGAAAGCTTTAGCAGGGCAAGTACAGGGCCCTTATAGGGTCACCCATAATGTACTGCCCTAGTAAATCTTCTTTGTAGTCACAGGAGCAGTGGGTACGTCACTGCTAGCAGCAGGATTCAGGACTTCCTGTGATGTCCTGCTGGCTTCCTGAAGATGTAGGGGACTATGCAGTCATTACCGTATGCAACCCCCTCCATGATAACCACTCCATATACTAGGTGGAGTGGCATGGGAGTAATTATCCAGAGGAGTTTCAACAAAATAACTGCATTGCCTCCTTCATCAGCTGGAAGCCAGAGGACACGGGCTTTCACAGGAAGTCTGCTGCTCGGGGTCATGTGATGCACACTCTGTGGACTACAGAGATACTTACTAGGGTAAGTACAAAATGTAGGTGACCCCTATATGGGTCTTGTAATTATCAGGTGAAGTGTTTTACAAGTTCCGAGCTGCTTAAGGCCCTATACACAAAATAAATGTTTAAAAAAAATCTGCTGATTTTGGTGGATTTGGAAACTTATCAATATGTAGGGGTCTTTAAACTTCCTTAAATTCATGCGGAAGGTAATTCAACTGCTCAATCTTTTGCTACAGGGAACATGAAAGACATCACTGAATAGCTGTCTGTAGACGAGATTGCTAAAGCTTGACTACTACAAATTAAGATACACCTACTCCAATAAGTTTGGTGTACTTTAAGACTTACAATTCCAACTTTCTTCAATATTACTTAATTTATGGCAGAAATTTGGATGCATGTTGTGGTCATCTGTTTCCATAAACCAAACCCCTTTGCAACAAAGCCACATCCCTTTTGAGGGACGTGGCTTTTTTGTGTAAATTACACAAATTTCCACCTCTTTATAAGTGCCCTTAAATTGCAGAAATCCGTTCTGGACAAATTACAGCATCCATATTATAATTGCTGTTTTTGCTATTATGAATTATTATAAGAACACATGCATATAGTGTTACACTTTGAACTTAAAGAGGTATCCAGTCTTGGCGCATTTTTACATTTAATATCATATCATTTGCATATGCCAATAATTCTTCAATCGGATGTTATTAAAACCAAAATTACATGTGTGATTAGATTAATTGTACAAAAATGTAGCTACGTTGTCCCTCAGAAACAAGATAGCTTCCTGGATACGACCACCCCGCACTTAGCAGACATGCACTATTCAGTCCGCCTGGCTCAGCATCATTACCAAAGGGCAGCTGTGGGATATTCAGTAACTTCCAGAATTCCATATACAGAAACCTTCTGTTTCTTGTGCAATCCCCCAGCAGAGGTGGTTGTATCCAGGACACAGTCTTGTTTTTAAGGGACCATATGAGTACATTTATGGGAAATTATCTTCACACAGGAACATTTTTTAATGACATTTAATTGAAAAAATGTATTATATTATTGGCAGATTACTTAAATCAATTTAATGCCCAGACGAGAATACCACTTTAAATGAATATATTGGAGGGGACCTCTCAGTGATTGGCGTTATGCCAACCCCCCCTCTTACAAGGAATTACGACGAATATAAGTGCCACAAAAGTAAAGCTAGATCATTGATAAAGGAGCCTGTGTTGTTATGTCTGTGGGGGCTGTGCTGACTGGTTCCATTTAACTTGACCTGAACCTGATAACCTTATGTGCCAGAATAGAAATGCATTGCATCATGCTCTACAGTGGATGTGATGCATCTACAGGACCGAGGGAGCAGACGCTGCGTAGTGTGGTGCGAGTTACAGGCTACTTGCAGGTTACATCTAAGAGTGACTCAAGCGAGGGAAAGTAAATAGTTGTATACCTGAGTCACTACACATGTCATGCCCCGGCCATTAAGGGTGTGATAATCCCTGCTTTAATTTTAAAATACGAGGGACAGAGGTGTTGAACCTTTCAGAGACTTCGTTCCCAAACTACAACTGAAACCGAGTTATTTTTTGCAAAGTTCCCACATAGCAATTGGAGCAGTAACTTATTGCTCCCTGTTCTGCCACACCTTTGAATTGCATTGGCGTCACGAGGACACCAATACAGTTCAAAGAAGGAGGAGAGATATTGATCATCAGTCTACTACAGTGACGGAAGGAGGATGCCTTGAGCCTTGTCTGGTGTACTCTGTGTTGGATTGACAGCACGAGTGCCCACAGTGGGTCACACCTTTGCGACCCTTGCCATAGGTTTGCCATCACTGACATAGGGTCACAAATATTCCCTTATGTATTCAGGTTCCAGCCTCGGCTACATTCAGAACTCCCATACAAGTGAATAAAGAGACTCGTGCATGTACGACCCCTCCCATTCACGTGTTAATTTTTGAATGTCCCACAAAAATCCTTAAATGCTGAGATGTGAACACATCACAGGCAAAAGTGCTTTATGTCCAGTGCATAGACTATGGACACCAAAGGCCACCAAAGAGGGAGTTGTCTTTGTAATGCACCGTCTCTTAAAAAAATCAACAAATATTAATTTTCCCAGAATCCTTAATATTTATGAGCTGTCGAAATCAATATGGCATCTCTGTATAATACAGTATACTAGGCCCTTAACGGAAGGATCACATCTAGTGAAAGTTTCATAAGTTAGTAATTATATAGAAACAATATTTTTCATTACTTTGTATTTTATGATATTGTATTGTCCATAGATAAACTTTTCATATCCGTTCATTGATGGCTAGGGAACATACCCACGTAAGAGGAAAATACTTACAGAGAAATCTCCTTACTATACCTTGTGGTTAGAAGGTTTTCTCCTCGGGTGGTCTTCTGTGCAGCGTGGTGTCACATGTGTTGCTGTTGTAAATGAGAGGTATTTATAAAGTGTAGAGGACACACTCTAAACTCGGATTATGAACACAATCTTCCAATATTTGTTTCAATAGACTCGTACGAGACACACCTCTGGATATAGGCCAGTATAAGATGTGCGAACTGACAACCGTAATACTGGATTTCCTTTTGTGTTCCATTGTTTGCTGCCAAATACCTGCTTTGCAGTTATTGGCAGGAAGTCTTCATGTCTGTGTACCAGCATAAGCCCTCTTCGGAGTGTGTATGTAATGCAGGCATCTATACAATGCAGGAGCTGGTTCTCTAGTGTATCGCATCAGTGATGTGTACAACTTGTTTAATTTTGCCTAGTCACACAGCAGATGCTAATGAAAGGTACAATATAACATATATTTTTTCTGTAAAACCTATTTTTTTTTATACAAAAACACTTTGGCAGTGTATGTACTATGCGCTGTGGGGACTGGGGGAGTGCTAAAATGGGTCTCCTGGTGACAGGTTCCCTTTAAAGAAAAGACCCAAGTGCCCTGTTCAAATTGCTTTTAGAAAGACAAAGCTTAGCTCCAATTCACACCTCCAATATGTAAGCTGAATTTTGCTACCCTAAGCCGTGTCCCCATATGCAAGTCCCTTAGCAGCTCAAACGTCTATCTCCAGGTTCTCGGTCAATTGTGTTAACAATTTAGGTTTACTCTCCTTTAGAACTTGATGGTTACAGGTAAATTAATAAACCATTATTAAAAAAAAATCTTTATTTTATATACATAAAAATCATATAAAATATTATAACATACATAGTGGTGTGTATGTGTGTGTATCATCTAACAGTCCTCAATTTTGAAAGATGATTCACCTTGTACAATCCATATCCAGTATATTGTTGGGAACACATTTCATGTGGACGGAGCATTTGAGTCGACATTTTAAATATTTTACATACCAATAAAAATAGTAAAAACTAATTTTTAATATTAACAGAAGCAATTATTTTTGGACTTAGCAGGATGAGCCTTGCACCATTGAGAAGAAGATTAAGCACAGTGATCCCCAGGAGTCTCCACAGTAATCTTTGGCTAATCTTCTCTTCTCAAGAACATCTGGGTCCTCTACACAATCTGTAGTTGGTTCAGCGATGTTGACTTTGGTTGTTGGCTTAGGTTCTTCTTGGACTTTGTGTTCATGGTTGGGTACCTGAACACTGGTGAGGATGTAACGTAGGTGGGCCTCCGCTGGTCCCTTTCTACATTCCTTAGACTTGAGGACCGCTTTTTGGTCTTGACAGAGGTTCTTCTGCTTTCTCAGAGCTCGAGTGATTTGCTTCCAGTATGATTTTGGATTTGCTGCATAGTTTGGACATGTAGCCGGGTTACCTCCAAAAACACATGTTAGTTTTATGTCCCCTTTAGTACACTCAACATTTAAAACCACAGTCTCCGTCTCAGATACAGACCAGATGCATTCGGCTTTGTCTTTACTGACAAATTTGCCTTGAAGTGAGCCTTTCCCTCCTCTCGATCCTCTCTCTTTCTCTCCATTACGAGAAGGGGATTTTGGCTTCTCTTCTTTACCTGCTCCTCTTTGTTTGTCTTTTTTTCCTTCTCTTTGCTTATTTCCTTCCACTAGGAAAGTATGTGATATCAGGAGGGTCGCTACAGTAAGCAAGGCAAACGTTTCCAGCTTCATGATGTGCTGTCCATAAGAAACAAAGGATCACATTATTAACATGGGTAGATGTATAGGAAGTTGGATATCAATGCTTAAGAATAGAAAGATAATTAGTATACTTCAACTTCTGTCTATCTCAAAGATCACAATGGTAAAGCGGGTGACTTAAAATACATAACATCAGGCCTAGAACTCTCTAGAGTTAGAAATCAGAAACCATGTGGCAGATTTTGTAATATTGTATAATGTAAATGTAAAGGGGTTGGCCACTTATAGAAAGCTTTAGCAGGGCAAGTACAGGGCCCTTATAGGGTCACCAATAATGTACTTGCCCTAGTAAATCTTCTTTGTAGTCCACAGGAGCAGTGGGTCACGTCACTTGCTAGCAGCAGGATTCAGGACTTCCTGTGATGTCCTGCTGGCTTCCTGAAGATGTAGGGGACTATGCAGTCATTACCGTATGCAACCCCCCTCCATGATAACCACTCCCATATTACTAGTTGGAGTGGCATGGGAGTAATTATCACAGAGGAGTTTCAACAAATAACTGCATTGCCTCCTTCATCAGCTGGAAGCCAGCAGGACACGGGCTTTCACAGGAAGTCCTGCTGCTCGTGGGTCATGTGATGCACAACTCTGTGGACTACAGAGATACTTTACTAGGGTAAGTACAACATGTAGGTGACCCCTATATGGGTCTTGTAATTACCCAGGTGAAGTGTCTTACAAGTTCCGAGCTGCTTTAAGGCCCTCATACACAAAATAAATGTTTAAAAAAATCTGCTGATTTTGGTGGATTTGGAAGACTTATCAGTATGTAGGGGTCTTTAAAACTCTCCTTAAATTCTATGCGGAAGGTAATTCAACTGCTCAATCTTTTGCTGCAGGGAACATGAAAGACATCACTGAATAGCTGTCTGTACGAGATTGCTAAAGCTTGACTACTACAAATTAAGAATCACCTACTCCAATAAGTTTGGCGCACTTTAAGACTTACGATTCCAACTTTTCTTCAACTATTTACTTAATTTATGGCAGAAATTTGGATGCATGTTTGTGTCATCTGTTTCCATAAACCAAACCCCTTTTGCAACAAAGCCACATCCCTTTTTGAGGGACGTGGCTTTTTTTGTGTAAATTACACCGCATTTTCCACCTCTTTTAATAGTGCCCTTAAATTGCAGAAATCCGTTCTGGACAAATTACAAGCATCCATATTATAATTGCTGTTTCTTTCCTATTATAGAATTGTGCAATCTTTTGCCCTGAAGCCGCTACATTGCATTGTGTTACACTTATGAAACTTAAAGAGGTATTCCCATCTGGGCATTTACATTTAATATCATTCATTTGCAATATGCAAACATTTCTTCAATCGGATGTTATTAAAACAAATATTACTGTGTGAAGATAATTTGTCAAAAATGTAGCTACGTTGTCCCTCAGAAACAAGATAGCTTCCTTGGATACGACCACCCCGCACTCTAGCAGACATGCACTATTCAGTCCGGCCTGGCCTCAGCAATCATTACCAAAGGGCAGCTGTGGGATATTCAGTAACTTCCAGACATTCCATATACAGAAACCTTCTGTTTCTTTGTGCAATCCCTCCAGCAGAGGTGGTTGTATCCAAGGACACAGTCTTGTTTTTAAGGGACCATATGAGTACATTTATGGGAAATTATCTTCACACAGGAACATTTTTTAATGACATTTAATTGAAAAAATGTATATATATGGCAGATTACTTAAATTCAATTTGAATGCCCAGACGAGAATACCACTTTAAATGAATATATTGGAGGGGACCTCTCAGTAGATTGGCGTTATGCCAACCCCCCCTCTTACAAGGAATTACGACGAATATTAAAGTGCCACAAAAGTAAAACATAGATCATTGGGATAAAGGAGCCTGTATGTTGTACTGTCTGTGGGGCCTGTGCTGACTGGTTCCATTTAACTTTGACCTGTAACCTGATATGAGGATGTGCCAGAATAGAAATGCATTGCATCACGCTCTACAGTGGATGTGATGCATCTACAGGACCGAGGGAGCAGACGCTGCGTAGTGTGGTGCGAGTTACATGCTACTTGCAGGTTACATCTAAGAGTGACTCAAGCGAGGGAAAGTAAATAGTTGTATTACATGAGTCACTTTACACATAGTCATGCCCCGGCCATTAAGGGTGTGATAATCCCTGCTTTAATTTTAAAGTACAAGGGACAGAGGTGTTGAACCTTTCAGAGACTTCGTTCCCAAACTACAACTAAAACCGAGTTATTTTTTGCAAAGTTCCAACACAGCAATTTGAGCAGTAACTTATTGCTCCCTGTTCTGCCACACCTTTGAATCGCATTGGCGTCACGAGGACACCAATACAGTTCAAAGAAGGAGGAGAGATATTGATCATCTGTGCACTGCCTGGATCGAAGGAGGATGCCTTGAGTTATGTCTGGTGTACTCTGTGCTGGATTGACGGCCCGAGTGCCCACAGTGAGTCACACCTTTGCGACCCTTGCCATAGGTTTGCCATCACTGACATAGGGTTACAAATATTCCCTTATGTATGCAGGTTCCAATATCGGCTACGTACAAGTGAATAAAGAGACTCGTGCATGTACGACCCCTCCCAGGTCCTACAAAAATCCCTAAATGCTGAGATGTGAACACATCACAGGCAAAAGTGCGTTATGTCCAGTGCATAGACTATGGACACCAAAGGCCACCAAAGAGGGAGTCCTCTTTGCAATGCACCGCCTCTTAAAAAAATCAACGAATATTAATTTTTCCCAGAATCCTTAATATTTATGAGCTGTCGAAATCAATATCACATCTCTGTATAATAAAGTATACTAAGCCCTTAGTGGAAGGATCACATCAAGTGAAAGTTTCATAAATTAGTAAATAAATAGAAACAATATTTTTCATTACTTTGTATTTTATGATATTGTATTGTCCCATAGATAAACTTTTCATATCCCGTTCATTGATGGCTAGGGAACAATACCACGCTAGGAGGAAATACTTACAGAGAAATCTCCTTCTACATACCTTGTGGTTAGAAGGTTTCCTCCTCGGGTGTCTTCTGTTGCAGCGTGGTGTCACATGTGTTGCTAGTTGTAAATGAGAGGTATTTATAAAGTGTAGAGGACACACCTAAACTCGGATTATGACACAATCTTCCAATATTTGTTTCAATAGACTCGTACGAGACACACCTCCTGGATATAGGCCAGTATAAGATGTGCGACCTGACAACCGTAATACTGGATTTCCTTTTGTTGTTCCATTGTTTGCTGCCAAATTACCTGCTTTGCACTTATTGGCAGGAAGTCTTTCATGTCTGTGTACCAGCATAAGCCCTCTTCCGGAGTGTGTATGTAATGCAGGCATCTATACAATGCAGGAGAGCTGGTTCTCTAGTGTATCTGCATCACTGATGTGTACAGACTTGTTTATATTTTATCATCTCTCTTGTTCATTTCTGCTTTTCTATGTTCTGTACAGTAAGATATTTCATATACAGGCAGTTACGTACAAGATAGGTTCCATAGGGTTGTTCTTAAGTTGAATTTGTACACAAGTTGAAACTGTATATTTAATAATTGTAGCTCCAGTGACAATTGGAGTTTCAAAATTTTTAGCTGTAATGGTGCAAAGGATTATCATTAAAGCTTCATTATAGACACTTTACAGATGATTATTGCAGTCTGGGACTAAAGTAATAACCCGAGAGGTCACAGTAGGCAGAGGGGTCCGTCTTTAATGAGGGGGGCGTCTATAAGACGGGTGTCCTTAAGTAGGGGACCGCCTGTATTTATTTGAATGAAGTACATTGTTTCCATTATTTTGTTTCTATGTTCATTCCAGTCTCCGTGGTTTTCAGGACATTGAAGCCGATTGCCTACACCAGGTAATGTAAATCAAATAATTATAAGTGGAAGAATCTGATTTTTAACCAATTTTAGAACGAGTGCTATCAGACGATCCATTTTTTTTTAGTCATATCATCATCCAGTTTGAATGATTTCTTCACATTCGATAGCTCCAAGCTACTAACCTCTTTTCTTCAGCATCTCTTAGCAAAATATATGAGGAATATGGGTGAAGGCCCATGGGTGAGTCTGAAATGTGGTGGGTGGTGTGGATGCCCATGGGCCTCCTAGTAGGCTTGTGCCCTGGGCTACCACCTTTTATTATAATCCACTGATATTCATTCTGTGTTCTCAAGAAGTAAGCATATTTGAATTATTATTTATAGCAAAATTCTGTCATACAATGAAATATAGACGTCTAACCGTAGTCCTGCTATTACATGTCCGTTCTGTATATATTTTCTTTGTTCGGAGTCTGCATTTTCCTCCTGATGAATGAAGAGAAGCCGCTGCTATACCTGACTCCCACTCATCTCCAGCTTATTCACAGCTGTACAAATCTGCCCCCTCAGCGGGGAAGTTACATGAGAATCATTTCTATACACTTTTACTCTCTGACTAATCTCTGAATGGTATAGAGAACCATTGATACCCACGCTGTTTACCTGCCCCTTTCCTCAAAGCTAAAATAGTCTGGAAAGTACAGTTCCCAGACAAGTTTCCTTCTAGGGCTGTGCATATGTCTCTGACATTTGCTGACTGTACTATTGATGTTATTAAGGCCTTTTCAAACTTGGATTGCAGATCAGAGTGAAACACGTAAATAACTGACCTTCCTTACCTGCGATTTTCATCTATTTTTTAAAATTATTTTTTAGGGTTTTGCGTTTTCGTGCACTTTGTTTTGCATTTCAATGCGTTTACCACGCGTAGGCAACACACATAAGACGGCCATGGAAAAAGACTCAGGACTGTGGTCTCTATCTTTTCCTTGGCAATTGCTCAATGAAAAATGAAGTGCAATGAGAGCAATGTGTTTTTTGATGCATCTCCATAGACCAGGATGGGACGTTTTAGACGTGCGTGTAAAAAGTAGAGCATGCGTAGAATTTCACACCTGTGAAAAACAATGTATGACAAAACCCAATGAGTACAATGGGTGTTATTTATCATATACTCACCTCTAAATGTATCCGGCGGGGTGCTAAGCAGTGTTTATCTTATGCCCTGCCTGGCATAGAAATAAACGCAGCCGGTGACTTTTCATAAATGAAAATTTACTGTCTGCAGTGAGTGTGCAGGCGCGGGGACAGGAACGCCCCGCACCCGGCCACTCCCTGCAGACTGTGCCCACCTCCCGGTCGCCTCCCTCCAGACCCTGCCCACCCCCGCTCCCCCTAAAATGAATGTGGCGGATTGGGGAAACTAATCGCAAATGCTAGCAGTGGGTCTGAACCGCAAAACCCCCACACACGCCCCAATCGCGGGTTTTATCTATTTAAATGCTGGCAAAGCCGCCAGTGCCATTTAAATTGATGTAGGGTGTTTGATAGGGTTGGTCCTGAATTTAATAGGGTCTGCTAATACCTAAAGAGCAGCACTCTCGAACATGGGACTCTCCATTTACTTGAGTATTGGTGAACTGCTGTTCCCTACACAATGGTAGCACAGTTGTGAAAGCAAAGACAGTGATGCAGAGCTACCATTGTGTTACATCCCCTTTATTCTCATTTTGGGGGGGTCCAACACAGATACTTTACTTTTGAAATGAACATCAAAGTCCATCATGATAAACCAGGGACACTTACTCATAGATCCAGGCACTGTGACTGTGGTAATCTTCTTATATATTGCAGCACCATACACAAGCACAGTAGTGCATTGAGATAAATGCTGAGACCTGCCATTCGTCTCTTTCTCCCATTCCCTGAAACATCAGGATTTTTTATATCTATTGCAAGTTGACTTATATTTGTTATCCATGGCCTCCTTCCTTCTAAAACCAACTTTTAACATTATTCTAATAAGCCTGGGGGGCTCTGGGAGTGTTTCCAGAGCCCCTCAGTGATGTCTTTTCCCAATCTGCTACAATGAGCAGAGCAGGTCTCCCCTTTCCCTGAACTTCCTGCTGCTTGATTAGCCAGGGGTTGGGTAAGACATGTTCTCCTCATGGTAACAGCCTGTGAATCTGCAGCACTGAGGGGCTTTGGTAACACTCTCAGGAGCTCTACTGGCTCATATTTTTGACTTTGGCCGCTATTTCCGCTACGGGGTAAAACGCAGTGAAAATTTTTTATTATATTTTGATAGATTGGGCATTTTTGGATGCGGCGATACCTAACGTGTTTATCATTTTTACTGTTTATTAATATTTATATCAGTTCTAGGGAAAGGGGGTGATTTGAATTTTTAGGTTTTTTACTATAATTTTTTTAAACTTTTTTATTTTTATTTTTACTTTTACTATTTTTTAGACTCCCTAGGGTACTTTAACCCTAGGTTGTCCGATCAATCCTACCATATACTGCCACACTACAGTATAGCAGTATATGGGGATTTTCCTCCTCATTCATTACAATGTGCTGATAGCATAATGTAGGACCCAGTGTGAGAAAACTGGGTCTCCCTCAGAGGTCATGGGTCTTCCAGCAGGACAATGACCCAAAACACACTTCAAAATCACTAGAAAATGGTTTGAGAGAAAGCACTGGAGACTTGTAAAGTGGCAGCATTAAGGCACATTTACTTACCCGGTCCAGTCGCGATCCAGTGGCGGGTTCTCCGCTCGGGATTCACTAAGGTCCGTGCGCCCGATATCCACTAGGTGTCGCTGCTGCGCCGAGGTGCGCTGGAGTTCACCGGAGTTCACCTTCTATTTCTTGGTGCAGGTAAGTGCGTGTCAAGCGACACTTTTTTAAAAAAAATTCTGCGGTTTTTCCAAATCTGTCGGGTTTTCCGACGGCCACGCCTCCCGATTTCCGTTGCATGCAAATCCGATCGCGTGAGCCAAAATCCCGGCAGAGTTCAGCGCAAAACGGAAATCGTCGGGTTAGCCAACGGATTCGCGCGATTCGGACCCTTAGTAAATGAGCTCCAATGAGTCCAGACCGGAATCCCATGGAGAGATCTCACAATGGCAGTTTGGAGAAGGCGCCTTCACATCTCAGGGACCTGGAGCAGTTTGCCAAAGAAGAATGGTCTAAGATTCCAACAGAGCATTGTAAGAAACTCATTGATGGTTACCGGAAGCGCTTGTTCGCAGTTATTTTGTCTAAAGGTTGTACTACCAAGTATTAGGCTGAGGGTGCCAATACTTTTATCTGGCCCATTTTTGGAGTTTTGTGTAAACTGTCTACTTTTTTTCATTCTCTCTTTTGTGTTTTTTCATTGCAAGCAAAATAAATGAAGATATTAATACCAAATAATTTGTGATTCCAATCATTTTCTGGAAGAAAACGAGTATTATTGCAGGGGTGCCAATAGGAAAGTAGCCATATTTTTTTACACTTTCAAATAAATATTTTCTTTGCCTACTAATTTCTTTAAAATCAAGATGGCATTTATATGAAATAAATTCTCCCATGACCTTTCCCTTGTTATATACATGATACGCCTCTTGATACTTTATACAGGATAAAACCTTAAACCATAATTCTCCTTTGTAGGCTGTAAATAAAACAGTAAAAATACTGTGACAAACTTGTTATAAACTAATGTATTATGAGTAGAGATGAGCGAACATGCTCGTCCGAGCTTGATGCTCGGTCGAAGCACTGAGGGGCTTTGGTAACACTCTCAGGAGCTCTACTGGCTCATTAACATAATTTTTAAAATGTTTATTTTAGAAGGAAGGAGGCCATGGATGACAAATATAAGAAGATCACCACAGTCACAGTGTCTGGATCTATGGGTAAGTGTCCCTGGTTTACCCATGCTTGATTTTGATGGTAGATCTCCTTTAAATGGACACTCCAGGGAAGGGGAAATACTCGTCCGAGCAACGAGCCGTTTCGAGTACCTTAATACTCGAACGAGCATCAAGCTCGGACGAGTATACTCGCTCATCTCTAATCACAATTTATTTTTCAAAATATTGAAACAAAACTGTCAAGTTCCATGTTGGTTATAATGTAACGGTTACAATATCCTAATATAGTACAGGCAGTCCCCGGGTTACGTACAGGATAGGTTCTGCAGGTTTGTTCTTAAGTTGAATTTGTATGTAAGTCAGAACTGTATATTTTATAATTGTAACCTCAGACAGAATTTTTTAGGTCTCTGTGACAATTGGATTTGAAAAATGTTGGGTTGTCATAAGAATCAATATTAACACTAAATCTTCTGATAACTGTTATAGCTGATCATTGTAGCCCAGGGATAAAGTACAATAAATTACCAATATCCAGAGATCCGTTTGTAACTAGGGGTCGTCTGTAAGTCAATTGTTCTTAAGTAGGGGACAGCCTGTATTATAAACTGAAATTAACCCAAAACGCCATGGCAAAAAAAAAGAAATTACCATCAAAATCCATTATGATAAACCCCTCCCCTCCCTGCAATAATCTCACACAGTAGAAAGTTGAAGTGTTACTGCACAGTGTAACAGCCTTTGAAGCTACAACATGGAGGGGCTCTGATAACACGCCCATAGTCTTCATGGCTCATTAGCATAATTTGAAAACTTGATTTTAAAAAGATGGAGGAGCACGGATAACAAATATAAGAAGATACCACAGTCCCGGTGCCTGGATCTATGAGTAATGTCCCTGGTTTATCAGGATGGATTCTGATGGGAGATTTTCTTATAGGGCATCTACCACCAGGATGAAGGACTGTATGCAAATGAGCCCGAGGGGCTCCAGGTTCCATAGGTGTTAATGGAGCCTGGAGCCTCAGGCAAAGACAAGGAGCAAAAACTACAAAGACAAATGAGGTGCAAAAAACAAAGTCTCAAAAGGTGCAAAAAAGAGCTCAGAGAAAGGGGGTAAATGACCCCCACTGTGTGATATTATCTCCAAAGACACTGACCCCCACTGTGTGATATTATATCCACAGACACTGACCCCCACTGTGTGATATTATCTCCAAAGACACTGACCCCCACTGTGTGATATTATCTCCAAAGACACTGACCCCCACTGTGTGATATTATATCCACAGACACTGACCCCCACTGTGTGATATTATCTCCAAAGACACTGACCCCCACTGTGTGATATTATATCCACAGACACTGACCCCCACTGTGTGATATTATATCCACAGACATGAGGCCAGGTGAAATAATTCTACAAATAAATACATTTTAGCCATTACTGCATGAAAAAAATCACTAAAATCCCTATTTAACAATGTTACTAATTTGTTTTTTAAGTCTTTCCTTTGAAAAACATCAACTACGTGTGTAAAATAATATCCAATAAGGCGAGATCAGGGAAAATAATTTTACAAAATTAATAAATTGCAGCCTAAAGTAGATGAAAAAAAATTAAAAACACATTTTTTAAAAAACTTTTTGAAGTTTTTTTCTTTTTTTTTTAAAAAAGAACCAGCGTCTATTGAAACAAATGTGAAAATAAAATATTTTGTCCCTCAAAAAAAAGCTGAGGTTAAAAAATAAAAAAATAATGAAATAAAAATGAAATAAAAACATACATATAATAATATTTATAATTACATAAAAGATAATGAAGATACAGTATAACAATAATTGCATAAATAATAATAATAATAATAATAATAATAATAATAATAATAAACATAAATCTAAAAATTATCAGTAAAGCAAATTTTACATGATACCTTATGGCTCCCATATGTATAGGACACACAAATTCATCATCGATAACCATACAAACTCCCTACAGAATAATGGGGGTCATTTATCTTACTTCTCTTTGTTTCGTCGTTTTTACCTTCTGCTTCTTTGGTAATTTATCAATCTCACTTTTTTTCTCACTTGTGTTAAATGTTTTTTTTTCGGATCTGTTTTTGAGACATTTGTTACAAATGTCTCAAAAATGTCGCAAGTCACTTCCTTCCATTTTCTAAATTTTCCTTTAGTATGGTTTTCGTCTGGAGTTTTTTGATTCAAAAAATTTTGCAAATTTTAGGTAATTGGAAATGCTAAATGTAATTTGCAACATTTAACACATCTGGAATAGGAGATCAATGTGACAAACTAAAATGTCCTTAAAAAGGCGCAAAAATTGCAATGCGACAAAAAAATGTCTCAAA
This sequence comes from Engystomops pustulosus, assembly GCA_019512145.1. NCBI lineage: Eukaryota > Metazoa > Chordata > Amphibia > Anura > Leptodactylidae > Engystomops > Engystomops pustulosus. Next base: position 27,319,181 of record CM033641.1, read on the forward strand.
AAAAGAAAAAAAAAAACAGGAAGAAAAATAAAGATAAATGACCCCTAATGTGTCACAAAAAATGTCCCTATTACCACTCTTGGGGTGAGTAGTCTCCAAACTGTGGCTAGTTTTGTGACTCTATGGGGGTCATTTATCTTTTTTCTTTTTTTCTTTTATTTTTGTGACTTTTTTGGGTACATTTGATATATTTTCGCCAAAATTTGCAACTCTCGCAAAACTAGCCGCGCAGGAATTTTTCAGTGTTTTGCGCCTGATATATCTTTCAAATCCAGATGTGAACGTATGAAAAAGTCGCAATTTTGGCGCAAATCGAGGTTAAAAAGTCGCAAATAAACTCCAGTCCTGATCAGGCGTAGGAAAAACTTTAGAAGACGATGAGACTTTTGTGTGACTTTTGTGCGACTTTTGAATCAAACAAGTCCAAAAGTCGGAAAAAAAAACAAAAAAAGACGCACAAATGACCCCCATAACACCCATTCTAAGCCCCCAAATTTTGGAATGTAGTCAATGATGGTCCCGTATACTCACTGTAGTAGGCAGCAGGCTCCAGAGTATGAAGTGCGAGTGAATGACTCCGGGTTGGACCTTCTCACTTTTTTGCTGGTCCTGTACATTATCCTGGACCTGTACAGTGTGCTGGTCCTGTACAGTACACTGGGCCTACACAATATCCTGGACCTGTACAGTACACTGGAAAGCTGGCTTCCATGCGACACAAATCGGGGGGCGGGCCGTCAGACGATCCACCTGATTGGGACTGAGTGCAGGATTTAAGTTTCAGATTGAGTTGCAAGCCCAAGCACTTACATACATCGGGAAGAAGAAGGTGAACTCCGGCTGGCCTGAGCGGGGAAGCGACACATGCAGGATATCGGGCGCACGATCTTAGTGAATCGCGGCAGAGTCCATGATCGTCGGACAATACACTCTCGGGGAACTCACTGGACCGGGCAAGTAAATGTGTCCCATAATGTGCTTCCATAGAGAAGGATCACAAGGAACTATAACATATTGGGGCAGATTTACTTACCCGGTCCATTCCCGATCCAGCGGCGTGTTCTCTGCGGAGGATTCGGGTCCGGACGGGATTCACTAAGGTAGTTCCCCCGATGTCCACTAGGTGTCGCTGCTGCGCTGAAGTTCGTCAGATTGCACTGAAGTTCACCGTCCTCCTTTTTTAAATGCAGCCGTTTTTCCGAATCCGTTGTTTTTTTTTTTTACGGTCACGCCCCTGATTTCCGTTGCATGGACGCCGGCGCCGATGCGGCACAATCTGATCGCGTGCGCCAAAATCCCGGGGCAATTCAGGGAAAATCGGCGCAAATCGGAAATATTCGGATAACCCGTCCGAAAAATATCCTAGAGGAGAAGGAAACTATTGGTGACTCCTTTTGTGTTGATCGGTCTTGCACACATATGTTTTAGTGGCTAAGTCATGGCCCCATCGCTTTTTATTGAGCAGATCACCACGCGTTGCGTCCCCAGTCTGTAAACATGACAACTGCCCGCTACACAAAAGTGGTCCTATTCAACCCCATGTTTGCAGATCACTTTCTTTTGCTTGTGTTCCACAAAATGCGCAAGTTCCTGTATATGAGGCCATAATCAAATTAATCTATTGGTTAACCGAGGGAACTTTTGGGAGTTTCCAACTCAATAAGAGAACTTTCCTTGCATAGAACATGAGCAGCCGCAAAAGAATTCACTCAAATTTATCAGACCCAGTCAGCTTACTCCTAAGGCAAAAATGCTACAGTTTCGTATTTATGGGATTTTCCTGTATCTTGTGAATTAATGACTCTCTCCTAAGTATTTCCAACAAAGAGATGGAACTGGAGTGTATTAGTATCTTTATAAATCTGGCATAATTAGGCTCCAAAGGAAAGTGGAGTAGTACATCACAAGTAGAGATGAGCGAGCACTAAAATGCTCGAGTGCTCGTTACTCGGGTCGAACTTTTCCCGATGCTCGAGTGCTCGTATCGAATAACGAACCCCATTGAAGTCAATGGGAGACTCGATGTTTTCACTGAAAGAACACATTGAAAGAAGAACACTGAAGAACACATTGCAGATGTTTCCGTACATCTGCTAACTTATCTGAAGACATGCATGCCGAACAGTGTTTTTCACAATAGTATGTGAAGAACAATATGTGTGAAGAACACATTGCAGATGTTTCCATACAGATGTACGGAAACATCTGCAATGTGTTCTTCACTGTGTTCTTCACTTAAATGATCCTGTGTTCACTGTTTTCATTGTATTCTTCACTGTTCTTCACTGTGTTTCCTTAAGTAAATGCTCGATCTCGAGCAGGCGAGATACTCGTCCGAGCAACGAGCCGTTTTGAGTACGCTAATACTCGAACGAGCATCAAGCTCGGACGAGTATACTCGCTCATCTCTAATCACAAGCTCCCAGATGCATATCCTTCTTACACTATTAAACTGTCAGATGAAAGTCAACATATATATGTCAGAAAACTAAGGCTGAAGAGAAATATGCAGCTACAATGGTAACAGTATTCTATATAGGTATCCACCTCCCATTTTCTAATTTTATAGAAAAGATGTATATGTAGATCTACATTGATTTTTTTTGGCTGTGAGGGGAGAAAATAAATCTGGGCTTGTGTTCCCAATGTATCAAAACACTGGCAATGAACCTGGACACTATCCCTGCATCAATGAGTAAAGTCAACTTCTGGCGGTACTGATGGGAATGAGGAAAAGTTGTGTCAGGGTCCCAAGCAAAGCATTTGCCCTGGAGCAAATCTTTAGGATGGTAGCCACTCGTGAGTGTCTCTATTCGGCTGAGCATTTTAGGGCTATCTTTGCAATAATTTATAGAAATCTTAGTTCTTGTAATGAAGTTGTCTCCAACATCACCTTTAAAATCAGTGCTTTAAAGGACAACTACCATCAAATTAACTGATGGTAGACTAGTACTACTCACATGCTCCTTAGCATTTCTTCTTTTATTAAAATCCAAAATGGTGCAGAGTTTTACAATTTATGCAAATTAGTCTGAGGCACTGTGGCTTACAGCACTGGAGACCCTCGGCTTATAATTTATTCACTCCCTCTCACTCATCCAGTCCAGGCAGGACCAGGTGGGACTGTGAGGGGTAGTGAATAAATATAAGCGAGTCTCTGCAATGACGTAAGCCTAAGACTAAATAGCATCATTTTTAAAACTCTTTTTTGGTGTAACCTGACAATAATGGTGTTAACCCTTTAAATGCTGCTGGTAAAACATTTTAATCACTGATGGCTATTCACATGATTTAAGTGCCACTGGTGACAATGGCAGCGGCATTTAAACAGTTAACATATTACGATTGGTGCCAGCACCAGTCACAGGTGTAGTCCAATATCCGGGCAGCTTTTTTTCATTTTAAAGGGTCCGCTCATCACTACCCATTATAAACAATGCGTCCGAATCGTGTCAGTGGCCGCACTTTCTTGTACCTGTTGGAAAGGTTCTTTTTAGATTCATTTTTTAAAGGACACCTACCATTTACAAATGCCCATTCTGACCCCCAAATACCTTTAGACAGGTCAGGATGAGCTGATGCAGAGAGATTGCATGAATAGTGCCAGAAACGCTCTTTTCTTTGTAAAAACAATTCTTATGTTATGTTAAGCAGCCTTCGACACTTCTGTGTCCATCACACAGCGCGCACTGCGATCCGGCTGTAGCATAACTGTGCATGCGCTTTGTGTGCATCATCGCCGCTCCCTTCACTGATTTTGGCACACCGGAGAGCCGGTGACGTCACTGAGCTCGCGGGCACACTAGCGCAAATATTTAAAACATTGGTGTCAGGGGTTCAAGATTTATTAACATTAGTGTCAGTGTAGTGGCCCCTTTCGTTGGTGGGAGTGCGAGCATAGCTATATTTATGTAATCTCGCCCCCACAGTCTCCTGTACGAAGCCTCGGGGGTAGTTTTCACAGCCACCCTGCAAGTTGGCCGCTGCGCAATCTAAGATGAAGATGTGCGTGCGCTAGTGTAGCCGCGCGCTCAGTGACATCACCGGCTCTCAAAATCAGTGAAGGGAGCGGCGGTGACGCACACAAAGCGTGTGCACAGTTATGCTACAGCCGGATTGCGTTGCGCGCTGTTAGAGGAACACGGAAGCTCCGAAGGCTACTTAGCATAAAATAAAAATTACCGGTACTTTTACAATGAAAAGAGCGGTTTCTGGCACTTTTCAAGCCATCTCTCTGCATCAGTTCATCCTGACCTGTCTAAAGGTATTCGGGTTCTGCAGGGATTCACTAAGGTCGTGCGCCCGATATCCAGCAGGTGTCGCTGCTGTGCTGAGGTACGATGGAGTTCATCTGCTTCTTCTTGGTGCATGTAAGTGCTTGATCTTGCGACACATTTCGTTTTTTTTATTCCGCAGTTTTTCCGAATCCGTCGGGTTGTCTGACGGCCACGCCCCACGATTTCTGATGTGTGAAAGCCGGTGAAAGTGCGGTCGCGGAGCCCTTAGTAAATGAGCCCCATTGACTTTAAATGTCACCTTGGAGACAACCTCTTCATCACTCCTTCTGCTGTTGATTACAGGTGCAGCCCGGCCTTCAGTTCTCCATACTTGAGAGCCTTCATTCATAAACCTGACTCTAAAGGTGCGGTCACTCGTTGTGGTAATGTATGCGTTTAAAAACGTATTGTAACAGCTGAAGAGAGATTTGCCTAATTAAACAGCTATTAACACTTGCGTTTACAAAACACATGCATTAACATTTGTGTTTTGTAAACGCTGTTTAATAAGACAAATCTCTCTTCAGCTGTTGCAATGCATTTTTAAACACATGCGTTAAACACAACGTGTGACTGCAACCTCCGTAAACTAGATGTGGTGAGGTGTCTTCCTACCCTTCTTTTTCTGATCTTTTCTCTCGTGTCTAACCTGGGGTCGGTTCCCATTTCTGTCTTCATCATTGAAAGCATTGTACACATTGTAATCATAGTTATTTTATTAATTAAAATGATGTTTTATGAAATAAAAACACAAAGGCAATAATATTGCTATTAAAAAAAAACTCAAACATTATTTACAAAAAACTTTCTTTTTCTCAGCATACTTGTGACTCCAGAAGACATTCAATAAGTACAGTCCATGTTCCATGTTGTCTGTAGACTTGGATTTATAGAAGCCATTTAAGAAAGGGTTGTGACGGGTAAGTAATATCTTTATTTACAAGGACAGTCCCATTGCAAAATTAAAAACTTCCTGGTGCTTAAAATTCTTTTATCTTTCGCATACCATCTGCAAGAAAAAATTGTGTCATATTAATTTAGTTAAAGGGATATTCCAGGAATAAGCATTATTCATATACAAATGGGTAATTAAAATATAAGCCAATGTGTAATTAGTTGTTATTTAAAATTTTGTTCCCCTTAGCAGATAAATGTTGGTGACATAGACTGTAATAATGAATTAAAATGCTACTGGTCCTTTAATTGGTCAGTTTTCACAGCGAGGAGCAGACAAAGGACAGAAGATGGCCGCTGGTCACATGTCCACATCACATGTCCTGCACCTGCCTGGGCAGGTCACGTGATTATCACTTAGTTTGTCTGTAGTCGGTTGGCTGCAGTGCATCCAGTGATGTGGTGAGACGTTATCTCAGTGTGGTCATGTGCAGTGATGGCAGTTACAAATCATTACTATGGTAAGAGAGCAGGACAGTCTATTACATCATCACTGGGAGCAGAGCATAAGAGGTAGGAGGAGTTACTGAGAATTAAAGGATCATGGGAGTTGTAGTTTCTATTGCCGCCCATCTTGGTGAAAACTCCACCTACTTTATAAAGCCCATAAAATTTAGAGAATCATAAAATCAAACTATTTAAGCTCCATTTTTTGACTAATGACATTGAGTTTTGTTATAATCATTCATTTATAGAATTATGGGTTTTTGTATCAGACATTCATATTCCGGGAATACCTTAATTTATCTTACATTGCAGAGATTACACATATCAGTTCATTTAGTTCATAGGAACAAATTAGATTACTCTTAAAGGGCCCTGTAAAACTCAGTGTTGAGCTGTTCTTTTATTCCTTGCAAAAAATATTTTGAATACATTGACAACTGAGTCTTGACCTACAAAGTCATCACTGATGGGACAATGTTGAAATGTCTAGGGACATTCACCTGTTTATTCCTATAATTTTAGTAAAGTATATCCTTCTTTTCATCAGGCAATAATCATCTTATCTTGTAGTTTTCTGAAGTTTATTTAACTAATAATTTAGTTAAGTTTTAATCTTGTGACATACCGGTTGTGCTATTTTATTTGCAGGCTCTTCAAGGAAAGCCCTCGTCTTCTTTTTCAAAAGCCCGATTTTTCATGTTGCTGTGCAAATGGCTTCATACAATGTTGAAATTTCTGGTTACGTTAGATGTATTTACCTCTGAAGGTGAATTGACCTCTACAAATGTGTTTACCTCTATCATCTCAGCAGTGGCATTCATATATATATGGTTATAGAGTCCCTCCCTCGCCCCTTCATGCTCCATTGATGCCTCTATAGGCAAAGTTTGGAGCCAGCTCCATAAGCACCTAGTATATCCTAAATGGAGCTAAGTGTATTCACCAAGAATTCCTCTTTTAATTGCACGTTATTAAATTTGTTATATCTTCAAATCACATTTTACGGCCTAAGGACATCAGCCAAGAGAGGATGGGACTACACTACCATTCACCTAAATGTCATCATGCAGTAGACACTTCAGGTTTTGTGGTCATTTATTGTGTTAAGTATTAGAAGTATTACACCCTCAGACTTAAAATGAGATCTACCATAGATCACGGGTAGAAAAAATTTGAATAATGTACATATAATATAAAAATACAAAAGCATGCCTAAGGGCTCACTATTCGTGAGAACAAAAACACCTGGAGGTCACAAATGAATGGAGCAGTTCATTGGTATTTTGATTTGGTTTCTAATGTGTCTTCTTCGTTTTAATTTATAAATACAATAGAGCTACCTACTAGACCTAGCTGAAATATATACAGTATATATACACATCTATACCTGAAGACCTACGCATTTCACCTACCGGAGCTTTAATGACAACCCTTTGAGTTGATACCGACTTGTAACTTAAAACATATTCCACCCCTTGCTGGAAGGCTTACTACAGATTATGTACCTGTGGGGATTTGGGCCTGTTCATCCAGAAGAGCATTTATGAAGTCAGAAACTGATATTTTCCTATACCTGCTCTGTAATATCCTTGCTGCTTAAACTCAAAGATGTTCAATGGGGTTGAAGTCTGGGCTGGGGATGAAGTCATGCAGGCCAGTAAAGTTCTTTGACACTAAAACCACTCAACCATGACTTTATGGACCATGTTGAGCACTGTCATGCTGGAACATAAAAGGTCATCGACCAGCTGATTTCACATGTGGTCCAAAATGTCTTGGTATGATGAATTAAGATTTTCTTTCACTAGACATAGGATAAATGCTGGGAAGACCAAGGAGATGGTGGTGGACTTCTGTAAGTGAAGAGGTAGTGAAGTCCTAAAAATACTTGGGTGCCTTCCTCATCAATAAACTGGATTGGGCAGAGAACATAAACACCCTTCACAGGAAGGGTCAGAACAGGCTATACCTGCTGAGGAGGCTGAGGACATTTGGAGTGTACATGATACATCTTAAGACCTTCCTAAACTCTGTAGTGGCACCAGCCATCTTCTTTGTTGTAGTCTGTTGGGGAAGCAGCATCTCAGCTAGGGAGAGGAGCAGACTGGATAAACTGATTATGAAAGCCAGCTCTGTCCTGGGGGGTCCTCTTGACACAGTGCAGGTGGTAGCTGAGAGGAGGACACTGGGTAAGTTGAAGTGTATTCTGGAGAATAGCTCCCATCCCTTGCATGAGACTGTGGTGGCATTGGGGAGCACTTTCAGTGACCGACTGCTTCACCCCAAATGTGAAAGGGAGCGTTATTGTAAGTCATTCCTCCCTTCTGCAATCAGGCTGTTCAACCAACGAGGCCCAAACAGAAGTAACCTGTGCTCACCACCTAACCAGTCCCTGCAGGTCCCATCCACAGACTATCAAACTGTTCGTCTTCTTTTTTTTTTTGTTCATTTATCTCTAATATTATTGTTCTGTCACGCTGTGAATTCGCCCACTGTGGGACTCATAAAGGATTATCTTATGTTAACATCTGAAAACTCACCCAGTAGTATAATCTTGACTCCCAACACACATTTCAGTTTGCAGAATACAGTCACATTGGTACTCCTTGCATTTGTCCAACCCTGAATTATCCATCAGACTGTGTCCTCACTAGGAGACATTTCCACTGCCCAGGAGTCTAGCAGAGTGGGGCAGCATGGTCCAACTGCATTATATAAATGAAGTTGCCTAGTCATGGAAGATCCTGGTATGGAATAGTATTTGTACTGATATTAAAAGCAGAGGAAGTTTCAGCTGTTGTTGAGTGTTGGTAACTTTTATGTGCAGCAATGCCCCCCATTCTGATAATGAATGTCACTCCTAAATAACTATTCGCAGTTGATGAAATATCTATGAGGAAAGAATTTTTCCTGAAGCAATGTTGCAGTGGTGGCTTCTATTAGAGAATGAACGTGGCACTTTCTCACAAATGTTTCTGAATTCAGAAAGGATAATGCTGTTCAGTGGTTGCTCAGACGATATTGTTCCAGTACAGGAAGAGCCTATTACTTTATCTTAGTTAGACATTTGGTCCCTAAAAACATGTTTGGGTTGAGGTTTGTGTGGAAACACAATGGTCACGCAGTGTCCTGAACACATTCCAAGACCTTTCAGATGAACTACAAACAATCGCAAGCTAGGACCTTGACATCGATGGCTAACCTCAAAAAATCGGGTTCTGGTTGAATGGTCAAAAATCCTCAGTGACAAACTCCAAAAGGGTTTCAAATATTCAAAAAGTCTATCCATAAGAGTGAATGATAATGTAATAACAAAAGTTATGAAAAAGTATGTTCTAAAATCTCCACTGGGTGTAATGCATATGTGGCCAAGTACTTAATAGTGTATATATATATATAGTATATATAGTGTATATATTTAAAAAATTCAAGCAGCTGACCATAACTGGCCTCAGTAGATGACCTTGAAGACCAGTGTGAGCACATGATTAGGTGCCCAGAAGTTTCTCGAGCAATGGTACAGAATTCCTTGAATTTACAAAAAAAACATTTGTTATTATTCTATAATATAATTCTATATTATAGAAATATGAGGCAGTTGAGCAAGAAACTCCAAAAGTAGCTTTAAAGTATATTTTCTGAACCTGCAGCTTCACTGAGTTCACGCTTTATTTTATCAACCATGCCACTTCCTTCTTATTGCCCTTTTGGTAACGACCAAGATGGAGAGAGAAGGAGAGAAGAATTTTAATGGTGCTCTGTGCTAATATATCATTTTTTATTTCCATTTTCCCAGATATAAAAAAAAATGAAAAAAATCTGAATAATTAAAAAAAAAAACTAACATTTTTTATATACTTGAACATAAAAAAGCATGTTGTTGCTTTCAAAACTGCATTGCTAAAAGAAAAATTTGAAATGTATCTGGTCATGAACCAGGGAAAAAGGCTTTTACAAAAAAATTTCTAAGGTGTTCAATCTGCATCTTGCACCTTTTTTATATACTGAAGTTTACGGGGACGACTTTTTCTGAGAGATCAATCCCATAAGCTATCTAACAACCTTCTGCTTCCATAAGCATTTTGAGTTGGTTCTGTCCAAGTCTGACGGTGTACCAGGTAAATCTACTGCCACAGACTCAACACTGGACCTGAACACAGCATATCAGTTCAGATGGTATAGCCCAAATTTGCCGGATTGTATTAATTTGTGTGCAACGAAACTTAGAAGAACAGAGCTGAAGACCACAAACAATCTTTTCTGATGGATCTCACTGCTACTTTAATAGCAATATATGAGGAAAAATGCATTTAACAGAGTAAACCCATTTCTTTTTTTCTTTTCTTCCATATTTTTTGTTAAACTAAATCACAATCTGCAAGGAAACTGTTTTAGCCCATATTAGGTGCAATGTAATAATAAAAATCTACACTTGTTTAACCACTTTAAATTTCAGCATAATATATATTTTAAAAATTCCTAATTATTCATGGCTTTTTCAATAAAAGTCTCAAAGTTAACAGATGTAATCAGCGGAGGAATATGCATTTGGCATCTGGAAACATAGTATATTTCATTACCAACTGTGTAATATGTGGGCAATCTACAGCTCATACAAACAGTGACAGGTGTGGTGGGAAAAAAATTAGTTAAAATATCAAGAACCCTAAAGATTTTTTCCATATACCGTATTTTTCGGACTATAAAGCGCCCCGGATTATAAGGTGCCCTGGATTATAAGGCGCACCATCAATAGTAAGTTACTGGTAAATGAAATGTAATATGTAAAATAGATGTAAAATTAAAACTGCTCACCAATTATGGGAAAACGTTGCCCCAAATGAAGTAATCTAAGAATTGATAACCAAATTTTATAACCAAAAAAATCAAAATATGTAAAAAAGTTATAACCATGCAACTATTAAATTCTGAAAAAAATTAAAAAATGTTCCACACCCAAAATAACCCATGTTTTTAATGCTAAATGCAGTTTATCCACCATGAATACATCATGCACCTTTAATATAGGAGTTACAGTAATAGTTACAATAAAGGTGATGTTACCTGTAGATTATACGAAAATCTCAATCATATAGGAGCAGAATGTCTGGAAGAACCAAGAGCAGTGTTCTTTTGCCATCTTCACAGCTTTAGGATTTTGGTCTTCGGGTTGTTTAGGTTTGGGAGGTTCTGGTTTCTTGGTAGATGGAGGCTTTTTGGTCACAGGTTTCTTTGTTGGTGGTTTCTTCTCAGGTTTAGAGGTATCGGATTGTTGGTTCCCAGGGCTTACTTGTTTAAACTGAGAAGGGGCAGGAGCCTTTGGGCACAGGCTGTGTCGGAACATTTGGGGCTCACATGGATTGGCACGTTTTCCTAAATCTTTGCTAAGTTGGTTCCAAAATCCTCTTTTATCCTTGTTGTATGCTCGGCAGTAAGTTGGCTTGGATGCAAATTCACATAAATAGCTCTTGTCCTGATTTTTGCATTCGATTTTTACTCTCATTTCCTCTTGTCCACTCACGGTCATGACACAAGCATCTCGGTTTTTACTTTGAAAGGGAATTTTTTCTTCTGGTTGCTGGGCTAAGGTCCCCACCCAGGCCAGGGCCATAGTGATTATGACCGTGCCACACTTCATGACCAAAAATTCAGGTTGTAAGCTGAAGATGATGCTCCGGTACTATAGTCAAGCAGCTGCGCTTAGTGTGAGCTATAAAGGTACACTGATGCCTGAATCGAAAAGTAGAACGTTTTCTGAAGAACAGCGAAGCTTGTCCATACAAAGAATGTGCCTGTAGTGCATAGCTCAAAGCAGTGTTTAATGACCCAATGTGATCTCAGACAACGGGAACAAGACACATCTTGTTAAATTCTGTAAATAGTCAAGTGGTGAAAGTGTCATTTACAAGTTATAGATTCTGAATTTCTCCTTCAGGAAACAATCCTATGAGAATGTGAAGTTCACTTTTGGATCTTTAAGTTGTATAAGTTGTACTGGATGTATATCACAGTATTTGCATTGTCATATTAAGCAATTCAGAAGTGTAAGAAATAGAACATCAAAAAGTAAAGATATAACATTTTAAAAATAGTAAACATGGATTTTTTTTCTTTTTATCATAAATGAAGTTTGACATTGTAAAAACATCAGATGTCACTCCCATAGCTAACCATACATGATAGATGAATGTCGGGCAAATCTGTTAATTTCAGGAAGACTAACCAACCAACTGCAGTAGAGGGAGTCCAGATTCTCCCAAAGACGTATAGCGGAAAGAAGGAGAAGACATGTTGGACTTTCCCTATCAACACAGACTGTCTAAGGAACTGAGGTATAGAGAATTAATGAATAGACAGGATTGGTCACTAAGGAGGCACCGGTTTTCAAGATTAGTGAGGGTCTCTGTGGTCCGACTCTCACCAATCAGCATATCATCTCTTGGCTTTTGGACCAACTCCTTTAGGATTAGGACAGGTAAAATAATGAATATTTGAGACACAAGTAAAATCATGTTCTTATTATCAAGACTTATGCTTCGATTCTGTTTTGTTTATTGTTATTACATTAGGGCAACATCTTTCAATTGTGCAAAAATAGGGTTTCCACAGCACAAATGTTAGCTCCAGTTAGCCTCCTGTGTGGCCAGCTCGATTAAGCTACCATTAGGAATTCCACATCTGTCAAACTGGAAATCCCTTAACTTATCTGTTATCATTTGCAACCAACAAAATGCCATCATATGCTCCTACACGTGCAATATCCTATGCCTGTGAACTAGAAAGTTAATATTTTTATGTTGATATTAAATGTTACTATCAGGGACTTGCCTGAAACTGGTGATTGGTTGGTTGGAGCTCTTGGAAATCCACATATCTGGGAGTTTATAAATACTCCCTCTTACTGAATTTCTGGGGTTTTCTGTCTTTCTCTTAGCTCCTGTCGGGAAAAAGGACCAGGTCTATCTCTCCTATTAGAAACCAGGAGCTCTCCATGTCAATACCGCAGAGACTTGATTGCTTTTTAAGCAGCCTTCTTGGCTTCTTCTAGCTAGCCCCTAATCACTGGACTATGGCTGAGGTAAACTCCAAACTCAAGATCCACAGCCAACCAATCCACCGTCGGGTGCGCTGCAGAGAAGAATGTTTACAGCCTGTTATTGGACTATGTGCCATTAACCCCTTACTGACATTTCATATAGCAGTACGTCACTGGTGGCAGGGACTTGCCACATTGTGACGTACTACTAAGTCCCGCTTCTGGGCACGGTGCCAGAAGCTGCGGTTGTAAGCTGTATATAACAGCCGACACCTGCCTCTAACCCCCTAGGGCCCGTGGCTCCGATGGCACAACCTGGCTGTATCACACTGAGCATGTGTAGTACTTTTTTCATAAAATCCCTTTGCAAAAATGTTCCAAAAATTTATGTGTGCCAAAATAGTACCACTGAAAAGGACAACTCAACATGTAAAAATAAGCCCTAAAGTAGCTCTTTCAACCAAAAAATAATATAGTTCTGTCTCCAAAAAGATGGGGATACGAAAATAATTAAGATTTTCTCTATATTAGTTTTTCTCTATAAGGCCCCAATCCCTTATTTAAGCCAGAGACATTGCTAGAAGTGCCTGCCTCAGGCCTAGCTGCTACTACATTTACTTAGTGGCAAGTGTCCCCTGCCAATACTTACTTGTGGCAATTGTGATGTGCACCTTGTGACTGATGACATTGCCCAGTGCACACCTAATTTTCTTTCCAGCCTCTTGGTGCAGGGTGGGAATGACATTTTGTGGGCCAAATTGGTAGCTTTTCCAAGACCAGCAATTTTTCAGCGCTTCCAAGTCGGGACCAGGGCTTGTGGGTGAGATATTTCGAACGTCTGTTTTTTTTCTCCACTGTTCGATTGATAGAAAACTGAATGCTTCCCTATAATGGTATGAACAAGCTTGGTGATGGTGGTTCCTGGGTACGGTGGGTGGTAGTGAGCGACGTTGTGGTTATTTCAAATCTAATTGTTTCACTATTGGTTCTAAGAAACTTAAATCATACTCGCCTGTCAACAAACTTGGAAGTCGTGTAAATAGTATAGAAATAATGCTGTTTATCTACATGATGAGACTTGTGCCATCTTCTAGCAGTCCTTTGCTTTGCAGTCTCTATCTGTTAATTTGTAGTCCTCTCTGTGCTATTGTGAGTAGACCTTGCTGATGTGACCCACCGCTCCCTCTCGCTTTTTTTATAGACTTCTATGTTATCTAACACCTTAGTGAGCATCTGTCTTGTTGCTAGCAAGACAGAATTCAGGAGAATTTTCAGATTAGCAATGAAAGAGGAAGGATGATGAGCGCTAAAGTAAGTGTCTACAGAATAATTTTGCTCTGAGAAGCTTGTTGATAAAGTTTCTTGTGTAGTAAGTTCGTTGAACCATTACTGACTATTTAAATGCTCGCTTAGAAAAATATTATTATGGTTAGAAGATCACCAGCTCCACAAAAACAGATTCCTGAATTGCCTTCATGAAATGACTTACACCACACCGGATATTATTAAACAAGGTTTACTTTTACTGACCATACGAGTGAAGATTTACAAACTGAAATGGTACGTGATTACCCTTGGATTATTCCTCTTTTTACAGAACATGGAACTAAAATACCATAATAAATAGTGAGTATAAATACAAAAGTTTGTCATACAAAAATGACTACTAGTGTAAACACTTGTCCTTAACCCCCATAGTTCTGCTATACATAGCAATACTTCTTGGCAATGACAGATTTTACAGATAATTAAAAGAATTGTCACAAATATGGAATTCGTTAGAGTTTCTCTACAGTCCACATGTAATTCTTGGAAAGGAAATTTTTGAAGACTCTGGAAATCCCGGAAGATGTGTGGCCACCCAAACAGTCAAGTGTTACATGTTACAAAAAAGCTCCGGATCCTGGAGTTATGTGATTTCAGTGTATAATGCTGCACCTATAAATGAAATAATAGAAAAGCTATAATGTTTATATGAAACAATGACTTGTAATTATTGATCTAAATGAGGGCAGAATCAGAGGTCGGGATCTTAAAAAAGTTACATAAAATGCATGGTAAACTTTTTCTAAACTTTTGGCAAAAATGGAGAACGTAACAGTAACACCACATCTACAACAGCTTCAACATCAACAGCTTTCATCTGGATTGTTTGATGGATCTTATGTGATGGACGTCCCCTTGAAAGGGTTTGACAAATAACTGAAAAACATTTCCAAAAACAGCAGCAAACCTCACCAAGGTCTGTGCCCCTACTGTAGCTGCATGGTCAGGGGTAGGACTTGTGTTGGAAGAAAGAAGCTATGTTTTTCAAACCCCAAACAAACCCTTTTGAGTTAAGTACAGGCGGTCCCCTACTTAAAAAGACCCGACTTACAAACAGACCTCTGGATGTTGGTAATTTACTGTACTTTAGCCCCAGACTACAATAATCAGCTATAACAGTTATCACAGGTGTCTGCAATTAAGCTTTATTGTTAATCCTGGTTCTTATGGCAACCCAACATTTTTAAAATCCAATTGTCACAGGGATGAAAAAAAATTGGCTGGGGTTACAAATATAAAATATATAGTTCTGACTTACATACAAATTCAACTTATGAACTGCTTAACTTAAGAACTGCTCTTAACCTGGGGACTGCCTGTATATGTGTTTATGACCAATAGAAGGGAGATTGGAAAGGGGCGCGCATGTTCTTGAAATTCTGCCCTGAATAATTTTGTCCCTTCCTTTTGGACATTTAGTCACATTTCCGTATGTCATGTTTTATTACTTTATATATCAGTTTTTTTACATTCTAGGCATGCCCAAGGAATAATGTGTAGACGCTTTCTATTGTCAATTAGTTGGTTGCTTGAAATGTTCATTACAAGGGATTTTCTTATCTTTTCAATCCTGGGCCTACCACTTCTAGTTTTCTAAATGCCTAAAATTTCTTGTTTTGTAGCTCATAAGGGACATTTTATTTTCCTGTTTAGCTCTTATTTGCATTGTCCATTACAGGATGTTTAGCTGTACTCACCAGAATCTCCATTTTCTTCTACCACTGTTCCATAGCACTGAAATGAACAAAGGAAGATACATGTAAAAACAAAGTAAAGACATGTTTTAACAAAACCTAATTATTATTGTTTTTAATTCTAAACTTTTTATGAATTTGTCACTGTCGTCAATGATTCAACCTGTTCCTTGCCCCATATGTGATACTTAAATTAATTGCTAATTTATTTGGTTATGTATTTTCTTCCGTATTTCTTTGGATACCACTAGTTATTCAAAACCACTCAACGCCACACCTGCTATAGACACCAATGCTAAGCTGTTTTATGTAGTTATAATAGTTTTCCCAGCTTGGATAATTCTGACTTGATTATGGAATATGTGAGAAATGCATGATAGGAACAAAAAGTATGATCTCAAGAACAGGGTTCTACTGTCTGCCTCCTCGCACCCCACCAAATGGAGAGTTTATGGCACATGCGCAGCCAGTTTCCACTCAAGTCAATGGGAATGATAAACAAAGCTGAACATATATCGGGGGTTGTGTCGCACGCGATTGGATTTTGGCGCATCAGCTTTCATGCGACTGAAATCGGGGGGCGGGTCGGCAGACGATCCGACGGATTTAGTTGCTGGTTTGTGGCTTGTGTTTTAGCACACATAGGAGTGCACAAGCAAACCTGTTTGGACTACAGGTGTGGTCATCACAGACTTTGGATGAAACAAAGGGAAATCGGAGCACATCCTCTTAAAAAGGTATCAAACTTTATTCTTCATTCTTTAAAAAACAATGTACAGTGGTTGAATTAAAGCCTACCCGTTTCGAGCGTATCCCCTCTCTTGGCATGGCATAGACATGATTAAGAGCGGGGATACACTCAAAATGTGTAGGCTTTAGTTCAACCACTGTACAATGTATTTTAAAGAATGAAGATTAAAGTTTGATACCTTATTTAGAGGATATGCTCCGATTTCCTTTCATTTCATCAAAAGCCCAACATGCAAGTGTGCTTGGTTTACAATCCTTGATCCTGCTGGTAGATTTCCTTTAAATGAAGCACGAATAGTCTGGCAGATCATAGGGCATTTTGTTCAAGTCAGTAAGTGATGGACATAACCGTCAAACGTTATGGAACATGATATTGTAGAATTAATGCATAACTAGATGAAGCTGTTCCAGCCCTCATAACTAGTTAATGTAAATTTGCATATAGAGATGTGAAGTTATGAAATCACACTGAGATCAATACTTAATGCTGGGCCAGTATACAGTGGAACAACGACATGACAAGTTCCTTTGAGAAATGTATCAACTACTTCTATTTAGACTTTTACTTCTTTAGAATTTTCTGATTTTTCCGAAATTTAGCATTTTGTATGTTTTCAACATTTGATGCAATTAATAGAGCTGTAATTCTCATTTAATGTGAAAAATATCAAGGAACGAAGATATGAACTTAGTTTATGACAAAATTCCAATTTAATTAGATTTTGCCAGACTTTTTACGAAAAGTTTAATTTAATTTATGAAGCACTTTATTATTTATTTTTTTTTGCAATAAAGTTGATATATGATGTCCCTTATATATTCTTGATTTATTTCCTTTGATACCTGGTACCATTATAAGTAGGTTTGTATTACATAAACCATGAAGACATGATACCACAAGGTTTGATTTCACACACAATGTCAATAGCATCTTATATGTCGCATAAAATAAAACGAACAATAAATAGCTTTCACATGACACAGCCAGAAAACAAGCAACCTGGTTTATATCACCAGAACGAGAAGTCATCAACAAACTAAACATTTGGTATAAGTTAGTACAGACAGAGATAATTATACAATGATATTTATTCAGAGCATACTGCCATCCTAAAGGAACATAAGTATTCTCAACACTTGGAATTCACCGATGCTGAATCTGGGAATATTATAAATATTAGGAACAATTATAGGAATTGCGTGCGCTTCCATTTCATACATCCCTTGGGTAACTTAAAGGGCATCCATCACCAGTTCACTGGGGGGGGTAGAGTGTCCTGAATAGACTGCTCGTTCAGTCTAGGGGAAGGGGGGGACCGTTTTTAACATATTTTCTTGCATCTTTATTAATGAAATATTAACTTTGTTAAACACCCATGGGCGCTAAGGCAAATGGCGCCCAAGTGCCTCTTGGCTTCCTCGGCTTTTAATTTATGCACACCCCTCCTCTGCAAGCCTCCTCCTGCTCCTGGCCAGAGAACTTAGAGAGAGCCCACACCCTGATCTCTCCAAGCCCCAGCTCTGACATCACCGGCCAGATGGTAATTCCCCGGTCGGGATCAGAAGGAGGGGCGTGCATAAATTAAAAGCGGGAAACCGAGAGGTGCCAAGGTGCCATTTGCCTGAGTGCTTCCGGCTGCTTTAAGTTATTATTTCGTTATTAAAGATGCTAAAAAGTAGAAAATGGTCCTCCCATCCCCTAGACCAAACAAGCAGTCTAATTAGGACACACTACCACCAGTAAACTGGTGATAGATGTCCTTTAATGCCATATGTCTGTTATTTGGTATGCCTATCTCCATTCAGAAGAGGTTGTTAAGGGGGGTTTCACATGTCGACCTCTGGGACCTGCAACTATCCCAGGAACAGAGTCCTTTGACCCCCTTTCTGCAACTGGGCTGAATGGATAGTGTATGATGCATGCTTAGCCACCACTTGTCATGTGCAGTGAGCAATAGAGTGGGTCTACTGCCGGCTTACTGCGCATGCGTGGCTTCTCCTCGAGCCTTTCTAGATAGTGAGGCCTGTTTAGCGATATAGAAACTCCGTAGGGAGTCAAGCAACACATGGGAAGTAGCAACAGAGGATGCCAACTCACACCACCGTTCACTGCGCATGACATGTAAATGCATAGCAGTGCGAAGGCATGGAAATTCCTCAAGCAAAGAGAAAGATGTTGGAGGAGGTGAGGAATAGCCAGGAGTGATCACTGGAGGAGTGGTTAGACTTGTCCGAAAAAGATACGCCACCTCTGATTGCTGCTCATTGACAGGTAAAATGTGGTTTTTATGGGGATAGATGATATTCATTTATGTAGTACAGTTTTATGCATTTTTCAAAGACAGAATAAGACTTTTTTAAATAAAACTTTAAAGGAAACCTACCACTGCTCGCGTGATAAAATCATGCGAGCAGACCACCTGGTAGGCTATTTAATACTGATGCCGGCACATTCTTTAGTTAGGCACGGCGATCGTTAGTTTCGCTAAAAAAACGTTTTACTTGCATATGAAAATTGCCCTCCGGTGCTACCCCTACGTCATCTTCGGAAGGGGGATTGCTTCCGATCTTTAATTATTCCTGCCTCCTTCATTGTAGCCGTCCTCCTTCGGGTGCCGAGAGCCGTGACTTCACCAAGCTCTCGGCACCTATTGCGCATGATCAGATACTAATTCTTACACAGCCGGCTGGCGATAGGTGCCGAGAGCTTGGTGACGTCACGGCTCTCGGCACCCGAAGGAGGACGGCTACAATGAAGGAGGCAGGAAGCAATCTCCCTTCCGAAGATGACGTAGGGGTAGCACCGGAGGGCAATTTTCATATGCAAGTAAAAGGTTTTTTTATCGAAACTAACGATCGCCGTGCCTAACTAAAGAATGTGCCGGCATCAGTATTAAATAGCCTACCAGGTGGTCTGCTCGCATGATTTTATCATGCGAGCAGTGGTAGGTTTCCTTTAAGATTGTTGAGAATAGTTATGTGGATTATTGCAGAAGCACCTTTGTTAAAAAAAAAAAGTTGTGAATAGGAATTTCGAGAATTTAGTAACAGTAAAGGACAGAGGCAAAAGCTGGAGCCATGGTGACCAAGAGTCAAGCTACAGAGAACAGATATGATACCTCCACAATCTCAAACAACTGGAAAGGTTTCATCAATCATCTTGACGTGGTGGGGCTGAAGCTCGAGGGAATCTACTCACAGTGTCAAATGAAGATAAGCTATTCAAGTAGGAAATTCAAGAAACGATGTCACTAGGTGTAAGCCGGCATCTCTTCAGGAAAACTCAACATTGTTTTAAGCTTTACATATTGAAACCATGCAGCTCTACATCGCACAAAAGCTGGCACTGCAAGACTCTCGGCAAAGCATAAGGACAAAATAGACATAGCCTCGGGCACTCATTAAAGGAGTCATCTACTTCAGAGATCCCAAATTTAAATAAGATTCTTAAAGGAAATTATTAAAGGGGTATTCTTGACTAGGCATTTACAATTTCATATATCTGCCATATACATAAATTTATTCAATTGGATGTTATTGAAAAAAAATACATAATTTTCCATAAATATAGCTGTGTTGTCCCTTAGAAACGAGATTGCTGCTGGAGTGATCGCACAAATTGTTTTTGCATATGGTTATGGACGCTGAATTAAAGTAGTCCAGTGCCTGACAAGTGCATGTGTGGCCACTGCTACCAGGGTGCAGAGGGGGTCGTTTCCAAGGACAGCCATCTCGTTTCTAAAAGAACAACATGACCACATTTATGGGAAATTATCTTCACACAGGTACATTCAATTGGAGTAGTATATATACTGTATAAGCAGATAAATTAAATTAAATGTGAATGCCCAGATAAGAATATCGAGGTACTAGAAGAGGACCCACCAAAAAGTGGTGGCCAAAAACCTTACTATTGATCATTAGGGGCCAATGATTGCTCCCTCTACTGAAAGGATCCCCAGGAAATTCATTTAACAGTTTCTGGTAAAAATTAAATGTCCAAAGTGGACAAGTTCTTTAACAACTCACATAACAAGACGTAAAGTGAGCTCAACCCTTTGCCTTATAAAATAGTGACTTAAATCGAGATCAGTATGTGACAAATCTGTATTCTTATATATAGTTTTATGTGTTTAAAAAAAAATGTGGGCCCAGATTTTATGATTACAATTTGTCCATCACTGTGACTGGCCAGTAATAACAGAGAAAGGCCATGTCTGTTATTTAAAGGGGTTGTCCACTTTCAGCAAATAATTGATATTGTTTGTGTAAGGAAAAGTTAAACCATTTTCCAATATACTTTCTGTATCAGTTCCTCACTGTTTTTGAGATCTCTGCTTGCTGTCCTTCTGCAGAAAGCTTCTATGTTTACTTCGAGTGGATAGAAATCTGACCATGGTTGCACAGGTGCACGGCTCGTTATATCACAGAGAGTAATCAGAGCTGTGTGGTATAACGAGCCGTGCACCTGTGTGACATCACATGACCATGGGCAGATTTCCGTCCACTGGAAGTAAACTTAGAAGCTTTCTATAGAAAGACAGCAAGCAGTGATCTAGAAAACAGTGAAGAAATTATATAAAAAGTTTCATAGTTTCATAGTTTATACGGTTGAAAAAAGACACTTGTCCATCAAGTTCAACCAAGCAAGGGTAGGGATTGGATGATGAAGGGATTTAGGGGAAACAATCCTATATAGCATAACAATCAATGTTATTTAGGTGTAAAAAGGCATCTAAACCCTTCTTGAAGCTCTCTGCTGTCCCTGCTGTGACCAGTGCCTGAGGCAGGCTATTCCACAGATTGACAGTTCTCATAGTAAAAAAGCCCTGTCCCCTCTGGTGATTAAACCTTGTTTTCTCCAAACGGAGACAGTGCCCCCTCGTCTTTTGATCTGATTTAATCTGAAACAACTTACCACCATATTTTTTGTATGGGCCATTCATATATTTATATAAATTAATCATGTCCCCTCGTAGTCGTCTCTTTTCCAGACTAAATAAATCTAGTTGTTTTAATCTTTCCTCATAACTAAGACCCTCCATACCCCTTATCATTTTTGTGGCTCTACGTTGAACCCTCTCCAGCTCCAGGGCATCCTTTTTATGGACCGGTGCCCAGAACTGGATGGCATATTCCAGGTGAGGCCGAACCAGTGCCTTGTACAGTGGTAATATTACATCCCTATCACGAGAGTCCATTCCACTTTTGATACATGACATGATCCTACTAGCTTTAGAGGCAGCTGATTGACATTGCATGTTGTTATTCAATTTATGATCTACTAGTACCCCCAGGTCCTTCTCAATAAGGGACTCTCCCAGATTTACTCCCCCAAGGACATATTTTGCCTTTGGATTATTGGCCCCCAGGTGCATAACCTTACATTTATCCACATTAAACCTCATTTGCCAAGTGGATGACCAAACATTCAGTTTGTCCAAGTCACCCTGCAGCCTATAAACATCCTCCATAGACTGTATTACACTACACAGCTTGGTGTCATCTGCAGAAATAGACACAGTGCTATTAATTCCTACCTCTAAATCATTAAGAAGATATAGTATATTGGAAAATTGTATAACTCTTTCTTACACAATTATTTGCTGAAAGTGAACAACCCCTTTAACTCTTAGACAACCCCTTTAAGACTTTGTTCTAGCAGACAAACTTCAAAGTTAAATTTCCCCAACTTTTGGCTTCAGAATTGTGAAATTTCTTTTTGAGTAAGTAAGGAATCTATCAAATTTTTTTCGGCATATAAGTTTGCAATAATTGAATACTAGCACACTAACAAGCTGCTGACATTTGGACACTCATGCGTCTATAACCTAAAATAGCCATGCAATAAATCATCACGTCTTCTTTAAAGTAGGACACGAGATCAGCTCATTCCACTTTTTCAATGCATTTTTAAGAGCACCATTGTACATGCAGTCCCATCTGTGGAGAGCTTGGGTTAGAGAAGGAGGAGCTAAACAAATTGATATATTCTTTTTGGAAGAAGATTCAGCACCATCAGTTGGACCAGTGAACCATCAGTAGATAATGTAAAAAATATCCAAACCACTGCCATTTGCCTGCTATAGCCTGAAACTCATGCTATAGCAGATACGTGACAATTTAAACAAAAAGAGACCCGGCAGAGGTGGGTGGAGCCGTAGGTGAATGGGAGTGAAGGAGGAGGTACCTATTGATTTTGTAGGCCCCAGCTATATGTAGGATTTTTAAAAATCCTGGACAACCCCTTGTCCATCTATAAAAATCTAGATGGAACCTACAAGTAAATTAACCAACTATAAAGATTAATAAATGACATGTAAAAATATGTTACAATATGTCCATGCAACCTGCAGCCAAATATCATGCAAAAAATTTAAAAAAAAAAAAAAAATAACGCATGCATAATAATGGAAAATAAAAATCAGAAAAACATGCTCTTAATTTTTGAATTTTTTTTTACCTGGTCATTATAGGATTGCGTATACCATACAAATACTCATTATGATAACCATTATTACCATTTTCCATACTGTAATAAAACAATTGCATGAAAAAATAAATTGATGTTTCATGTAAAAAAAAAAGACAAAAAAATGGGGAAAATATAAAATCAATGTGAGTTGTCATATTATGTCTATGTGACACTATGTGAAAGTAACAGGATAATTAGAAGAGTGCCATGCAATAAAAATCCAAATTTGTATCAAAATAAATGGAGGTAATATCACCCCAATTAAACGTGCATATATGTATTTGGAAAATTAGTGATCCTGGTATAAAATACATAGATAAAACACAGACTGACACATTAAAAGGTATCACAAAATACAAGATAGCCCCCTCTGTAAAGATTATACAAAATAACAAAAAAAAAATAAAAACAAAAAACACAAAAATAGCATTAAAAAAATCTTACTTTTTCATGGGGACAGTTTCAACACTACAAGATATAAAAGAGGGAAAATTACCGCAAAGTTAGATTGTTAGGAAATACAAAAAAAAAAAAATACAAAAAAATAAACTTGTGCTCTAGTGGGTCAGTCCTGAATAGTTCTACATTTAGGAAGTAGTGCCAAAAGCACCTTTAGACAATGCAGTGCGTTTCGGTAGCACCAGTATATCTCAATGGGATCTGTATGACTTGTCTGTATCGGTGAATGCAAAATATAAGGAAATATGGATAAGGTATAGAGAGGTAAAGGTTCTCAGCGAGTGAATAGAACAGAAGAACGAGGTATGGTACTGGTACTGGAAGTCCAATGGTAAAAACAGTTATCATAAAGTAAAATGCCAAGTCCCTGAAACAGAAGTACTGTAGATAAGAGAAGAAAAGCCAGTTAGCACAGACACATTTGGCCACAACGACATAATACATGGCAAATTTATTTAGTTGGTCATGTGGTCAGGCCCTATACAATGTTTCATGTAGACAATGCCCTGGATTGACCATATACATATCCAGTTTGATGAAACAACCATCTCCATTTTCATACATTTAAAAACATCTTAGACTCTGAAGCCTGAGCCGACTCAGGCTTTGTGTGTCTACGATATTTATGGGCCTGAATGTAGAACTGCCGAACAGAAGCTGACACAGAGGGGCAGATTTATCATAAGTGTCTGAGAGCAGAAGGGCTCTAGTTGCCCGTGTCAACCAATCACAGCTCAGCTTTCATTTTCCCACAGCTGTTTATAAAATGAAAGCCGAGTTCTGATTGGTTTCCATGGGCAACTAGAACAGTTTTACCTCAGACACTTTTGATAGATCGAGTCCAGAGAGTTCAAGGCAGAAGTTCTACATTCAGGCTGGTAAATTCAGCAGACATGCAGAACAAGTTTATCAAAACTAAAAAATCTGCTAGCTTTAGGTATGAAAATGACAGTAATGAGGAACCAATATCGAAATAACATGATTTGTGCCATGTGGGGAATAAATGTAGGTTTGAATACATTTCAATTTCTGCTGCATGGATTTCTCCATATGAAATGAATGATTGTAGTCCAATATTATCACCACGTACATACAGGCAGTCCCCACTTAAAGGGGTTTTCCCAGGAAACAAGTTAGGCCCTATCCACGGAATAGGACCTACCTTGCTGATCAGTGGGGGTCTCATTGATAAGACCCCCACAGATCACGAGAATGAGGGATCCGATGGGGCTCGAGGTATCTGCCTTGAGAAGTATTTGGCAATCCCCGTCAGCTCCATAGAGATGTGTGCAGCTGTCTGCTCCGCTCATCTCGGGAAGAGACAAGGGGTCCGACGGAGGTACATTGGACCCCTGCTCTCGTGCTTTGTGGGGGTCTCATCACTGAGACCCCACTGATCAGCAATTTAGGCACTAACCTGTGGATAGGGCCTAACTTGTTTCCTGGGAAAACCCCTTTAAGGACACCCGACTTACAGACAACTCATAGTTACAGACAGTTGGTATTTTACAGAACTTTATCCCCAGGCTGCAATGAACAGCTTTAATAGTTATCAAAGTCGAGTGCACTGAAGCTTTATTGTTAATCATTGTGCCCATGGCAACTCAAAATTATGGAAATCAAATCGTCACAAGGGAAAAAAAAACTACTGACCGGAGTTACATGTACAAATATACCTGTTCCGACTTACATACAAATTAAACTTAGGTTCTAAGGTTCCTGTACATCCATTTTCAGAACTTCAAAGGCATCACCTAACCAACCTACCACCATACTGATATGTGTGTCATCACTACAATTGAAACACCTAGATCTTTCACAAAACCCAATTTACAACCTTTCAACCCACTTGTAGGGAAAAGAGAAGTAATTTTGTCCAAGAGAAAGAACAACGATATGTTTGACTCCCCAATTTGAGCAGTTTTGAAATTCTGGAACAAGTTAGTTCCTTCTAAACTGAATCTCCTACCATTATAAACTGATACTCTTACTCTTACTCTTACTTGGTGCTAATGCACAACCGCAAGTTGGTGCAAGCAGCCCAAGTGAATGTAAGGCCAATTATTACAGAAAAGTTTATGCAAGAGATTATTATTCTTCAAGCTGTGACTCCTGGCCAAACCTAAAATGGAGATTTGGTGCAATATTTTTTGCACTAGGCTGCAGCAAAAGCTGCTCATTATAACACTACTAGTGCATACAGAACAGCTGCCAACTATTGTATTTGACTATGCCAATTGCCCAGGGTCAGCTCCAGGTTTCAGTAGGCCCCTGGGTGACAGAGCCTCAGTGGGCCCCTTTGCAGTGAACTCATTTAGCCTCATTAAAAATTCTGAAACTAAAACAGTCTCCTGTTCCCTAAACTATTCCTTAGTTTATCATCCCAAACAACCCCCTATGGATTCATTAAATACAGCCCCACTCTCCCCTATGGATTCATTATATACAGCCTTATGTGGGCCCCCCAGCAGCTCTGGGCCCTGGCACTTGCCCAGGTATGCCCAGTGTTGGCGCTGACCCTGTTCATGCTGCTTAATTGTTATGTTGTCGTGGCCAGCAAAAGCTTCAGCTTAAAATAAGTAGAGGACAACAGTTAAAGTAGTTTTTCAGAATTTCAGGACATCTCCTATGTCATCCTTGGAATAAGCGAGAAATAAGGAAGTGTTTGGGAAAAGGGGGTGCCCCACTTCTGGCTAGGTGCAGATGCTGAAGACAAGTAATACCGGGATGTTGCAGGAATCGGAAACTGGAACAGGGTAAGTACACTTTGTGTTATTTTGACACCCCTGCAGCAATCCCAATAGTGTCTTCCAGAATCCCACAATGGTGGCAGACAGGTATGAAAGTTTTCAAGAGTTAAGCTGTAGGAGACTCTATAAAGAGGACAAGACAGTACGAAAGGACTACTACAACTGAGATTTAGGTCAGATGGATTGGTCAATATTTCAGTAAGATCATTATTGAAGTACTTTGCTCATTTTGGGAATCAGGGCATCCCAGCTCACCGATTCCATTTTACTATTCCCAGATGAATGAGATGATGTAAGTGAAGAAGTGAAATAGAAAAGCAACAATTCAAACATACAAGGACAACATTTATGTGGTGGAGTTTCCCTTTTAATTAACATACCGATCACTATTATTCACCCATAAATCTGTACTTACTCATCATAAACATCCTCTGTCTCCATTCTACGATAAAACTTTGCTAACTTGACAGCAACAATTATAGCAGGAATTAAAAATACTGTAGCGCCTCCCAAACCAAACCAGAAGGAATTCTAAAAAAAAAAGAAAGAAAGAAAACAACTTTTATAATTTACTAAGCAAAAACACATAGTTTAGGGAATCTGTCAAGTATATTCAGGCCAAACAGTCACCAACCCGCTAGTACAGAGATATGATCGGAAAGGATCTTCTATATTTTGGGAGGTTTAGCGTTTCAATAAAAGAAAACCTTTGACTGCTGTATTTGTAAGGAGTCACAGGGTGGAAAAGAGTCATGCTAAGGTGTCCTGTATGAACTTTAATGATGTCCCATAGGGCAGGTATATCATTACAAGTCTTACATTGCATCATGAACTTCTGGGTGGTAGTTTTTCCTGCAGGGAAAACAGTGACTCTTGTGCCAGCTATATATAGTTTCTGAGTAGTCAATGCCCAACCTACAAAAGAGCCTTGAAACACTACTAGAAATAGAAGGCTATCAATATACTCTTCTGTAGATACAGCACAAAGCAGTATTTGATGAGAACACTACAGAGAACATCTTTGCTATAGGCATGAGACATCCATTCTGCCCAATGTGCTCTATTTTTCCATGACTTTTTAATAGATACTGTATAATGTAACCCTGAGGTAGAAATAAAATGAAATCTTACTAGAAAATTAAACTTCGGTCTGTAAGAGATTCTATAGTACCATGCCCCTAGTTCCACTTAACATATAAATACAGCTCAAGTTCTCTATTAATATTTCTCAAATTGAAGGCTTTGATGAGAAACAGGTCATTTCTTACCACTGAATCAATGACATAGCTGCACAAAAAGACATCCACCGCCGTATCTACAACATTTGCAATTGGTTTACATCCTGCCACATCCAGGGCGATCTGAAAAGACAAGAAAAATTAGGAAATCCACAGAGAATAATACATCTCTAACAGAAGCATAGCAATAATTATCAGGGACATATGTATTGTATTTTGTAGGAAGGGGGTTGGATCAGGTAGCCAGTAGCAAAGTTGTTTCTTGGTACCGACCAATTCCAAACTCCGCCCCTTTGTGTGGCTGTAACGGAGAGGAATAAACTAGACCGAAAGTACGAGGATATAGATGTCAGGTCACACCAAGGGGTGGATATAGAGAATGCAGGTCTTCATTCTGCTCTTGCCAGTGAAATACCCCAATACACAACGGGAGGAGAATTTATCACATTATTTTCTCTTTTTTGTTGCATTGGTGGATTTGTGCCTTTTTTTACCTGCCCTAAGTATGCTGCAGTAGAGAGGGGATTTATCCCATCTTTTGCTCTTTTCTCCCCCTTCTTATTTGTTGCATTGATTTGGCAGGGCTTTTTGCCAAAATTTGCTGCACCTGGAATTTCAGACATTGAAGTCTTTAAATTCTGTTTTTCCCCAGGGTGTAAGAGACTGGAAAAATCCACTTGATTTGCTCTACTTTGTATGTTAAAATATGTATTGTTTAAATATGATATGAATAAGGTAGTTTATATGAACATAGAACCATCAGTAAATGAATTATCAAAGCAAGGCGCACGTTTCAAGGTTTTAACGAACTTGGACTGACGACGAGCTCCGTCCGAGCTTGAAACGTGCCTCCTTTCATTTATAATTATTTTATTGGTAATTTATACATTATAATGCATTTCATCTTTAACCAATAAATATTTTAACGTACAGAGTGGCGCCAATCAAGTGGATTTTTCCAATCTCTCCCATCCTGGAGATAATCAGATACAACACCTGACCTGATGCACAGAGCTGGGCTCCACTGGTGGCCTCTAACTAAAGCTCTAATTGTGGTTGTGACTAATTCACAACCCAAGAAGTGAACACGATACTTGAATCCGTACTATTTTTTTTTAACAAGGGTTTAACATACTACACTATATGCAACCCTATTGTTGCCTTTTCTTCTTCTCTACTTACAACTAGAAGTCTTTAAATTGGTGCACATCTTTAATAACGTTGCAACTTTTTGAACAAAAACAATCGACACCATGGCTGGAGTCGTGAACTACTGTTGTTTGGCTTGCGGTAAAAATGACAACTTTGCAACATTTTCAAAAACGTCACTAAAATCAACACAGTTGCCAAATTTAACTCCCTTTAAAAATAATTCAAACTTCCAACGACCCCCCCCCCCCCAAAAAAAAAAATAACATTAAATATATTATACTTACTGAATCCTTCACCCACTGTACATATTGGACAAAGTAGCTGATGACTGTGTCCATGAACTTTTTTGATTCCTGGGGAGGAAAAAAATCACACATTTCTAAAAATATCTTTTGAAACTCCTGAATATATTATAAAGATCCTTTTTTTTACCATATCCTCTCAGTAGCTCATAACAGGGTCCAGTTAATATCACTTAATTTGCATGAACTCAGAGAGGGTGTAGCTATGGGAACACCCAAAAACTTTTGTCCACAGAAGCTCAAAAATCTATTCAGCTTATAATAAAACATAGCTATTCTTAATGACCCTATGTCTGTGTGGGACTCAGATTTTGCACTGTTGCCCAAGGCAGAAATTTAGCGGTTTTACTAAAATTTTGCAACAAAAAATGCTGTAGGGTAAAAACATCTGACCCACGACCATTGATCCAACAACTGGGACGAGAACACAAGGGTCATGTTCTCACTAATTGAAGTGAAGTCAAGTATGTTTCTTTCCAGACCACTATGAGACCATTGGAAAAATCCAGGCACAGGGCTGAGCTGTCTCCGGCACTCCCATTCACTTTCTGTGACGGTTGTGGAGATCAGTTTTTTGTGCTCAACAATTTGTGACTCTCCTATAGTAATAAATGGATGTATGCCCGACCTGCTGCCCCATCAAGTAGTGAGAACTGGACCCTCTTGTGGAAAGAGGAGAACAATATTACTTGGTAAACCTCCAGTGTAAGAATGAGATTTCTGACTAAATATTTACTGCTACTGTCAAATGCTTCAGATTTCGTGTTCGTTGATCTGCTGCGGCACATCTGTAGACGTTATGTCCATGTGGACATACCCTTAAGCAGCTGTCTGCTCAGCCTCATGTGGGGGACGTAGGGTGGGGAGTCTGGGATAAGGACCCACATTCTTAAAATGTTCATATAAGCATTGCATATCCATCTAAAGAATGTCTAAAGAATTTCTCAGTAGTGCTGCCTCAGGCTTTGGGCGGTAACTTCAAGTGATCGAATCTCGGCGTAGAAGTTAGGCAATTGGAAACACTTGAAACATATACAGTACTGGTATAAAGACTTACTGCGGACTATGCTCCTCTACATATTAGAAGGATCTAGATAGAGTAGATATCTCACCCGCTTTATGATTGAGGACGCATTGTTATTGATCAGGGCTTGAGCTGCGTCAATCGCCGAAATTACATCATGTACTTTTTCCTGCAAAAAATAGTCAGAGATGTTTCTTTATTGATATCACAAATGTCCTATTATGCACTTTTTGGGGACACATGCACAACTGCTTAAAATTTTAATGTGGTCGGCTTATGTATATGGGGCTTCAGGAATCTTCTCCAATGGTACATGGAGAAGCTTAGATTTTTGTAGAGTGAAAATAATCTCTAAAATCCCTCCATATAGTAATTTTCTGTGTATACCATAAAGAACATCCTTGTACCATTGTCAATAACAAAAAAATTATAATTTTTATTTATATAGCACCATCATATTCTGTAGAACTTACAAATCATAACAAATAAAATGTATGTAATTAATGTGAGCAGAAAGTACTAGAACTATTGGCCCTTCTCTGACATCACTCAGCACTGCCCAACTGTCAGCTTGAGGTGCAGTCTCATCCTGTATCGGGAGAACAGGAAGTCTGTGAGGTGCAGCCAATAGCTGCAGAGCAGGAAGTATATTGGCAGAAGAGCAGGAAGTCTACCAGGAGAATAGGATGTCAGTTTCTGCTATGCATCCTAAAACCATGCAGTTATTTTTTCATTTGTCTATGTTATTAGACCTACAGAGGCTAAAAAATTTGGATATAAAAGAAACCAGAGCTAAACAATCTTAGAAATAATGGGCATTTGCTTTCACATTAAGAAACATGTTCGAATTGACAGATTTGTATAATTTTATGAAATGTGGCACAATCCAGGCAGTTTTAGATATATTTCATAATTAGTTTATTACCTACCTCAATATCAAACGATGTCCTCTCTAGCAATTTAATACTTTGGTTTAAGACACCCTGTAAAACAAAGGACTTCCATTAACAAGGTGGGATGGGTCAGTAGGAAAACACAGATCCTGGTGAAGGGTGAATATACATAGAAATAAGTATATTATTATCATGCAACCATTCCCATTCCAACCTGGTGGACTATACTCAGAGAGTAGAAAGTGTGAAAGCTGTAATTGGATTCGAATTCAGTGGGGAGAAATGTCAATGGCTAAAATATAAAAGAATTTATACTCTTCTCATCATTATCTTTCCAATTTTGAGACAACAGGAAGTAGGTGGAAACATCAAATTGACCAATAGAGATATAATTCCCACCCATTTCCTGTTTAACAACAGGAAGTGGAAACCAGCAAGGACCCAGTCCTCCTAGAATAGGATCAAACCAGAATAGGATGGTAGCGACAGGGGAACAGAGCATTTTTTAGAAAATTTGACACCAATTCTTTACATTTAGAATACCCCTTTAAAGTAGTAGTAATAGTTCTCTTAAGCGATAATAAATAGTAGGATTACATAATATTCACCCTATACACAACATATAACACCACATGTAAATCATACATTTACAGACGTGCAACATGTCGCGTATGCTTACCCTGGCTTTAACATATTTCTTGAAAGGCAGAGGGAGGAATGAGAAATCAATGTCAACAATAGTAATCAAACTACACCACGACTCCTAGCCTGACAGCAATCCATTGTATAGACTGTAATAAGACGTGCACGCATGAAGGATCATTTTACCAGCCGAAAAACTATCCTATTTCCTGGTCTCAGAACAGGACATAGTATCCTTAGCATAGTCGTCTGAGACCATGATGGGACATGCACACAATATTGTCTACAGATTATCGTGTGGAGAAGGGAACAGGAAGAAGCACAATATAACGTTATCAGATCCATACTGTAAACAGGCCAGGGGGAAGTAATATAAGAATTGCATGTGTCATATATGACAGAAGTTACAGATTAGGCTGCAATGACCTGGAGTATATTTTTAAATCACCCTTCCGGTTCTATCATCCTGCTTCAATGGAAACTCAATGGGCCGCTAAATTAGCAATAGAGCAATCAGTACAAAACAAGTATAAAAAGCAAAACCATTACAGATAACCGGCCCGATCTGCAGAAAAATTGGAAAAGAAGGGATCCGGTAATACATTTTGGCATTAGATGAGTCCTATAGAAATTTGGAGAAGCAATGACTCAATTCATCACAAACGTTTGAACCTAACCTAACCTCAATAAGTCATTTCTACTGCTCCAAGCCAAGTTTAAAGGGAACCTGTCAGGTGCAGAGATGCAAATTATCCAGAAAAGGGACTTTGGCGCAAACATTGGTCTGAAGTAAGCCAGTCAGAAAGTGGCATAAGAAACTGAAAAGTATCTAACATGTCAGCTAAGATGTGTTCCGGTTCTGGTTTGGCCAATCATAGCCATGGCTATTTACTAGGGGAGTCAACTGAAGGGATTAGCTGGATGTCCTAGTCGCATGGGCTGGATTTGAACCCAAACATCATATCCGCTCATCTGTAGCTAGGATGTCTATTGTATTCCCAGTGTCAACAGTCGTATAAAGTTTACTCCAAGGTGTCATGGCACCTCTTCACTTTAGCTACTACATTAGCAAAGTTATAGGGGGTTACAAATGTACACAAGAATTTACAGCAAGCAAAAACAAGGTATATGGGTTCCCCCCCTAAATTATACTTTGTTTGTTGGACCTCTCATATCAATGCCTAATACGCCTCACAATAAGTGTTGCGAGTAGTTTATTAGAGCCGACATAAAACCATGTGTTATAAACAAGACCCATCTTCTCCCCATCTTCAGAATATAGCTACTCAGATTCTTTACCATTGTCTGCTCCATCGGTACGACTTGCTGAATGTGTATCATCCGTATACTATTAGCGTGTCCTTTTATAGCATTTCCTAATGCTCCTTTTGGCTGAAAGCAAATAGAGAGATATCAGAGCAGAGCAGTTTTTAGTAGCGTGATGGAGAAGAAGAACAAAAGCTGGGTACAACGCGGGGTTATCCTTCATAAAACATGAAGAATGTAGCAACATTGCAGAATTCAAAAGCAGCGGGGCATAGGAGATTCTGGATACTGCTTATACTGTTATGAAAAAAATACCCCCTCTCTGAATTCTATGGTGATATGTATCAGGACGTCAGTTGAAATGAGCTTAACAGCCTTCATTACGATTCAAAGGCTACATAGAAGCCAGGTGCCTCTAATCACATGGCCTGAAATAAATGATCATCAGCCAGTGGGACCACCACTATGATAACAGAAGTTTAGGCAGTCTACTAGTCTAGAACTCTCAGCTGTAAGTGTAGCATTATAAACTCAGATGCATAATGTATGACAGATTAAACTATGACATTTTTTAACAGAAATTAAGACAAATCAATTTATTGTTGTAAAATAAAGATGTTTGTCTTGTTGCTACCCCAATTCTGCTTACAATCTAAAATGAAAATCTATCATTACATATGCTTTTTTGTGTGTATGTGTGGGAAGAACCTGGAGCACACAGAGAAAACAAGCCTGCATTAAAAAAAAAAGAAAAAAGACTCAACCGTAATTCAAATTTCCATCTTTTTACATTTTTTAATCTAAATAGATCTAAAAAACCTTCACAGTTTAATTTCCTAATAATATCCTGACACAGAGATCCAAATACTCTGCTTATAAATAAATGATAATTGCTGTGACCACCACTAGAGGGAGCTTATAAGCTCATTGCATACTGTTTTTACATTTTTATACCACTTCAGCTAGAATTCTAATTCATGTACTAAAATGGAGGTTATAAATTGCAGAAAGTGTGAAGAATACATTAGATGGAAGGTTAATCCACTCCAATGCACTGGCAATATAGATCTATCAGACACTTTTTCTGATGTTACAAAGGAAATCTAACTATATAATAGTGTGGGCTATATTTTGCCTATTTCCCCCAATTCAGTTGAAGAAAAGTTCTAAAAACACTTTCTGTAAGAATTGAGAACAGTCTGAGGCCAATGATTTAAAGGGGATGAATAGGATTGTTACAAAGTGGCTAACTCTTTTATAATAGTAGATTCTAGTGTAATGGTAATAGAGAAGCAGAGGAGAGAGCATTTGGTATTCTAGAACTTCTGGAAGATGTCTACCAATGTTCACATTTCAGAATTTATTCTGAAATGTATGTGCATTTCCAGGCCAGGCTGTATGCCATTTCT
Source organism: Engystomops pustulosus (assembly GCA_019512145.1). Classification (NCBI taxonomy): domain Eukaryota; kingdom Metazoa; phylum Chordata; class Amphibia; order Anura; family Leptodactylidae; genus Engystomops; species Engystomops pustulosus. The sequence goes on from CM033641.1 coordinate 27,353,275, forward strand.
TGTGGCCCATGTGACAACGACAAGTGAGCGGCACTCCCACCACAAATGTCTTCAGGAGCAATTGCGAAAAAGACCAAAGAAAGTGTGTATAGGCAAATATGTAAAAAAAAACTTTACTTCAGCGATATGAATACACCACAAAATTTGATCAAAACATTAAAAACACCTAAAAAGTACCTCAGTACATATTACAAAGACCCATGTATGTGACCCTGACAAATCCATACATCTCACGCTGCCACCACTGAGGAAGTCACGATAAGCAACAGAACTCGTGGGGCAAGTCCTCACACTACCCCATATACCTTGCGTATGGGATTTAATAAGGACTGGTAACCATACAACTGGCTGTGCCATCTATCCTGTTTTTGTGTCACTTAGGCTATATTCACACGACATGTGCCCGCTGTACCGTAGCACAGCGGGCACACATTGGCAATGGGGAGAGGAGGAGGGGGCGAGCGCTGCTCATCCCCACCCCTCTCCATAGCGATATATGGTGCGCGGCTCTGTATTCCGAAGAACAATAGGACATGCCCTATCTTTGTCCCGGCGACTGGACAGTACGTGGCACCGTACCACTCCCGTACTGCGCCATTCGTCCATAGCCGTCAGTGTGGGGGTGTATATACGCTGTATATATGTCGGCCCTATGTCCGTCCCCCTATACGGCCGATGGGAATATAGCCTTACCATGTTGTGGAATCGTATAACTTTACTAGGCCTAGACTTTATATCACCATAATACTCTGTATATTTATGTGGAACGTGGCATTGGAGATCATTTTGGCAGTGTGAGATGTACAGACTTATCAGGGTCACACTGAGGTACCCTGAGTACTGAGGTACTTTTTAGGTGTTTTTAATGTTTTGTTGTGTGGTATATTTATATAGATGAAATAAAGTTTTGTACATATTTGCCTATGCTCAGGGGCGTAACTACAGTGGTAGCAGCCATAGCAGCTGCTATGGGCCCACAGTGTCAGGGGGCCCCGTCATCCAACCTGGCAAACATGGAGGATGTACACCATTATATACATATTATGCTGCACATTGTACAACATAATCTGCGAATAACATATATGTGATGTATATATGCTGTATCTGTGATGTGTATATACTCGATGTGTATATATACTGCATTATGCTCTATATGTGTACTGTGTATACCATGCAACTGTAACCCACATTTTTGAGCATATAAATATGTATATTTTTAAGGTGGATGGGGGGCCCCATTCAGAGGTCTGGTATGGGGCCCTGTTTCTCCTAGTTACGTCACTGCCTATACTCACTTTCTTTGGTCTTTTTCACAATTGTTCATAGTCTTTTTAGTGTGTTGGCTGTAAATCATACTAATTTATACCTATATATTTTAGAGCTGTGCAGGTTCAGCTTATGCATAATTGGAAAATGTCTTCAGGAGGGGATAGCCCTCGCCGCAAAAAGGTGCAGGAATAGGACCGGCCCTATCTTTTGTAGTGCAGACAGTCGTCACGTTTGTAGTATGGTACGGCACACCCCATGAACGTGCCCATTAGAAGGATATAGGAATAGGGCCAAAATGAGATTGTTTAAAATGTACTGAAAAAATGCACTAAAAAAATATCAAATAACATGTGATAGTAAATAATACAGATCCTAGACTTACCAGCATGTCAGCGTTTCCTTCCAGTTCATTGGCAAATGCCAGGAGATCCACCTTCGTAACACTTTTTCCTGCCTGGAGTTAGAGATGTACATCATTTGTATGAACGAGCAAAACATCTGAATTAACTGCATTGTTGCACAACTTATGAAATCCTGCTGTAGGACCCTTATCTATCAAGCATGAATAGCTAATCATCCTCCTTAAATAATTCTACATAAGCCATTACCAGCACCAACAGCAGCCGTGTCAATGTGTAACATGCAGGCATTGGAACAGTTTTGTTGTTGTTCTTGTTTAGAGTTTTTAGCTTTCTTTGACCATACCATAAAAATAATGGGGCAGATTTACTTACCCGGCCCATTCGCGATCCAGTGGCGTGTTCTCTGCGGTGGATTCGGTTCTTCCGGCGATTCACTAAGGCAGTTCCTCCGACATCCACCAGGTGTCGCTGCTGCACTGAAGTTCCCCGAGGTCCGCCAGAATGAACCATCGTATACCCGGTGAAGGTAAGCGCGCGCCCAGCGACACTTTTTTTTTTTTAAATGCGGTGGTTTCTCCGAATCCGTCAGGTTTTCGTTCGGCCACGCCCACTGATTTCCGTCGCGTGCATGCCGGCGCCGATGCACCACAATCTGATCGCGTGCGCCAAAAACCCAGGGCAATACAGGGAAAATCGGCGCAAATCGGAAATATTCAGGTAAGAAATCGGGAAAACGCGAATGGGGCCCTTAGTAAATGACCCCTAATGTGTTACCTTTATTCAACTCTTTTCTGTGATCACTTTTATCCTGTGTTTATAAAGTTGGATGTGAAAAAAATTTAATTTTTGTGTGGTTTTTTTTGCCCTTAGCGTTCATTCAATTATGTTCATTATCGGTTACGTCAAGGTCCCGTAAAGGGTTAAAGGAGATCTACCACCACATTAATATAATGTTATATAATGTAATAATGTACAATGTAATATAAAGCAGTGTCACGCACATGATCCTCTTGGCCTCCTTGTTCTGTAGCTGTTCTTTACATTCCTTTTCATAGTCTGGTTTTGCTAAAAATTAATGTTTATAAATATGATAGGGAGCCTGAGGGGCTCTGGGGGGTGTAACCAGAGCCCCTCCGGGCTCTTTTGTCTCATTACTCATGCACCCACCAAGCTTTGTACTTGCCTCCTCTATCCTCTATGCAAACCGGTGGTGATGTTACACTTGGCAATTCTCGTGTATTCATGGTCGTCTCTACTACAGGCGGTCCCCTACTTAAGGACACCCGACTTACAGACAACCCATAGTTACAGACAGACCCCTCTGCCCACTGTGACCTCTGGTGAAGCTTTCTGGATGCTTTACTATAGTCCCAGAATGCAATAATCAGCTGTAAGATGTCTGTAATGAAGCTTTATTGATCATCCTTGATCCAATTACAGCAAAAATTTTGAAACTCCGATTGTCACTGGGACAAAAGAAAAAAATTTGTCTAGAACTTCAATTATAAAATATACAGTTTCGACTTACATACAAATTCAACTTAAGAACAAACCTATGGAGCCTAACTTGTATGTAATCCGGGGACTGCCTGTACTAGCTATACAGTAACGTGGTGGTAGATTTTCTTTAAGGAATGTAATAGGAAAGGGAAATGGGGGGGGGGGGGAGGGAGGGTGTTATTGACCGATATTGTAAAAATTTATGTTATGTGATATATACTATATATTGGTGTCTGACACATCTCATACGATACATTTACCTCTGCTAAAAATGCATCAAAGTCTATGGTATCAATCTCTGTGGCACTAAAATCTTCTAAATTCCTTCTTCCTTTTTTATCCAGCAAAACTATATTCTTCAGGTTTATATTCATCAATTCTATCCGATCTGATATTTCATCAACATACTGGGGGAGAAAAAAGGAAATTTATGTTAATGGAGTAATGATCGGCACTCATCGGTCTAGTCATTATGTATAAGTAGAGTTCTGGAAATTCTGCTATTTTTGGAAATCCCATAGAGAGCCTCACATGTGTGGTTATCCATCACTGCATTATACCTGTCAGGGGACCCCATTGTTGGAGGTGGGACCCCTCGTTATGTAGCTGCCCAAGATTAGAGTGTCCCATCAAGTAAATGTTACATGTGTGGTTATTCCATCACTGCATTATACCTGTCAGGGGACCCCATTGTTGGAGGTGGAACCCCTTGTTATGTAGCTGTCCAAGATTAGAGTGTCCCATTAAGTAAATGTTACTTTGTGTCCTACAAGAGATGGTGGGGATGGATGTGACCAACACAAGTAAGGGACATATTCTGCCTCTCAGATTTGGGTTATGCATCTTCTGATAAGTTGGAACCTACATGAACATTAATTTATACGATCAATATGCACATTTTTTACATTTTGCCATTTCAGAATTCTGACAATAAAAGTTGCTGAATTTGTTTTGCGTCTTTTTAGTCTTATTTGTGCACAAACTATGTTGACTTTACACACTTTAACTATGGAATATGACTGTTTATCTTTGAAGCAGATCTACGACCAATGAAATGAAACTTTAAAAAAGATGCAAAAATATTCTTTGGGGGAAGGGGCTGGAGTAATATCCCAGGACTCATGGTAGATGATGTAAATATGTGACAAATGTATTAAATAAGTTCCAATGTTTTATAAATTAAATTGTACACTGTGGAAGTCAATGTTTTCTGGTCATCCAGTCATGTCTTGTAGATCACTTACCTTGCTGATGTTTAAGAATTCATTGAGATTGAACAGATTATCGATCTGAAGAGCTGTAAATATGCCCTTGTTTTCCTTGCAGTCACTGGAAGAGAATATAGAGATTTATTATCATGTAATAACTAATACATTTAGAGGGCTGCATTGGTTTAATAGGACTTGGGTTCCCTTTTTTATGCTTGAGCAAATAATTAAAGGAAATCTACCATCAAAATCCACCTGCTCTGCTCATTGTAACAGCTTGTCAAAAGACATCACTCAGGGGCTCTGGAAACACCCACCAGAGCCCCTAAGTGATATCTTTTCACTGTCACAAAAAAGCAGAGCAGGTCTCCCCTCCCCCTGCAGTTCCTGCTGCTGCTAGATTACACCGGCAGAGAGAGTAGGTGGACGGTAAGTCGTGTTATGCTCATTGTAACAGTCTATAAATCTGCAGCACTTATGGGGCTCTGGCAATGCATAATTTTAAAAGTTGATTTTAGAAGGAAGGAGGAAATGGATAACAAATATAAGAAGATTACCGCAGTCACGGTGCCTGGATCTATGAGTAATGTCCCTGGTTTATCAGGATGGATTTTGATGGTAGATTTCCTTTAAATCCATTCTTTCTCAGCTTGTTTTTTTATATTACCTGTAGACTTTTTCAAAAGTGAGATTCATGTTGGCGTTTTGATAAAGGGCACCAGAGAGATAATTTTTCCACTGTGAATTTAGCAGATATGGAGTATCCAAAACCTTAAGAGTAGAAAGAGGCTCATTATTACACATCAAAATCTGTCAAAGCAATCGCTGCTTGTAACAAATGTAACATGCATACATGTAACAGAAATGATCTGATAAAATAACTAATAACAGAGGACCCGGAGGAAACCCACGCAAACACAGAGTGAATACCAACTCTTTGCAAGGCAGAAGTGCTAGTCACTCAGCCACCATGCCGCCCATGAATGCTTGAGTCTTTCAAAACTACTTTTATAGAGATGGTCCCACTTACTGATATCCCACTAATCATGCTTAATTGACCTTGTTCCTATGAAAACAGTTATGTTGTACTTAAAGGGGTTGTCCACTTTCAGCAAATAATTTATATTGTTTGTGAAATAAAAAGTTATACAAATTTCCAATATACTTTCTGTAGCAATTTCTGATGTTTCTTTTTCTTGCCGTCCAGCTATAGGAAACTTCTATGTTTACTTCCAGTGGATAGAAATCTGCCCAAGGTCATGTGATGGACACACAGGTGCAAGAGCTGTTACTATTACAGGGCTCTGATTACTCTCTGTGATACTAACAAGTCATGCACCTGTGTGACATCACATGACCATGGGGAGATTTCTATCTGCTGGGAGTAAACATAGAAGCTTTCTATAGCAGGACAGCAAGCAGAGGAATAGAAAACCATTAGGAATTGATACAGAAAGCATATTGGAAAATTGTATAACTTTTCTTTACACTAACTATATTCAATTATTTGCTGAAAGTAGACATACCCTTTAATTTTTTCATGTCTGTGACTGCTCTGTGTATATGACACACTCTTTGTGACTGTCCCATGCCTATGGCTATATAGTCATATACTAGACATCTCTGGATGTTGTATGGAGACACAGAGGAGGGTGACGGTAAATGCTCAGATAAGACATCCTGGATTAGTCCTTGTATATTACTAGGCTCATAATGTAATCACATTTGTCAGGCATTCTTTCATATGACCATTGAGCCTTCTAGTTAAAATCTAGTCACAGTGAAATAGTCTATGAGTAAAACTTTTAGGAAAAAACCTCTATCTATGCGCATAGAAGATTCCAGTGCGGTTGCTGGTGCCTGGAGCGGTGAGCGAGTGACTGACATATCTCGGCTGTCATACAGGCTGCGGCTTGAGAAAACACGCACCATAAAATGGGCTAAAAGGACAGACAAATGTGAATTTGCCCTGAAGCATCATTTTTGTGTGGATTATATACAGACTCCTACTACCACTTCATGGATTGGGAAGGCAACATGTCAAGAAATATTACAGTGTCTTAAGATGGGGCAAATGGAAAAAGAATGAGATCCAGGCATCCATGTAAAACAATGCAATGTCATATGTTCTTCTATAATACGACGATCAATACAAAGAACGATCACTATAAAGAACAATCCCTATAAAGAACAATCACTATAAAGAACAATCACTATAACAAATGATCACTATAACAAATGATCACTATAACAAATGATCACTATAACAAATGATCACTATAACAAATGATCACTATAACAAATGATCACTATAAAGAACAATCACTATAAAGAACAATCACTATAAAGAATGATCACTATAAAGAACGATCACTATAAAGAACGATCACTATAAAGAACGATCACTATAAAGAACGATCACTATAAAGAACAATCACTATAAAGAACAATCACTATAAAGAACAATCACTATAACAAATTGTTCTGCGCTTAGTGGCGCACATATCCATAGCAAAGGCCGAAGTGGCAAAATTCAGTAGGGGTTGGATTTCTATTAGGCACTAACTCAGTGTCATCTCATCTGGCATAGTAGTGTGCTTCCTTTGATACTTGGCTAGAAAATAGCCATAGCAATAGGATAGGATTGTTTGGTTTTAAAAACTCAAAAAAAAACAAAAAACACAAAAAAAAAAACACAAAAAAACACAAAAAAAAACAAAAAGAAGTAAAAAAAAAAAAAAAGTTATAACTCTCATTTTAAAAATGTTTAACCCGAGGGCTAGGGGTAGAGGACGAGGGCGGGGACGTGGGCGTCCAACTACTGCAGGGGTCAGAGGCCGTGGTCCTGGGCGGGGTGAGACACCACCTGCTGATGAGGGAGCAGGGGAACGCCGCAGAGCTACACTCCCTAGGTTCATGTCTGAAGTTACTGGGACTCGTGGTAGAGCACTGTTGAGGCCAGAACAGTGCGAACAGGTGATGTCGTGGATTGCTGACAATTAGAGATGAGCGAGCACTAAAATGCTCGAGTGCTCGTTATTCGAGACCACCCATTGGTTTGAAGCCTGAGTCCATTTAGGGTATGTCGCCATGCCACTCTCTAGCCTGCCGCTGCTGCCGCTGCCTCTGCATGCCGTCCCCTATAGTGTCAGGGTCAATTATTGGATGTTTTAGATGCTATCTAGCTTCATTCTGTCACTCTGTCATGGCCATGCTGTTGCCCATAATTTTGGCATAATGGTGCGTTTAAGCAGCCTCAGAGGCATCCATGCATGCTGCCCCTGCTGTTTCCTGTCCATTTCCGTGGTGTTTCCATCCTTTTCTGAGGTTCCCAGGTGTTTGGCCAAGCTTCCCTGTGCAGAGCCTTGGTCCCCTTGAAAAATGCTCGAGTCTCCCATTGACTTCAATGGGGTTCGTTATTCGAGACGAGCACTCGAGCATCTGGAAAAGTTCGTCTCGAATAACGAGTACCCGAGCATTTTAGTGTTCGCTCATCTCTAATAAGAACATAACCATAACAAAAGAAAAATAAGACATGCAAGCATTTTGGGATAAACACAGTGTCAGTCTTTATCAGAATAATGAAATTAGTCAAAAACATTTAAAAGCACACTCTAGTCCAGGGGTGCACAACCTTTTTCGTCCAAAGGCCGCATTGTAATCCCACTACACTTCAAGGGACTGCACTATTAACCAAAACCCTAGGTGCACCAAAAACCCCAGTGCAGAGCAAATTCCCCCCAGAAACCAAAGACAAATGTCTTCTTGTCATGCAT